>CM067060.1:19993398-20593398 GCA_033980235.1 Diadema setosum | reverse complement strand
TTTCTTGTTTGAAAGATAGGAAACCAACATGGGCAAGTGTCATTATCACGGAAAGAAGTTTTTAGGAGGACCTGATTTTCATTTCACTTTAAATGCACTCAGTTAGAATAGAAATGTACCTAAGAATTGTTTCCTAAACTGTTCTCAACAAATTCTTGTATTTTACCGGTAATCCAAATTTAATGTCAAAATACAGCTTGAAGTTCATTGAAATGTGGAACTTATTCCCCATCATATTTTGTTTCAGAGATAGAGGATCAGAATGGGATGAAAGCCTGTAGGTGGATGTACATACATTGTATGTAACACATCCCATTGTAATGCTTTAGAACCCATCAGACATATGTATTAGCATGGATTCCAAAGGGTTTCCACTCCCTGTATCTGTAATACTTCACTGTAACAATGCAAAGGTTGTCCTAATGCAACATATGTTAAGATGAGTTTAGTTGCGATTTATTGCTGGGGCACGATGTGGGTGTGCCATTGTGTCGTTTGGGGTCATGTCCCTGTAGTACCAGATGTAAGCAGACAGTATGATAAAATACATGCATACAGTCAAATTTTTACTATTTTATACCTCATTTGATGAATTCTTGATTCTGATTGGGCGCAAGGTGCAGTATTAATTTCCGCTCTACTGCTTCGCAGTTCAGCTAGTGGCTTTTTGAGTTGTGCATAAGTGTATCCTGCATGCACATTACACTGTATATTTGCGCACTGTTGCTCATTGTGTATTGCACACATATCAAAGCAAAACGTCCGTTTTATGCAATTTTCAAGAAGTACTTCCTCTCTAAAGCAGTTGCTTGCAGGAAGCAAGCAATTGCTTGTACTTGATATAAAAAACTGTTGCTTGCACAAACAATTACTTATTTTTGTGCATACACAGTTTCAAGCAAGCTAGGTTAGCACATTCAAGCAATGGCTACTTTTTATGCCACCAGCCCATTGACTGAACATTTCTTCTGTATTATCTTAAGTGCAATCATAGACCCCGTTTACAGCCCGGCCTCAATTGCGCGGCCGAGCCTTGCAATTTTGTCCGTTTACACTGCCGGGCTCGGCCGCGCTTTTGATTCAAACCTTTCAATATTTTGTCGTAGTGGCGCTCTGCTTGTAAACAAATGCAATTTGGTATTGTTTGGTTTTCAGACCCTTTGCCAAATGAATTCCGTTGCAACGAAGTCGCCGTTCGGGCAAAGGCCTTTCCCGAAGGAAAGAATCCTTTGCAGGACAAAACCACCTTAAATTATACTAGTTTTCGACGTTGAGGGGGTTAATATCCTGAATAGCGAAAGATACAGGCAGAGGGTTTCGAAGCCAGACTAAAATTGGCCGCGCAATTGGCCGCGCATTTGGCCCAGTTTGCGTTTACACCAAGAAAAGGCCGGGCTGGCCGCGGCTCAGCCGCGGCCGAGACCACCTCCAGAGCGAGGCCAAATGCGAGGCCAATTTTGGCCTCGCATTTGGCCTTTTGCGGTTTACACTGAAGCGGGGCTGGGCACGGCCGCGGCCGAGCCTCGCACTGTAAACGGGGTCAAACATATCTTAGTGATAATTCCTGTCTACTTTGTACATGCTGGCATATCATACTCCACCTGAGAATGTTGCAGATGTCAAAGATAAGAGCCATAATTGTGCTATGTCAGTTGAGAAAGCTATTTGTATTATGTCATGCATTATTCTGGCTATCCTATATTTGCATCTAGTTTGAACCATTGCCAGACATCCTAGTCCATGGGCCAAGACCCGAAAAATGGGTTGTTGGTACCATCTGAGGTGGCACAACCTTTTTGGTGTCAGTTTGTTTGTCGGGCATAGATATGCTTATCAAGCCATGATAGCATTTCCAAATGAGTAGCTTAGTCATAATAAATGAATTTTTAACCAATTTGGTCTCGTTTTTATATCCCTATACTTCTGAATCGAAACTAAACCGCTAGACAAATAAGAGCACTGCCTTCTGTATGTCCACAGGTGTTCTGTTGTAAACGCGGTGCGCTTAGTCTTTATTCAAGGCAGCGAAGGGAATATCCAAAGGGTTATGATGTCCACAGCTGTCACGCGGTGCGCTTAGTCTTTATCTAGACCAATGTACCGTTATCATATTTAAAGTTCCTCATAAAAGGGATTATCTATACTGTTTTTATACTACCTTATCAACAAATACATCAGTTTTAAACAAAAATCACTCTGTTCATTTACAATATCATTCAAATGTATCGTAGTGTACCGGTACATTGTTTTTGCATTATCTTATATTGTTGGAGGGAAATAAAGCGACATTGGCGTGGTATCAGCGTTTTCACCGTAGCGTTTTCGCTGGAAAATGATAAATAATTGAAAGATACGGTAAAATTCATGAGACATTGCTTTTGTTGTTGTTGTTGTCTTCAGATAAAAGGATATACACTGTATCATACGCTTTGGATATTCCCTTCGCCGTCTAGAATAAAGACTAAGCGCTGTGGACATCATAACCTTTGGATATTCCCTTCGCTGCCTTGAATAAAGACTAAGCGCACCGCGATTACAACAGAACACCTGTGAACATACCATAGAGCTGCATTTTACAGCTCTATGGAACATACAGAAGACAGTGCTCTTCTTTGTATAGCGATTAGTTTCGATTCAGAAGTATAGGGATATAACAACGAGACCACATTGGTTAAAAATTCATTTACTATGACTAAGCTACTCATTTGGAAATGCTATCATAGCTTGATAAGCATATCTATGCCCGACAAACAAAATGACACCAAAAAGGTTTTGCCACCTCAGATGGTACCAATATCTGGCCTGGCCCATGGACTATCCAATCCAGCATGCTGGATAATGTTTTAGGCCAGCCTTCATTAACATAGAAAGGAGACAGGGCACTGGAGTTAGCTTGTTCTCTTCTTCTTAGCCTGTGAAAGTATAGTTGACTGCCAGAGTGTGAAGAGAAGACTGGTTATGGTCCAAGTTCTCTGAAGCTTCTTTTTATTAGTTTTGGAGATGATGAGAGCTTACGTTTGTTGAACTTTGTGTGTACCACTTGTCTGCAGCTATGAATGCAGCAGACAGTCAGTTAACTGGAGTAGCTTTGGACAAAAGGTATGCTTGTACAATGTATATGGTTGGAAGACCCTTTATGTAAAAGAAAGAGCACTCTGCTGGAAGAGCTGCAAGCATCTGGACTATGGCAGGACCAGGCAGACTGGTGCAGGAGCAGCTCTGGGGCTATAGTCAGGTGCTGTTGAAGCCATGTGTCTGAAATGTGGTGGGCACATTCTGTTTTTCGTCATGTCATATACAGTGTATAAACTAATACTGTACCATTTATTTGCAAAGATGATCGGAGAAATGCCCATTGAATTAAAATTAAAATTTGATTTGAAACTCATTCATGTACTTGTTATCATGCAGTTCTTTGTTGTTGTTGTGTATTTGTGCTCACAAACGGCAGTCAAATTAAGAAAGAAAGAAAGAAAAAAAACTCACTGGTAACAACCTACCAGCCACAGGATTTGCCTCATATATTCAGTTAATTTACTCATAGAACGAGAATTCCCAGTAAAACAAATTTTTGTGTTGCTGAAGTACATTGTAAATACATGTGCAATGGGAAATCGTCTTTGAACACAATTTCTAGATACAGTTTCGTTGTGTGGTCGCTGAAAATTATATGCATTTTACTGCATACTTGCCTTCTATGCAGTGCCCAAAGCTTACTCTGTGTAGTGACAGTAATGTATACCATTTTGTCTAATAACATATATCATGCCTCCTCTCTGAATGCCGGTCATTTGTTTACTCAGTTTGCAGGCATGTCTTTGTTACGGGTGATGTTCATTCTTCCAAAGGTTCATTAATCCGATAATGATATAAGGTCCATTTTTTTGAAGATTCGTTATTCTGAAAGACACAAATCTGTGTACTTAGATGTTCATTAATCTGAAAACTAAATAGGGAAAACTAAATAGGAACCAGTGGGACTCAAACCTGTCATCTGAATCTTCACCCCTCTGAGTAATATCTTTCTTTCTTTCAACTTAATTGCTGCTACAACACAATAGGTGTGCTCCAACGACAGGAGTGAGGTGGGGATTGCGATCCCCATCTTACTTTTCAAATCCACATTCAAAGAGGCAAAAATTTTAGAAGCCATTTGCATGATGCCCAAAATACCTCGAGATGACTGTACTTGTAGCCATTGATGTACATGTATATGTGACCGTGCATCACAACACGAACAAAAAGTCGCGTCCATTGATTTTACGTGAGGACTCAAAAAAGATTAAATGGGTCAACAGAGTCAATCTTGAATTTTTCATATTTTCTGAAAGAGCTATCCTTCTACACTATTCTTTAGTTTGGGATCATAACATGACTGGGGAAGTGTTTTTCAGCAGTTTTACCACCATTTTTGGGGGGAGAGTAGAATAAACAGGTATGTCTTAGAGGCCCCTTTTCATTCCTTAAAATCCTTTGCACACTCTTTACTTTTGAGTCTAATAACTTGTGAAAGGATAAAGCTACTGCTTTGAAAGTTGGCATTAATCATGAACATAATGTGTTGATAGCACATATTCAATTTCAGCTTAATCTGATAATCCCTTCATTGTTGTTGCTCCGGTGGTTTACATCCTGTGTTTTGTCCCTTTCACCACACAGCTAGCAGGGCTTGGTAAGGATTAGGCGCTTGAATAGACCCTGTACTTCAGAGCCTCTTTTGTCAGTTCCCACTTTTCCAGAGTGTGTGCTCTCTTTCCAGTATTTAGATAGGTTATGAGAGTCCATTTGAATTGAGTTATACATCATTTCAAAGCTTACAGTCTGCTCTTTCAGAATCTCTCCCTAACTAAAAATCCATTTCTGGCAACTTTTTGTTGGTTTTGTGGTGCAGGGTCACATTATGATAATGACAGTGTATGTCAGTCCCAGTCGTTTTTCCCAACTGAAAAATACATTTTGTACATATTTTTCGGATATTTTTTTAGTATTTTCTTTTAAACTGCATATTTTTGTGATATTGTTGGGAAAAATACTCTAAAAATACCATATTTTATTGATAATTTTTTTTAAAATACTCTGAAAATAGCTTATTTTGGGGGTATTTTTTCGAGTCTTGAGAAGAGACGAATATTTTTTCTATATTTTTTCATCTTCCCTATAAACGTTCTTGACAGTTTGTAAAAATACTCTAAAAATAGGATATTTGGGGGGTATTTTTGTATATTTGAAATACTCTTTATATTTTTCCCATATTATTTCAGCTTAATTATTGAAAAACAAATTAATAAAGCATTAAAATATGCTTTGAAATTAAAAATGTGGTAAAATTGTGGTAGAAATGAATTCAGTTGGTACAAATTGAAGTCAGTTGACATTTCAACTAGCAAACTATTATGTAGACCAGGTACCTGTAATGCTCTTGTGTGTGTTTGTGTGATATATATATGTGTGTGTGTGTGTGTGTGTGTGTGTGTGTGTGTGTCTGTTAATTTGTGTGTAAACAGTTTGTTGACACTTGAAAGCCATGTACCTGACTGGGCTTGCTTACCAGTTCATACCAGATTAAAACCCATTAACCATAATACCAGTTGGTTTTTACTGATTTCTACTGGTCATGCATATTCATAAGCTATTCAGATTCTCTTGGAATGGAAAAAGAAAAAATATAGTTCTAATCGTTTTTATGATTACAATAAGCTTTGAACTGTATTCGAAAGTTTACTCAATAGCATTAATTTATTGTTGTGGTATTCATAATTTCAACTTGTGTTATGAGGAGGCATTTTCAATTTTCAGTATCAAAGGTGTAATTTTGGTAACCATGCCTTAAAACATTATAACTAAATGGCCCTATGTAAGTTAGTGTGATGTGTCTGGTACCAACTAGGTATAGGGTGTAGATATATAGTTTACATAGGCCTAGGCTCTAAAACTAGACGTAGGGTAATGTTTATGAAAGGTTAATTTGGATAATGATAATGTCTTCACATACTTGTACAGAATGTACATTCTATGTGTTCTGGGATAAGCTCAAACATCAACATAACTCAAGAAATTAATATTCATTTTGTCCAAACTTGAAAATGTAAAAGAAAAATAACCGAAAAATATATTTTTGCAGCATTTTTGTAGGCATTAAAAATACAGTAAACCTCGGATAAGTCGACGTCGAGTGAGTCGAAAATCACTTAACTCGAAGCAAAATAAAAAGTCCCGATTTTTCCCTATGTATTTTCTCTAAGAAATATTTGGATAAGCCGAAGTACGAGAGTCGAATTTCGGCTGTGTCGAAGTAAAACATTCAGTCCCTTTTTATACAAAATACACGCAGTTTACATCACTTGAGCCGAAGAAGATTTGTCTGGCATTCTCATTACATTTAGAGGAGAAAAAAAAAATCGGCATGTCGCAGAACCCCGTCCCTGGCCTGCTGCAGGTAAGCATGCACACTCACCGTACCGCTCTGCACGCATGTCGAATACATACACACGCATACACGTATACACACAGCACATCGATCCATACACTTTATCCATATACACAGCACATCCATACTTTGTCAAGCCAGAACTCCTTGGTCAACCAATCGCTGCTTTAATATTTTAGTGACAGGCCAAGTGGGCGGAGCTTGTTTGTGCGTGCCCGTGGGCCTGGGAGAGTGTTTGTCTCAGGGTAGGTTGACAGAGATGGCTACCTATGTTGCACCATAGACATGGCACATGCACATTGGTATTGCCACATTAGCGCAGACATTCTCAGAACTACGTTTAACTACTAGTATTAATACAAATTCCATGTTCAATTTAGAACAAAATAAGAACATTATCTTCAAGAACAGACAAATTTGAATGCAAACACACACACCCACGCACACATACACACACACATGCAAATGTACTATAATACATGTACATGTGAGTCGAAAAAAATCGACTCTCGCGAGAGTCAAATTTCACTTAAGTTGACGCATTTTTGTCAGTCCCGAGAGCTTCGACTCATGCGAGGTTTACTGTAGCTAGAAAACATATTTTTACAGTATTTTTTTGCTGTAGCTGCACGATGTGACAAAAAGTATTCAAAAAATATTTTTTTAACATACAGTATTCGGTGTTCCGAAACTTTTCCAAAAAAAGTATACAGTAAACCTCGCTTAAGTCGACATGATAAAAAAGTCCCGATTTTTGCCTTTGTTATTCCTTGAAAATTTCCTCGTCTTAGTCGACATTTATAAGTGGACATTTGCGTCAAGTCGACCTGAAACTGAGCTGAAATACGTGTTAAGTCCCTCGTCTAAGTCGACATAATTTTTCGCTCAAAATCTCATCGCCATTCTCTGAAAAAGAATTGTTTCCCGCTGCAATTCGCAGCATTTCTACTCGGCAATTCGCTAGTGTAAGGCACGGTAGCGTTCACGCCATGCGTCCATTGTCTTGTATGCCAGAATAGAAAGGGCATACACTCATTTACACTGGAGTATTACATGTAGTACCCAAGGCAGTTCACTTTCCCCCTTTTCTCCCTCTCGTTATTCTCAAAACGCACAAATTTTGTACACCTATATGTCCCAATAGATATTCATCATCCGAACATGAAATAGGTGTTTTTGTTAATCCGAATATTGAACGTTAATTATTCCGAAGCGGTATTAGAAACCTGGGCTCTTTCTAGAAAATTTATTAAAATGCAATAATGCAACTCAAAAAATCAAATGCAAGTGTATCAAACCACACGCAACTTTTGCATTTAAACGCAAGTGCGTTGCTGAAAAGACTTGCGTTTGATAACCATATGAAATTAGAAAATAATTGTACGAACCTGAAACTCAATTGCGTTTAAACGCAACTCTAAAAATCAAATGCAAGTCCATCAAATCACACGCAACCCTGTATTTAAATGCAAGAGCGTTGCAGAGAAGACTTGCGGTGTTCGTACGAAACTAGAAACTGCATTTAAATGTATCTCTATACATCTACGGAAGTGCGTTATTGTTGAAAAGACTTGTATTACTTTTTTATTTTGTAAGCAAAATTAAAAATTAAACGCAACTATAAAAATAAAATGTAAGTCCATCAAATCACACGGAACGCCGAAAAGACTGTCTTGCATTTGATAATCATACGAAACTAGAAAATTGTAGGGAACTTTTTTTTTAAACTCAATGGCATTTAAACGCAGCTCTAAACTTCAAATGCAAGTCCATCAAATCACACGTAACACTGTATTTAAACGCAAGATTGTTGCAGAGAAGACTTGTGGTTTTTGTACGAAACTATAAGAAACTGCGTCTAAATGCATCTCTAAACATCTACGGAAGAGTGTTATTGTTGAAAAGACTTCCATTATTTTTCATTTCGTAAGCAAAATTAAATATTAAACGCATCTCTGAAAATCAAATGCAAGTCCATCAAATCACATGGAACGCTGAAAAGAATTTGCATTTGATAATCATACGAAACTAGAAAATTATAGGAATCTTAAACTCAATTGCGTTTAAACGCAACTCTAAAAATCAAATGCAAGTCCATCAAATCACAAGCAACGCTGTATTTAAAACGCAAGAGCGTTGCAGGAAAGACTTGCGATTCTGTACGAAACTAGAAACTGCGTTTAAACGCATAAAAAATTTACGGAAGTGCGTTATTGTTGAAAAGAGTCGCATTATTTTTTTTTTTTTTTTTTTTATCAGTTGGGATTTGGACAGGACATCACATTGTTTGACCATTAATCCAAAAAAGTCATTTTCACCAAAATTGCAGATACAAGGTCTTGTCACCCCAGCGACGAAACGCTTTGTTTGAGAAGAGGGGCTTTGGAGTTGAGGGTCTGTCGATGCATACTGGCACATTTTTGACATAGATTATATCATAGTTGTATGTCAGGCAAAACAGGATTTAAAACATCATAACAATACTGTGAAGGGTCAACAACAGTACCGGTATTTTAAATGTTGGAATACTGGTATTCATTGAACCACATTCTATATGTAATCATCGCAGGGAATCATTGCTGCCTCACTGTGAGTGGTGCCAGTTTAGAAAGTTTAATGTGGTTTTCTCGGTCACTTTCACTGATCTTACACAGGGACTTGACTCTCAAGCTTTTGGTGGATGATCTCCCACTTTGATGCCATTTCTACAAATCTTCCACTGTCCTGCTTAATAGGGAAATTTCACCCTGATGTTATGTTGTTTTGTTTGAAAATAGAAAATTCAGAGAACTAAATCAGTGGAAATTTGGAAAAACAATTGGATCTATAAAAAAGTTAAAAACTGTGAAAGTTTAGAGAGTAAGACAAACTGGCAACTCTGTGTGATCTAGGTATTGAGCAGCTCTCTACATTTCACAAATTTTCATTTTTCTCATATGTTTGGGCACAGACAAAACTTAACCACTGAAAAGGGCATGCAAAACCATATTACTCATATACCAAGAACAGGTCTGAAGAATTTTCTTCCTTGGAGAAAAACGGAATTTGGTGAATTTTGTGTGTAAACCAAATGAAGAGCATCTCACTGCCTATGTCATACATAGTTGCCAATTCGTCACACCCTCATACCATAAACTTTAAAACTTCATCTCATAAAATTTGATCATGTTCATAGTAAACGAGCACGTACACCTGCATTGACATTCTAACATTCTCCAATCGAGCTCAAAATTCTTTTGCACATGTTTCAGGCCATTTCAAGCATTTCATAAAAAATTGACGGACGTGTACGCGCATGTATGTATGCACACACAGCTCATACGCCATGGAAATTTGCAGTTTTTCACATGGATTGGTGTCTAAAATGTCAAGGAATAATTCTACCGAGTTTCAAGTCAATCAGACTCAATATGACATCATATCATACGGGCCAGTCAGAGTTGAAATTCCACACGTGCATCAATGGCGATATACAGTGCATATATACCAAAAAAAAAAAAAAAAAAAATGCTTCTTTTAAATACGATTTAACTCGTCGGGATGGATGGTGACCACCCATTTCTTTACATATTCTGAAGGCTGGTGAGCTGTACATATCATTTCATGGGAGCCCACTGCTGGCAAAATCAATAAAAGATATCAAATTCCTCAATGAAATAAGTGAATTTTCAAAAAGACGTCATCAAATTTCAAAGCGTACCAGGTATCTCACTTATCCTTGGCCGATTTTCACCCAGATTTCAGTATGTTGTAGCTTGTTGAATGCTCTTTTAGATACGTAACCTCAAAATTAAGATTGGATGACGTTATCACCTAAAAAAAAAAATAATCAGTTGAAAGTAACCTTGTCAAATTTGACCAGTTTGCGTGTTATCTCTATAGGAGGGCATTTTTTCCGGAAATAAAAATTGACATGACTGTCTTTATCGAGCACTAGCTCACTTACCCTTTGGTGAATTTTTCCCAGATTTTGATATGTTGTAGCTGAGACTTTGGACTATCAGTAATGTGCCCTCCGTTTTTTCATTTGGAGTCGGGATCACATAAAAAAACTTGGTTGAAATTGGCACTTGGCTTCGACATAGCATCTATGGGGGATGAAATAGCTCAGTGGATAGTGCATCAGACTTTTAATCTAAAGGTCCTGCGTTCAAGGCTCGCCCCTGTCAATTCTTTTGCTTTTTTAAAACCCTGATATTTTTTCTATTTCTTTAGTAATTCTTATTCTTTCTTCCTACTATATCTTTTTCTGATCCTTGTATATCTTCTTCTTCAAATTTCTTAACAATACCTTAACTTTTTCTTTATTTTTCTTTCTTTCTTTCACTTTCTGTGCAATAGATCAAGAGCAACAAGTCCTATCAACCCCATAATTTGCACATGTTTAGTTCATGTCACGAACATCATTTCATAAAATTACAACTACTTCCTCCGACACCATCTTGGGTAGGTAAATTAGGGTCAAAGGTTAAAAGCATTTAATCCTCTGTCTTGGTGAATACATGTCCAATCTTCCCCACATTTTGCACACGTAGGGACCATGTTACAAGAATCATTTAACAAAATAACAACTCTTTGCTCAGATTCCATCTTGGCTGTGTAAAGTGTGGTCAAAGGTCAAATATACTTCATTCTGTATTCTTATTAGTGTATATGGTCATATTTTGCACACACATGGGCCTCGATACAAATATTCTTCATTTTGTATCTTGTTAATGCCTTGATTCTGCCTAATTAAAAACAAGCGAAATTCACATTACCTGGCTGAGCGCGAAAAAATTACTCAGGCAAAAATATCCACTTATATACAGTATTAGAATTAGCCAAACAAAAATATAATAAAAAAAACCTGACCTTCACGGATAGCAGAAAATCCATCTCTGTATTGGTTTGTTTGTGGTCTTTATCTTTTCTTTTCATGTTTGTAGTACATAGTAACAAACACGGACACTGAAACTTTAATATATTCCTGTTTTACAAAACTTTATTGTAATTCTGATCAACCATGAAACTCTAAAATCTCTAAAATTATATATGTTTTTCAGACTGAGTGCATATTGCTATTTTATATCCCAGTGTAAATAAATTACAAATTACTCCAGTCATCACACTTCTGGCATATGAATGATACATCATCAAAAATAATTCAACATATCAACACCACATATATGATGTACATAGTTTTAAAGAATCCTATGGTACAGACTACTGTGATTTAATCATTTTACAGCACAGGGTTCCTTATAACCTTTCCAATTTTAAGTATACATCAGGTGTACAGAAGATAAAAAGTGATATTCCTCATGTTGCTTTACCACTGATTTATTAACTGGATGCACTGAGAATATTATAAGCCAAAGTGTAACTGCTACATTTTTAACTGAGTAGAGTTACAGAATATGCACTGCTTAATCACTTTTGGAGCATGCAGTAAATACTCAGCGGTAAAGTATGAGATGTTAATTAGCAGTGGAAGGTCGCTGAGGTTAGTATAGTCAGACATTCAAGTGAAATTTCGCAAATTGCAAGCTCCAAAAAGATAATCACACTGCATTTACTTGTGTACTTGACAAAATACTGTAAACAGAAATTTTCGCAGTACATTAATTTTCACGTATTTCACGCTACTTTTGGCTAGCGCGAATTCTAAAACCTGTGAATATATCTACACAATTTTTCTCTGCATATTTTGAACGAGTTGACAATTACTAAGCGCGAATTCAAAAACCCGCGAATATGTTTTTAAGACACTTAGCATGTAAAATTAATCATGCAAAAATATTGACGTTTACAGCAACATTGCAACATGAATGTCAGGCAGTTTAAGTTGAGATGGATTTCATATATAATTCTCCTAAAATGATTAACATTGTTTGTAATTGAAACATGTGTGCAACTACAAAGTGAATGGAAGTTTAAAGGAAGACCAAGGTGGTATGAAGACCAAGATGAAGATTGGGGTAGTGCACACCAAGAATATAAAGACTTCATACTGGAGTTTGTATAAACTTCTGTGGCACTTAAACTTGTACCTTCACTAATGGGGCTGGTCTTTTCATTCATTATTATTATATATTTATTCAGCTGATATATCAATATCATTAGTACCACCCATAGGCAGGTGTGATGAAGCAGGAGATACAACTAATATATGAATAAAATTAAAAGCTGAAACTAACACGTATGAAATCAATTCATCAAGTACACTTGTTGCAAAGGAATGAACACTTAGAAAAACCGGTAGTGATCAAAACTACTGTACAAATTTTTTAATAACTTAAATATTCTTATATTTCCTCGGGGACAAAAAAAAAAACCTTACCAAAATCTGTCATGCTACACATTTCCACATCTCAATTGATAACTGCCTCCAAACATCTCACAAATTAATTACAATATAGACAAAGTATACTCACTTTACCTTTGGCCTTGTGGATAACCTTTAACCCTTTTTGGAAACAAAATATTTCATACTTAATGTCAGTCTTTTAATCTTTTCTACCATTTCTTTCTGCTAAAAACTTGACACTGACAAATTACACTCTCAACCCAAATACATGGACGTGACATTACAAAAGTCCCACTGCCCATTCATTGTTTCCGGTCATTTTCTAAAGTATACACAGCCATTATCAAATCTCAAAAATTTTAAAGAACATTCATTTGATCTGAAATCAATTTGGGGCTGCTGTATAACTAAACCCACTGAAGATCTAGCGGGTCAATATCCGAGGGGGGGGGGGGGCATTTCATGAAGCATTTTATCCGACAAATTTGTCAGACAAATTTGCTCTCAGCCAATCAGATGCAAGAATTTCAGTACCTTATAACAGTTTGTCAGACAAAATATCTGACAAAACACTTCATGAAATGCCCCCCTCCGCAGGTTTCCACCAGACAACAACGACTCTTACAATTTTTTTTTTGGTCTCATCTACACAAATGATATCTGAAGCAACCACAGTAGGCCTACGGTTTAAATACACTGTACAACATAGGTCTACACAGTACTTATTCCCTATCAGATTTGCATATTACACTCTCACTGCCATGGTTGCATGGACATTCAAAATAATATTCTATTTCTGATAGTTATACACTTTGTTCGTATAATTTTACCCTGCAAATAACTAACCAATCTCTACTGGCTATTGTTCCAACAGCCACGTGGGTTCAATGATAATAAAGTAGTATACTGCGTGGCATCCCCCAACCACCAAATGGGGATATTCACCTTTGTATACCTCCATCTCTATGCGTGAAGTGGGCTGGAGGCATAATGTTTGCAGGTTGTCAATCTGCCTTTTCCTCCACTGCCTCAGATCTCATTTTTGTAATTTATGAGTGGCTCTATAGTGGACTGAAAAAAAAGAAAAGAAGCCACAGACATCACTGGTATACAACATGAAGTATGTGTCCTTATTGCATTCTGAGCAAAATCTGTCAGGTCTAAGGACTAAGGTCACATATTTTGCCCCCAAAATGTCATTTCCAATACATGATAGATTATGAATAATTCAATTGTAATATTGTGGTAAGAAGGAATAGAAAAAGTTAAAGATACATTGCATTAAATGCTGACGGATCAAAGGTTAAAGGTCAAAAGCAAACTATAAGGCCAATGAACTGTTGCTTTAGGTATCATTTTCTATCCATATTGCCAGCTATGCTGAACGGCTGGGAATGCTATTTCATAAGCCTTAGGATAAAAGTAAATGGGTATATGGTGTTTCTTTCTTGGAATGGGACTAAAGATCAACTTCAAGTTTGACAGTCATGATGAACTCAATCACCATGTGATATGGCCCTATGCTCTTGACATAATACAGCGATTGGGTGAGAATAACAGAGACATCCCTGCCACTGACATGACAGTCACAGGTCATGTGTTATTAGCTTTAAAGGTAGGGGATACCTTTTACAGACCTCCCAAAATGCAGCAAAACATTAAATATGAACCTCAGGGGACTTGTTTAGGCCACTGCTGAGAAATTTGGAAGTCAACAGTTATCTACAATTTGAATAATGCACAAAACTCAACTACTCAGTAGTTCTGTGTGTCAGACTTAAGTGTAGACTTAAGCCCTTTGTTGCAGTCTTCTGTATTTTTTTTTTTTTTTGATCTATAAACACAAATCTAAAAGTATAAGAGCTGATGTAATATCATATAGAGTGTGTGGCAAGAAGGTATATAGAAATGTTTGTAAATTTTGATGAACTTTCTTCACAAAATATACATGATGGACACACATGCAGTGCATGGGTCTGCAAAGGTAGCCTAGTAACGTACTGGAATTTACGGTGAGCCCCGAAAAAAATTCAATTCAAAATCTAACGGTCAATAAAAATGCACTAAATGTTACCGTCCACTTTCAATACTTTATGGGAGTTTCTAAAATGATACTCTCTTCAACATATACCACTGTATTTATACAATTCTTCATTTAAGGCATGCAAATGGATTCCCTACCTTTAATGCTCATCTTATTACTGCAGTTTGAAAAAGTACAATAAATATGACATTGTTTTTGATACTTTTCTGTGTTGCTTGAAGATATTTATCTGTATATAGTTCATAGAAAATCTGTTTACAGCATGTTCATATGTCAGTGTCATATGCTAACATTAGTTCATACAATTATACCACACACACATACATACATACACACATATACATATTATCTTTGATGTACCACTTGTGTGTAATGAAGCTTAAATAAAACAATGAAAATGTTGACTGCTACTGTGATGTCTTGGAGAATATACATGAACAGAACTTTTGCACTTTGGATATTTCAGGTTAGTGTTGTCTCCAGTTGCATAACTTCTTTAAAAAAATTTTAAACAAACTAGTGACCTGAAGCATTCATAATACAACTAGCTGATAGTTGACCTATGAACAAACACTGAATGTGAATGTGCATCACAGTTTTGCATGTCACCATTCATAAGGCTGACAAGTCTCAAATCAACCCTGAAGAGAGTAGGTCTCTCCTCAGCTTGTGTTCAGGGACCAGATTAAAACACCCTGATGATCAAGGCATGAGCATCTCTGTATGTCACCCTGATTTATGAGTTTCCAGTGAAAAGACCTCATATAATCATATTGTTATCAATGCGACCACCAGTTCCTCCTGAAAAGATTTTTGAAGCAAACACCAACAATTATAAAGACTTGAAATTCGCTTTGTGACAAAATTGTTCCAAATTCCTGTAAGATTTTCAGTGGGCAGTGACAAGTATTGCACAGAGATCAGGTTCCATGGTCACATGCTCATTTCAACTTCACTATGATGAACATGCACCTCGAAAGAACTGCCAAATTAAGGAATGAATTATCCCAACAATTTCATCTCCAGTATGATGAAAACTTCATTACAATGATACAATCATTATCTATAGTCATTTTTGGAATGTTGTATGGCTACCAAGTTATTTTAGTGCAACATAAGACCCGGGGTGTCTCGCACTCACTCGAGTATCGCAATTTCACGTTCCATGCACTCATACAGACTACTACTCAAGAACGTTGCAAACTTAGGGGGCAGGGGGCAGCTTTGAGGATTTCCATGGGGGCATGGTGCACATTGCATATTCCATCACACAGGTAAAAAAACAAGAAACCCAAGTATATTGTAGGCCTACCTGTATTTAGGAAATTTGATTATGCAATTTAAAAACAAAAAGATGAAACTGTGCCCCCCCCCCCCCCAACCCATTTGATCCCTGCCAAACCCCTGGATCTACCATAAAATGAAATAACCTTGAAAGTGCCTTCACTTAAGTATTTACTCAGAGTATTTCTGGTTTTGAACAATTTAATTCAATTAATTAATTTATTTATTTATTTTTATTTATTTTTATTTTTATTTTTATTTTATTTTTTTTTTTTGGGGGGGGGGGGGGTGTTCATTTTTTTTTTTTTAATTTGGGGTTCTGGGGTCCTTGCACTAAGTATATAAATTGTCACCCTAGTGATAATGCACTGGGTTTGGTGACAAATTTGACCATGTTCAAATTCATGAAATTCTTTGCCGAGATGTTTTCATTGCAACTGATTGTCAATCAGTTGCAAAAAAAATTTGACCGCATGTGTTTTCAAAAAAGAAGAAAATTGTTGGTCCCTTCTCCCAGCCCACCCCTGGAACTGATTCTGATTCTAATTCTGATTTTATTTCTGAATTTCTTTTTCATACATAAATGAAATACAAAGTCAATTGAACAAACAAATTGAGCACAGGAACTGCTATAAACAGACTTAAACTGCAATCACCTATCTTACTTACTGATAACACTAACTTAGCTTATCACTTCTGGTTCGAAAACAAAATATTTGTTAAGATTCCTTGATTAGTGGTCTTTGACTGTTACTCCCCATCCAACCCCCACAGGGTATTTTGCCCGTGGAGGACCCCAAACAAGGAATTGTGCCCATTTGTATGAATATCACTCTAGCAATAACACCTGTCAAGTTTGGTGAAAATCTGATCATGCCTTTTCAAGAAGAAGATGAAAATGATAAAAATAGGGCCTACAGTCACCAGTCTACTTACTCGTAACACTTACTTAATAGTTTAATCTCTTTTGGCTCTAGATAGAAGATTTGTAAAGTATCTTTAAATTTGGTATCTTTGCCCCCCCCCCCCCCCATTCCCCGGGGCAATGAGCCCCTTGGAGCTCCCAGGTGGGGAATGGTACCCATTTGCGCAGCTACATATTCTATCACCCTGGCAATAATACCTACCAAGTTTGGTGAAAATCTGACCATACCTTTTCAAGAAGACAAAATGTGAACCTTGGTCCCAATTTGCCCCCCCCCCCCCCCCCCCCGATCCGACACAAACAAACTCAGAATTATAGTCACTTAATCTAAATGACACATGCCACAACCTTTAGCAGGTTATCATTTACAGTTTGAGAGAAAAAGACTTGTAAAGATTCCATAATTTGGAAAATCTGTCTGTCTCCCCCCCCCCCCCCACCCCCCCACCTTAGGCATTGTTCTCTGGAGCCCCAGGTGTGTATGGTGCCCATTTGTACAAATATATATTTCATCACCCAAGCACTGGTGAAAATTTGACAAAGCATTTTTATGAAGAAGATGAAAATGTACAATTAAATAGCCCCAATGAAAGGGCTGGGGGGGGGGGGGGGGCGATTGGTCCCTATAGATAATGATTGTATCATTGTAATGAAGTTTTTATCAACTTGTCAAGTGTGGTGGAAATCCGTCATGGGGTTTTCAAGAAGATGAAAATGTAAAAAGTTTACGCACGACACATGACTCCGCCGAACGCCGCATGATGAGTGATCACAATGGCTCACTTGAGCGTTTAGCTCAGGTGAGCTAAAAATGGCAGTCATATGCAAATGGCAGTGCATGTGAAAGCCTTGGGCATACATTAATGTGATATCTACAAAGTTCAAATTTGCTTTATGTAAGGTTTGGTTTTGGGATTGCCAGTTGCTTATGACAGTCTTATTAAAAATTTCTTCATTTTTTCTGCATCCTAAAACATACATGTATGCATTTATGTGTAATATATATACATACACAATTATATAACGTACACTACTGTATAAATGTATGTACGTATATACATGCGTTAATACACAAATGCCGTCTCAAGAGTAGCAATCATATGACTTGCAGTGATTCTAATGACATTCCTCAATTCTATCATCTGATTTAATGATCTGCACCCTGCTCTTACATTATGGCAATGACAAACAGATGATCAGATGCACATGCAGCACATCCACTTTCTCCAAGTAATAGGTCAACCACATCATAATAGCCTACATTGGTACACTACAATCAAACCAGTCATACAATTGACCATAGGCATGTGATTTCTGAACAACACAAAAGCATTACGTGCCAAATTGGCAGAAAGTGACATATTCGACAGAATGATTTCACAAAGGATATTCTCAATGTACAATGAAAAAACTATAAATCTCAAAACCATTTTTTCAGTGAACATAATCAACAAAGCACAGGCAGATATCTACTTTACCTTTGAATCAGTCATGAACACACAAGGCTTCCATCCACTGTTTCATATTGCTTAGGTGTAAACTGTATGTGCATTGTTCTTAATTAGTGCCTTGCTATTTTTTTTATGTATAGTAATATCAATGGTACATTCATTAACATTTCAAGGCAAAGTCATACAAATTACAAAATATTCTTTTGAATATGAAAAACATGACTAGTATTGCTACACCATAGACAAACACACTGCATTCCATTAAAGAGGAAACAGTTTATAATTTCATGCACATTGATTATCTCACTATACATTATTGTGCAATATAAAACAATGCTGTTAATGAAACATAACCTGTATTGCATATCTTACACACAGAACACTTTCATCTGTCCTAATTCTACTGAGATGGAAATGGCAAAGCATTTTTGCTATCACTCTTATAAAGTTTAAAGGATTGACTCATGATGTGATGCATTTATCTCATTCACGCTTAAAATCATATTCAACCTGTACAACTTTCAGCATTTCAGAAAGGAAGGGGCAATCGATGGAGGCTCCAGTTTCCCAATTCCACATCAATTTAGTACTTTTTCATTTTACATTTTATAATTTATATTTCAAGTGCCACATACTAGGAAAATTTGGTGGAAATGAGAATGCCTTTGGGAGAGGAAGTCTACCTTTGCAAGCACATGTATTCTCAAAATGTGCTAATCTAATAAGCTAATGGTGATTAATATGACTCCATGTTTTGGTTTCTTAGGAACTTAAAAAAAAATGTGCTGTAAGTTGTGACCACTTAAATATATCAAGTATTGTAACATATGCTACCCTTTAGCACCTGGGGTCATGTGACCTTGAAATCTCTTTGGCAGTCTCTTTAACAAGGTTTGTAACTTTACAGCTTAGGTCACATTTTCACCACAAGAACATTTCCTGATTCTGTCTTTGATATAGACATGTGCACTATCATACATTCCTCAAAGCAAAATAAGTTGCCTCTTTTTATAAATTCCAGAGTGCTCAAAATCTTGGAAAGTTGGTACATGTGCAACAAATAGGGCCTATTATGCAGAAATTTCAACATTGCATAACTAACAAAACTACCATTCTTATGTGCATACAGGACATCATGTATAATGATTTACCAGCATCCGATAGTGAGTAAATTAATGTTTATGTAAATATATCATTTCCTGGTTTTCAATGGGGCTATTAAGTGCATTTGCTCATAGGAAAATACACTGAACCTGACAACCTTTTAACAAGACACAATACCATTTCAATACACTGTAATATTATGCCAAATATACAACATATTAGCAAAAAATGTGAAAGAAAGCACTTGCAGTTTCAACATGGCAAATTGCACAAACTGCTGGAGTAAATAACTATAAACAACAATCATCATAAACAACATAATGAATTTTCCCTTTTATGACACACCAGTTTACAGTTAGCCAGTAACATTCTAAAACCTTTGACCTGAAAAGGGGGTCTCCATCTGGGGCAAGAAAAGCGAGTATCACAAGTTCACTTTCCACATATTCTTGCAGACTCATTACCCAAGAAGAGCATAGAAAATTTGAGGAGTTTTGGGGGACCTGCAGGAGGGCACGGTGTCCATGTATGTGTTCTATGACATTGGCAATAATACCTGCCTTTTACTGCTTTTACAGTTTCCGGAAGTCAAATGATGCACCGATCAACAAAATTTGTCTCTCTCATTCATCATATGTGGCTCAAGTGTGGTGAACGATAAATGGGAGGTAAATTAGCATGGATGGATGGATGGATGGACAGATGGAGGAGTCCAGTTGGAGCAGTTCAGTGAGCAATATAAGTTGCATATGATTGATTTACTTGACATGCAGCTTGTCGAGTTGAAAATCCATGGAGGAAATCTCAATGCTGTCTGCTACATCTCTTTGCTGATATGAAGCAGGCATGGCAGGGTTTTGGTGGTGGAGCACACCCTACCACGCACCCAGCCAGCCGGCGCAGCCAGCAGCAATTGGAACATACAGGAGATGCATGCGGTATGCGCAGCTCATCGATCTGTAGAGAGCAAGGTGTTAGCTAGAACAGCATGCATTAAACTAAATAAGACCAAAAAAAACAAGAGACTCGGGGATCACGCGCTCACCTGAGTATCGCAAGTTCACCTTCCATGCATTCTTGCAGACTCTTACATGAGAACATTGGAAACTTATGGTGGGGGTAGCTTTGAGAGTGGGGACATGGTGTCCAATTACATATTCCATCACACTGGTAAAAACACCTGCCAAGTACACTGTACTTTATAGAATGTTGGATTATGCATGCAGATTGGGGAAAAAAAGACTTAAAGCCCTATCACTTTTGATTAGAACTAGAGAAAAATATTATTGAATATTCATTAACTTAGGAGGTGTGGACCCCTGGGGCCCCCAAGGAAAGTATGGTGCCCACTCAAACACTTTGAGATCTTATCCCTATGGGAATGCTACTTGACAAGTTGGGTGAAAATCCATTATGTTGTTTTCAGCAAGAAGATTTTATTTTCAGCAAGAAAATTTAGGCCCGTATTTGGACCTCCCCCCCCCCCCCCCATCCCATCCCATCCTGCTTCCTTGGGTCCCAAGGGGGGGGGGGGGGGGCACCCCTGATTCTCCCATGAACAAACTTGAAACAACAGTCATCAATATACTGACTCATTGCATTAACTTAGCTCAATCACTTCCGGTTCTAGAGAAAATCTGTAAAGATTCCTTACAGGAGGGGGGACCCCTGGGGCCCCCCAGATGGGGCATGGTGCCCATTTGATGGAATTGAGATTCTATCCCCCTAGGGATGCTACCTGCCAAGTTTGGTGAAAATAAGTTATAGGGTTTTCAAGAAAAAGATGACAATTTACAATTTCGGTCCAAATTTAGGCCCCCTGGGGACCCCCATGTGGGGCATGGTGCCCATTTGATGGGAATGAGATTCTTTCCCCCTAGGGATGCTACCTGCCAACTTTGGTGAAAAGTCATAATGGCATTTTCAAGAAAAAGATGAAAATGTACAATTTGGGTCCCATTAGGACCCCTCCCCACCTCCTCCCCTGGGACCCAAGGGGGGCACCCCTGATTCTGCCATGAACAAACTTGAAACTACAGTAATCAATGTAGCATAGTATTAACTTAATAGCTCTATCACTTCTGGTTCTAGAGAAGAAGATTTTTTAAGATTCATCAATTTTGGGGGGTTTGGGCCCCTCTTGGGGCCCCCAGGTGGGGTATGGTGCCCACTTGATCAAATTGAGATCCTATCCCCCAAGGGATGCTACCTGCCAAGTTTGGTGAAAATCGGTCAAGGGGTTCTCAAGAAGAAGATGAAAATGTAAAAGTTTACGCACGACGGATGACGGACGCCGGACGAAGAGCGATCGCAATAGCTCACTTGAGCCTTCGGTGAGCTAAAAATCAACCAAAGTTTTCAGGAAGAGAAAATGACCTGTGTTTTGGATGACCAATTTGTATCCAACCTGCACTGAGAATCTCAGAGTTGATGGATCTTCCTGCAATGCTACAATATTAGTAATCTTCTCATCGTAAGTTCTGCATATTCGGTGTGATACAGTCCGACTAATAGCAAATTATGTTGGTATGCAATGCAATCAAATGCAAATTGCATGCTGCTTTTAATTTAGCATATTGTACGCACAGTAACTTTTCTATCTAACTCCAGGCTGCTCCCTTGTGTAGCGGGAGTTGGTTGCAGTTATTCTAGACCATGACTGTATAGAATAGACTCTTGATCTACATTGTAAATTTATTTGGAAACCTTTTTTTTCTTTTTTTGCAGGTGCCTTCACCTTCACGTTCCCTACCAACCCTTCACCTACGCACACAATGATCTCAACCTCTCACATAAAATGACAAAAAAATCTCAAAGATCGTCTATATATATATATTTTTTTGTCTTAATTCTACAGATTCCATGACAAGATTCAACTGCTCATCAATTAACGAAGATGGTAAGCATCATTGTGGCTGAGAAAAAAACACTGTAATGCTTGACACCGAGGGGTAATTAATGACACTTTTTGGTATCATTAAGTTTGCCGTTAACTTTCACGTGAGTCTTTGGTGCAGGACGTGTGCTAGTAGCACTCTTGTTAATCTGGTCAGCAACATACTCTCCTGGAAGCAGCTGATAACAAAAATACACAACCTTTAAGAAATAGGATCTTGGAATCCTCTGGACGTGCCAATTTTTATATCAGAACAACATTTAGTGAGTTATCATCTTTTTTATCATACTTTTGTATGGTTTTCATCATTAGACTCTGAAAAGATACCTTTCAAGCCATAACAACTTGTTTTTATCAAGTCCTGGCAACAGGCGCCTGTGCTCTGGAAACTCACACAATGCGCACTTATCCATCCAGCTGCGACACAAACCACCATTGTGACATCACCTGTGCTAAGGAACTTAAAACTTTGGAAAGGACAACACCACAATGCTGCTTTTTATAGCAATAGTAACAGGCGCATATGTTAGAAACACACACATCAAGTGCACAACAAGTCAACAAACCTCCTTGTGGCATCATCATTAACTTACAGACAATGCAGTTAAACTGAGTTTTGTTGTCATTGATTCCTAGTGACACGCTAGGGGAACTTAGTGTATAAGCTGTTATTTTCGCACACTGGAACAGATATTTTCGCGAATGAGCAGATCACTGACATTTTTGCAAGATGTTAATTTTGTGAACTGACACAGAGGGTATTGTATAGTGCACTATAATAGCCTAGCGCATGGCGACATTTTCGCATGTTGTAAAATTTGTGATCCAACAGTGCCCAACCGTAACAAGACAACATGGCTGCATCTTTGTTCCAGACACTGGCACTTGCTGGATTACATCATCTTCAGATAAAGTGACAGGCAAGATGTTAGAGTCGCTAAAGCCACGTGCGGTGCAGTGTGCTGGACAGACCACCGTCTGTTGATCTCAAAGCTCAGTATCAGGATTCAACCAGGCAGACATCCTCAGGGACAAAAAGCATTGAAACATCTAGATGTCTCAAAGTCGGAGAGAGATCATGTCAAGCAGTCACTCATTAAAGAGATGGACAGCAAGCTGTAACAAAGTTTCAACTCACTGGATGCTGAGTCCGACTGGATTCTCTTTCACAGCATTGTATATGCCGCAGCCTCAGAGATGGTGGGTCTTGTCACACGAAAGCACCAGGACTAGTTCGATGACAACAACAAATGCATTCAATCTTTGCTGGAAGAGAAGCATCACTTTCACTGAGCACACCTCAAAGACCCGACATCAGTGTCCAAGAAAGCTGCTTTATGCAACATCAGAAGAAGCGTACAGCTGGAGCTATGGCAAATGCAGGATGCACTCCTAAGCGATAAGGCTGATGAGATCCAGTCTTATGCTGATTGCAACAACATGAAAAATTTCTACAGAGCACTCAAGACTCTATATGGACCAACTACATTGGGATCGTCTCCCCTCCTCAGTGCAGATGGAAACGTACTGATCATAGACCAGAAAAGGGTTCTTCAATACTGGGCAGAACACTTCAGAAATGTCCTCAACCGTCCATCTGCCATCAGCAAGGAAGCAATCACATGGCTGCCCCCAGGTCCCAACCAATCACTCTCTTGCCAATATCCCTAAAGAAGCTGAAGTGGAAGAGGCAGTAAAGCATATGTCCTGTGGAAAAGCACCTGGTGCTGATTCCACTCCAGCAGAAATTTATGCCTCTGGTGGTAAAACCATGACTAGAAAAATCTTACTGAGCTATTCCAGTCCATGTGGAACCAAGATAAAATCCCACAGGAACTTAAAGATGCTTCTATCGTTCATTTAAACAAGTGCAAAGGAAATCGACAGGTGTGCGACAACCACCATAACATCTCATTGTTTTCTGTTGCTGGCAAAATCTTTGCCAGGATCTTGCTCAACCACCTGATTGTCCACTTAGAGGAAGGCTTACTACCTGAAAGTCACTGCGAGCTCAGACAGGGTCGCAGCACAGTGGATATGATTTTCACACGTCGACTCCAGGAGAAATGCCAGGAGCAGAATGTCAGTCTCTAAACCACCTTCGTATACCTGACTGAGGCTTTGGACACCATATGCCGAGAAGGTCTCTGGAAGATCATGGCCAAGTTTGGCTGCCCTGTAAAGTTCATCTCACTGGTCAGACAGTTCCATGATGGCATGCAAGCTAGTATGCAGGATGATAGTGAACGGTCAGAGCCCTTCCCTTTCACAAATGGCATGAAGCAAGGCTGCGTCCTCACCCCAACCCTCTCCAGTGCTATGTTCTCAGCCATGTTGACTGATGCTTTTCGTGAGGATGACATCAGAGTCGATTTCAGATTCACAACTGATGGAAAGCTCTTCAACCTATGGAGACTGCAAACAAATTAAAACTCCAGGAGGATATCGCCCATGACATTCTCTTTGTTGATGACTGTGCCCTGTATGCTAGTACCCAGTCTGACATACAGGAGAGCGCTGACAAATTCACCAACGCCTATGATGACTTTGGTCTGATGATAAGCATGAAGAAGACTGAAGCCAGCTCCTGCAATTACCTACACACAGCTAACCATCATGGTCAATGGCGAGAAGTTGAAAGTGGCAGACAAATTTGTTTACCTTGGCTGCACACTGTCACGAAATATCAGCATCAACGAATAAGTCTCAGAAATGCAAGGGCTCCTTGGCTTTCGGCAGACTCAGAGACAGGGTGTGGGAGAGAAGATGAATAAGTCTTCAGACCAAACTAAAAATATACCGCACAGTTGTCTTGCCCTCTCAGCTGTATGCCTGCCAAACATGGACACCGAGATACTTCAGAGAGCCCAGATGGAAAGTATTCATGCGATGCTCAAGCACTCCTAGCTAAGATGGGCAGGGCATGTACTTTGAATGTCCGACAAACGTTTGCCAAAGTGACTGCTCTGTGGTGAATTAATGGAAGGTAAGCGCTCTCAAGGAGGCCAGAGGCCAGAGCTGCAAGGACACACTAAAAGCTTCCGTGAAATGTTGTAGCATCAACCCGGACACATGGGAAACAACGGCACAAGACCGATCTGCCTGGCAATCCGCGGTCAGCTCTGGTGTATCAGGCTACGAAGTGAGATGTGTAGAAGAGCAGGAACAAAAATGGCAGCAAAGAAAAAGCAGAGCGACCTCTCAGTCTGGCCTACCTCTGGCATTTCCATGTCCACACTGCACCAGATATTTTCGGGCAAGGATCAGACTAATTAACCATCTTCGCACTCATGGAATGTAGTGATACTAGAAGTTGTGGTCGTCTTCACCTGGGAAGGACGAACATCATCATCGCTGCTTTGAAAATTGGCATTAATCATGGACAAAATATATTAATAAAGCATACTCAATTTCAGCTTGATCTAATAATCAATTCATTGTTGTTGCTCTGGTGGCTTACATCATGTTTTTTTGTTTTTGTTTTTTGGAGGGTTTTTTTGGTCCCATTCATTGCACAGCTAGCACGGCTCGGTAAAGATTAAGCACTTGAATAGACCCTGTACTTCACAGCCTCTTTTCTCACTTCACACTTTTCCGGAGTATGTGCTTTCTTTCCAATATTTAGATAGGTTAAGAGGGTCCATTTGAATTAAGCTATACATCATTTTAAAGCTTACAGTCTGCTCTTAACTAAAAATCCATGTCTGGCAACTTTTTGTTGGTTTTGTGAAGCAAGGTCACATATATACTCACAAATGAACCTTGTATTTATTCATTTTGGAAGAAGAGTTTGAAAGATTCTTAACCTCTTTGGAAGCCTTTTTTTTTGGGGGGGGGAGGGGTGACCAATTAATATCCAATCACCAATGGATGCTACTGCAAAGGTTTGGTGAAAATCTGTAACTGGGTTTTCAAGAAGAAACTAAAATGTGAAAATTGGAACCCCCCTCCCCCCAACACACACTGAAGCCCCACAAGAGTATCCCCAGATAAACTTGACTGTGCAGTCATCAATGAACTTACTCATAGAATTCTATCACTTCTGGTTCTGGAGAAGAAAATTTCTAAAGATTCCGGGGGGGGGGGGGGGGGGGGGCTTCTTGGCCCCCTGCAGGCATCAGGGGTTAGGGAGGGGAAGGCGCAGACATTGTGCTCATTTTTTACCTATCAGGATCCTATCATCCTGGGGATGCTATCTTAGAAGATTGGTGGAAATCTGTTGCAAGGTTCTCAAAAAGAAGCTGAGAATGTGAAAATTTGTGAAGATCCATGATAAATGTGGAAAAGTTAAGCACGACACATGCCACATGGTGAATGATGGCAGTATAGTTTCCACTGCTCTTTCTGTTCTACCCTACATTTCTTTATCCATTCTTTTCAGTACTGTGTATACCTGCAGCCTAGAACTATGAAAGCATGATAGAAACACCCAACATTGATTCACAAACTTTAGTGTCTTTAATTTCTACAAGCTCATCTTTACAATGATATCATATATATATATATATATATATATATATATATATATATATATATATATATATATATGTCTTACAAGTTGAAAGAAATGCAATGAGAGGTGCAACAAGATAATTACAATTAATGTGGAGGATAAGATCTACAATCAAGCTTCCTAGAGACTTGGCAATAAACAAAACAGGTCAATTAATATGCTTCATGACACCAAGTGTAAAGTTCAAAATATCACAAGACCAATGGATAGGAGGTTTTTTTTGTATCTGTAAGTAACTTTTACATTCTAAGTTGTTGTCTGTTTGTATTTTTGGCTAAATCACTATTACTTGGAGTTTCTCTTTCAAAGTGATGGGTCATCACACACAATCTGCATACTGGCCCAAGACAGAGTTGCAAAGTTCTGTTACATTCCATAACAAGAGAGGACTAGCTGTATCATGGCTTGTTTGATGTCATGGGGAAGAGAAGATGCATGCCAGTAAGAAGTCCTCAGTTTTGTGATTTGGAAGTCTGCAGCCATCGGGTGTAAATTATATACACATGAATTCATAAATTTGACATTGTTATAATCCTGTATGTGGTACTTTACACTGGCTATTCTCTGTTGGTAGAAGAAATTCCAAGCCGCAATGATCCATATCAATCCAGTACCTCTCTAATTCACTTCTGTACCTAGCTGAGCCAACCAGCCAATCCTGACCATGATGTGTAGTATTTTGTCTTTGCATCGATGTGTACATCGTTTTCCCCCAGTCCCTCTGCAAACTCTGCATCTGGAACAGTAGCAAGTGCCTCCTGTGAGCTCCTGCTTGTGTCACAGACCTACAATACACAGTGCATGAAAAGTGAGATAGGAATCAAGAATGTCAAAGCAAAAAAAAAAAGTCAATAGATTTGTGGGTGAATGGGGAATATAACAGATATAGACGATGTTCAAATGACGTCATCATGTCATGCTGAGGCCCCCCCCCCCCCCATATGTGTGGCATACGTGTGGCAAGTGCGTACGTGTGGCAAGTGCGTACTGAGCGTTACATCCCATGTCCCATGACAGCTAGGCAGGTGGGTATGCATCTAGAGCTATAGACTTAATACACAAGATTTGTTTTTGGCCCTCAGGCAATGAATCATTTGATGTCACGGAACCTCGTCTATTGACACTACAGCAATTTGACTGCTGTGCATACATTTTTGTAGTTGAATGGGATGCCTCCGCTCATTATGCAATTACTGTGCAATATGTACATAACTGTTCATTCTACATTTTGATGAATCAAATTGATCTTAACCGCTGACCAAGGATTGACCTTTAACCTTCTCTGCAAAAAGGAAACATTGTCTGATTAATTTCTCTCCATTATACCAAATAGCATTTGACTCATATTAAGTGGAATTGAGAATATTAAAAGTGGAGAACATAAATTGAATTTTTGGAACCTTTGGCCTTGGCCTTTGATTATTCATCTGCTATTTCAAGCATCAAATTGTTTTTCAATTTCTTTCCTTCTCACCACAAATCATCGCTGAAATGGCAAGCTAATATTAATGATTTGAGAATGACAGTCTTAACCAAAGTAAAATTATTATTGACCTTGAGCTACTATCACTGTGATATTCATGCAAACAATTGTTGATAGATTTCTACCATGTCTACCAGCTTTACATCATCCCTGGACATTCCTACTGTAGATGAAGTGATGATGGGAAGTGGCTGTTTATTCTGTTCATCTAAGTTGTTGTTTGTTTGTGTCTTTTTTTAATAGTGGCCCTTTGATATATGCACTGACATATCAATGCACCCAACTCACTGCGAATCCCATTGAATTATCTTTTCTTATTTTGGAAGTCCCCCCAGTTAGAGCCGACATTAGTTACAGTGTTTTCAAATCAAGTAGGTCTATACATGTCTATTACTGTAAAAATGGAAATGTTTGCGGTGTTGAAATTTTCATGCAAACAGGAAGTAGCATAGAAATAAAAGCCCACAAATATTTTTACTTGCCACATGTTCCAGGTAGTTTAGATCTTGTTTCTTGTCTTTTTTTTTTTTTTAAAACCACACAAAACCCATCTTGCCAGGTCGAGCGTTAAAAATTGCGCCCACAAAAATATCCACTTTTACAGTACTTTATCGGTCTCCTCTTTTGGATACTGTCCTTTGTGAAGACTTCCTAAAAAGACTACCATAATCTGACCAAAGAAAAGAATAAATAGAAAGAGTGAACTTTTGAGCAGCAGACCAACATTAGCTGAATAGGACATACAAAAACCTGATTGAATTTTGAGTGCACTAAATGATTACATTGCAATCTTAAATCATAAGCAAAGCAGGATATTTTTTTTCACTTAATTCCATTATCATTTCTAAAATTCTTTGCTGTATCTGTTAAGAATATATTTATTTCAATAAGCTTATATTTATAGCATAATGTATCATCTTCATCCCTGTTTAACTTTTTTTTCAGCACATCTTTATAAAAATTTCACAAACTAAAATTAATGTCCTGTCATAACTTACATATAGAGCAAAATAAAGTCGTGTCATTTAGATTTTAATATTCAAAACACACACATGCCCATAGACACTCACAGACACATACACACAAGATACCCTGAACCAAAAGGCAAACATCCTAATTCAGAAGCAGTACCATTTTACACTTTTTTTGAAATCCGCATGATTACAATGATTACAAAAGCTACCTCACATTCATTACAGATAATTGACTGCTAATTCCTAGCAATTTTTTAGTCCAGTATATGAGAGATAATACAAGCCATCATGTTAATTTGTCAATATCCTCCACCAATATGAGTGTTCATGAATTGCCCTTTCTTTCTGACAATTATGCAGTATTTTACTATGTAACACTGAAGAAAAGTGTTAGAGGAGAAGTAAAGAGAATCTCTCCTTCATACCCATGCTCCATGCCACTGAGAAGTTACGTGCTCCTTCACAGGTGTTAGTAAATTGTTTTGATGAAAGGTAGTACTTTTGTTAAAGAATACATCATAATTCCTCGATAACAACAAACCTAGAGAGCAGCAGTTCACTGACCTTCTGAATATTTTCAGCAGCAATCATTTAGTAAGCAGAGAACAAGGCAAGCAAACAAACAAAAACAAAAACCTGTAAAAATTGTACTTCTTTAAGTGTACAATGCGACTAACTTTTTTTTTAATCCAAAAGATTTAATATTCAGGTGCTAAACCTGGGGAACAAAATTATGCGCAAATGTGCACAAGATGTTAAATGTTGACTTTTTATAAAATTATGAATGATATTCTTCTTTTCTTTTCTCTTTAGTCCTGAGGTATTAGGTATTAGTAACAAGAAGATATGAAGAAAACTGGAAAGATTTATTCCATTTCATATTACCACCATGTTCTACACAGGATGTCAGCATTTTTTTTTCCTGAATACAGCTTAAAAGTTGTTAAAGGGATCGTACAGTTTCGGTTGAGGCTTAACCTCAGGTTTTTATCATTTTTTGGTGAGATAGTGAGAAACCTCTTATGAAATATGAAAGAGCATGTATTCCATGAGGATTTCAACGTTTATTTGATGAAAATTGATTTTGAAATGGCCGAGATATCCAAAACAGAGTGATCCTAATTAAGTGTGGGACGCACATTTTATTACGATCGTTTTGTTTTACTTTATTTTTTGATGTTTCAGCTAGTCCAACCCCCATTTTCATCAAATAAACTTTGAATTCCTCTTAAAATGGTATGCTCTGTACTATTTCATAAGTGTTTTCTTGGTATCTCGCGAAAAAGTTAAAGCCAAATTTTCATTTCCACCAATACTGTACCATCCCTTTAAAATGAAGAACCTCTTCTTTGGTCTCAATATTCAAACTCTATGGGAGAGAGGCTTGGAGAATAGGAAATCAAAGCCAGAGGTAATGTAAACCATTCAATTGTCATTCTGTAGAACCTACACATAAATTTGCATAAACTGTAAAGAGATTCCACTCCTTCTCTTTCTATCAATTCAAATCAGTTCAATTTCTGTTTACTTCCATCTAACAAAAGGATGAAACAAAATACAAAGTAAACCAAATACCAAGCACCTTAACATTCAACGTGCACAAACTCCTGAAGTTCGTTTCAGTCCAACCAATATCTTCAGTCACGACTCTAATGGAGTCAACCTAATGTGATTTGTTTTTTATACCTCATGATTTGGTGTTGGTATGAAGCTTACATTTATTGTATAATCTTGTGTATTATATTGCACAGATGCAAGTTGGCTGATGCCTACAATAACTTTCATTCCAATAAACCCCTTCATTTCTTATCTGTCAGACTATGTAATTCGATGTGGATGGACAGTTTATATACTACAACAGTAAATCATTTCACTGAGACACCCTTTGTTAAATCAAACTGGGCATACCAGGTCGGTTTTCCTCAAACATTCACTGGTTTTGTTTTGTTTTGTTTTTATTTTTTTTTTGCTATTAAAGTCAATGTCCATCACTGCTAAAATCTTGAATGGACTACAAACCTTGCTACAGTCAGAAAGCATGATGCCATCAAAATGTGATGTATACCATACTGTAATAAACACATTTTTATATTTACTGCCAACTATATGTATTACTGTGAATACTTGTTCTTACAGTAGTGAATTTCACGAAAATATTACAAGTCATTTCATAATTTTGATCAGATGCCTTTCCATGATTCTGAAATGAGCGCAAACATCCTTGGCAGGGACCGCAGAACACTTTTTACATCATGCGTACATGTGTATGTATGTATGTGTCGGGGGGGGGGGGGGGAGGGGGGGGGACCAAGCTAGGGTAAAAACGTTTTTTATCCACTGCATACATCTCTTAGTTCTAGTTACATACCATATCGTAAGATTAATAATAGTCAATATATTAAAAAAAAATATGCATTTTACACCATCTAGTGATCTTGACTGGACATACTGTAGTCTTGGCATCTAAATTAAAAAAAAAAACTAGAAATGTCGCTATGGCGACTGGTACGCCTCCGCCATAATGCATGGTTCTCCTCAGGTCTACAGTACAATGTCCTGACAATGTGTGATGACATTTTCACATAATAAACTAGAAAAGCACTCTGAGAGCGCAGACCTCCGCTAAGAAGCTACTTTCCACCGAGGAGATTTTTCTACTCTCCATCCCTGGGGAAAAGCTCTTTGCACGGGCTCTTCCATAGAGATCAGCGATTTCCACCCATAGGTATACATGCTGAAAAATCCCCCAATTTCCCAATACAGAAGCCTTTGTTATGCCATAAACCCTCACCTGTGCGGTGCATTTCGCCCTAGCAGAAAGTGGAGCACGCACTTTAGTGCGTGTTTGAAAACCTAAAAAATGCGCAGCTTGAACTCCCAAGTTCATTGACCCTTCCTGTCAAAATATCAGAAATCCTTCATAAATTCCCCCAAAATTCTCAGATCACTACCAAAATTTAATCATTTGTTACTTGTGTCATTCTCAACCTTTCCTGTAAGTTTCATCCAAATCTGTTCACTACTTTTTGAGTTATTTTGCACAGGGACAAACAACTAACAAACAAACAAACAAACAAACCAACAGTAACGAAAACATAACCTCCCCCCTTAGCGGAGGTAACAAACTATCAAAATGACAGGTTTGTCACAAATGTGTTGCATGTTCACTTTCCTTGAACTAGGTTTAATTGGATGAATGGCTATGTTGTCTAAGAGTGCAGGTATTCAGGGATTTGAGGATTTTTACTTGACTTTTGACCCATTTATAAGTTTAAGGAAGAAGTGAAACTTTAATAGCCCTTTCACTTGACCTTTAACCTTTTGACCTTTGACCTTTTGGCAAGAAACTTCAAAGAAAATCTCTATTGGGTAATACATGCATGCACTAAGTTTCAAGAAAAAATCCTGCAGGCATTGCATAGATAAGAGGGAAATGGTGAAATTTTGAGGAGTTGACCGTGACCATTGACTCCCTGACCTTTGACCCATGACCCCTAAATTCCCTAGATAATCACTGCTGTCAGTACATGCATATGTACTAAGTACATGCATACCGTATGTACTAAGTTCCATGAAGATACTTTGAACCATTTGTGAGATATGGAGAAAAAAGTGAAATTTGAACATTTTCACTTGACCTTTGACCTCACGACCCAAAATCTCTCTGGAGAATCTTTATTTGGTAGTACATGTATACACTTAGTTTCAAGAAAATACCTTCATGCATTGCATAGATATGGGGGAAATAGTGAAATTTTGAACATTTGACCTTGAGCATGTGTGCCCAAAAGTTGATAGGCACAACTTCGCCCACTCATACATATACATGCCAAGTTTCATTAGGATACCTCTAACGGTTTTTTAGTTACGCTGTCCACAAAATTGATTACGGACAGACGAACAGACGGACGGACAACCCGGAAACATAATGCCTCTGGCGACACTGCGTGGCGGAGGCATAAAAAAATTCCTTCGACTTTGCAATCTAACTAACATACTGTAAATGCTGATAATTTAGCAAATGGCCAATATGTTCAATTTCCATGGCCACATAAGTTATTTTCATCCAACATTTTGTCTGATTCATGTATAGTAAATGCCTTCAGACTGACACAGAAGAAATAACAGTGAGAAAAAAGTCCACATTCACAATAAAGAGTTGAAGACACATGTTACTGTTGTGATTATCTAATTTATGAACATTTATTTCACTCCCAGTATTCCAAGCACAATATGTAGGGACAGACAATTCAAATTGTAGATACCATGAATTTTCTTGTATATTTACTATTAATTTTCTAACAATGTCCTTAAAATATGGCCTTCATGCAGCATGAATAAAAAAATTATTACGATGTCCTTGTAAATTTATGCTGGTTATGCACTTCTTTCAAATAGTTGCAAAGGTAAACCTGCTTCGCATATATTGTCAGTTCCACTGTGAAACTATGCACACTACTAATTTCCATTTTCTACACAGAGCTTTATCTTGTAAGATTTCATACAGATAAATCCTACACAATCATCGTTTTGTCAGAATGAAAATGTCCACAGCCATGTACAAACAATAATTCACAACAAATCAAAATGAACTGTGGAGGACTCATTGGCTTACACTTTATGACTTGGACATACTGTAAGTCTGAGGCACATGGAAATCAATTAACAAATGACAAGATCAATTCATTAAATATGACCTGGCTGTGACAAGATTCCTGAGTACTGTTCTCAAAAAAAGACTTAAATAAGTAACACTGGCCAGGAATCTTGTAAAAGAAAGGTCATATTTAACAAGACACAGCATAAAACTAGGGTGTTAGCATGGTCCACTTTTCATCACAAATTATTCATCTGGAACATAACATGCTTTCAACATTGCTGTTTCATACCAAATATTGTCTTCTCACAATTTTTAGAGAAAAACCATAATAATTTAACAGCCTGATACACCAGAGTCTTCCTTTTATCCAGTATTTCATTTTTCTATTTGTAGTATACTGTGTTTAGGCACTAAGCTTACAAACACTATTATACAGAATCTTTTACATATATCAAAGCATTATCAAAGCAGCATCATCTTCTTTAAAAAAAAAAGAATAAAAATGGGAACAAATCATTCAATGCCACTGCCACTCTCACTGCTTTCTTTTCATTCTCATTTCTTCCTCTCTGATACCCATGTCTTCAATAAATGCTGGATGTTATATCCTCTCCCATCATCTGTCTCTTGGCTGAGAAAGCAGATATAAACACCATTTACTTTCTGTTCTGCCAATTGCTAAAATGGGTATTACTACCACAGTCTCACTGTATTTTGGCACCAAATGAGTTCAGAAAACACTTGTTACTGTGCATGGAATGTGGACAAATATCTTTTGTTTTGTACTGATTACATGGTGGAATTTAAAAGATTATGTATTTCTTTAAAAGAAGCTGAACAAGAAACCTGGGATTTTGCGCTCAACCGAGTATAAAAAGTTCCCCTTCCACATATTCTTGCAGACATTACCCACGAAGAACACAAACTTGGAGAGCTTTGAGGGACCTCCATGAGGGCATGGTGTCCATTTGTATTTTCTATCACACTGGCAATAATGCCTGCCAAGTTCGAGGAAAATTTGACCATGTGTGTTAAAATTAAGATCAATTTGTGATAATTGGCCCTCAATTTTGTCTTGCCCAAAGGGGGCCATCCCTGGATCTGCCACAAACTTGAAAGTACAGTCCCCAATGTGCATTGTATGTATTCAGATTATTTCTTATTTCCCCCCCCCCCCCAAAAAAAAAAAAAAAAAAAAAAAAAAATTAGGGTCCTAGGTCCCTTGGCTGGACCAAAGTTTGGCATGGTGCTCATTTGTGCAATAATATACTGTATACGCCAAATATTTCGCGAGGTTTTTATTTTCGCAAATTTCGCGAGTCAATTGGTATTCGCGAACTTAAAGACATGCGAAAATATTGACTCTAGTGCCGATATGAATGCGACATGCTTATACATTTCCCCATTCAGTACAGGACTCCATGATCGCGAATTTAACCATTTGCGAAATTGTCGGGAAGTTCCGATTTGCGAAAATTTAGACTCGTGAAATATATGGCGTATACAGTATATTCCATGTATCCTACTGAAAATACCTGCCAAGCCTGTTGAAAATTTGACCACGCATTTTCACGAAGATAAAAATGAGAAAACTGAGCCCCAGTGTCGCTCCACCAATCACTCCCACTTCAGGCCCCAAAAAGGGGAGTATAACCCATGAAGAGACTTAAAACTAGAGCTACCAAATGTAGTTATCCAATATACAAAAACTCTATCACATTTTGTACAAGAGGGTCTTGTAAAGATTCTTTAATTTTGGGCTGTTGGGCTCCTTGGGGAGCCCAACAGCCCAAACTTATAAAGTTTGGGGGAAATCCATTCTAAAGTTTTTCAAGAAGATAAAAATGTAGAAATTAGGCCCCACTTTGGCCCGAATTCATGAAGGTGGAACAAATGAAACCATGGTTTAAACCATGGACAAAAACCAAGGAGCGCCAAGTGTCGCACGGAATATTTCCTTAAAAAATCAGTCATTTCATCAATGAAATGATTATTTTGTAACGAAATGACAACATTTTGTAACTAAATGAACATTTCGTCCATGAAATTATAATTTCGTTAACGAAGCAGTCATTTTGTTGAGAAATGACCAATTTCGTAACGAAATATTCCTTGCGACAATTGGTGCTCCATGGTTTTTGTCCATGGTTTAAACCATGGTACACTCATTTGTACCACCTTCATGAATTTGGGCCTTTGACTCTGCCCCCCCCCCCCCTCCCCCTTAAGGGGGGCATCCCAAGATCTGGACGATGTTTGCAATCGCTCACCTGAGCCAATAGGCTCAAGTGAACTAATGATAAACCATCCTAATTACAATGGTATACTAGTGTTATTGTATATTTATTAGACAGACATGCTCTTTTTTTATTAAAGACAGACATGCTCTTTTTTATTAAAGACAGACATGCTCTTTTTTTAAGACAATAGCATGAGAGAGTAACACAACTTTGAATACCACAGGTTCCACACACTTCATCATTATTCATCAGATATTACTGGAATGTCACTTACAGAAAAAATACTGGCTATGATTGTAAAATGATGAATCTATTGCAATTTTTGTGATACAGGCACAAACACTGAACATGATTACAAAAAAATGACAGTAATGTGAATGAGGTATGTAAAACCTTGATACTGTAGCTAATCAGTTTTTGCAAGGCATCACTCAGGGTCATGTACACTCATATGAATCTTGGCAATATATGATAACAACATGCCCACATAGATTACACACCAAGTAAGATTATTTCCAAAAAGCCAAATACAGAGCACTTCTTTTAGAATTGCGGATACCATGTTACATTTTACATTGACCCTCCTACTCTCTTGCCATGAAAAAAAAGTCTCCTAAACATATCCCCATCCAATTCTATTCACAGATATAAACTTGCCAGCCAGGAAAGAGACTTCTTCTGCAGTGAGCACGAGTGTCACGGGAACCATGTCATTATCAACAAATTACACACAAAATAACATTCTACAATTTTGCTTAATCAAATACACTCCTGCTAACACTGCAATATCACAGGGTAGATGTACGTATGAACAGTCCTCAAATAGATACAAATGTAATACCAGGACACACATCTCATGTAAAGCAATACTCAATGGTATCTGTAGATAGAAATAAAGGTCAGTATATATGATGTTTTTAATATACATAAAGTAACTGCTGGTTTCCAAGAATAATGCAAATGACAAATATTCAGCAATAGGTGGAATGCCAGACAGAAAACAAGAGACACTGTATACAGGGGTCTCGTGCTTACCCGAGGGTCGCAAGTTCACCTTCCATTCATTCTTGCAGACTATTACATAAGGCTATTACATAAGGACATAGCAAACGGGGAGTCTTTGAAGAACTCAAGGGGGCATGGTGTCCACTGTATATTCTATCATACTGGCAGAAATACTTGTACCTGCCAAGTGTGTAGAAAATTTGACCTTGCATTTTCGAAAAGACAACTAAAATGTGAAAACTGGCCCCAATGCGGTCCTGGTCCCGATGGTGTATCTACTCAGAGTATTATCAGTTTTATACATTTTTTTTTTTTTTCCATTGTCTAATTTGGGGGTTATGGGTTCTCCTGAGGGTTCCATGTGGGGTGGGGATATGGTGCCCATTTGTATAAGTACATATTTTTTTACCAAGTCTGCCATGACTGGTGACAACTTTCGACCATGTGTTTTCAAGAAGATGAAAATGTGACAACTACAGTGTATGCTTCAATTTGGTCCCTAACACGACCCAAACCTAGATCTGCCATGAACAAATTTGAAACTACAGGCTGTACAGTCATCAATCTACTTTAGTTTATGTACATGTACTATACTCACAGCACTACTTCTGGTTCTACAGAAGAAAATTTGTAAAGATTCCTTAATTTGGGGCTTAGTCTCCTTCGTCCAAGGGGCATTGAGCTCCTGGGGGCTCCTTAAGTGGGGAATGGTGCCCATTTGTACAAATATATTATTTTATCACTCTAGAAATAATACCCGCCAACTTCGGAGAAGATTTAACCAAGCATTTTCAAAAAGATAAAAATGTGAAAATTGGGTCGCAATTTGGTTTCCCCCAGCCCATCCATTAATCTGCCATTAACAAACTTGAAATGACAGTCACTGATCTACTTACTCAAGACATTAAATTAGCTCTATGACTTCTGGTTGTAGAGAAGATCTTTAACGATTCCTTAATTCAGAGGCTTGGACCCCTGAGGGCCAGGGGAGGATGGGGTGGCAATGATGCCCATTTGTACAAATTGAGATCATATTACCCTAGGGATGTAACCTGCCAAGTTTGGTGAAAATCTGTCTTGGGCTTTTGAAGGAGATGATAAGGTAAAAAGTTAATGCACAATGCATGCCAGGCGATGCGAGTTGACAATGAATGATCGCAATAGCTCACTCGAGTCATTAGCTCTGGTGAGCGAAAAACATATCATAAATTTCAACAAGATGATATTAGTAGCCTCCTGAAAGAATTACAATGTGCTTTGTGATACTGTACGAGCTGAAATTTTTCGCGTACAGATATTTTCGCGAATTGCTACTAGGAGAACATTTTCACGTGTTGTTAATTTCGCAGTTGCGAGGTCTAACTGTGCTTATCTGTTCGCACGTTGTTTTTTTTCGCGTGTTGTTATTTTCGCGGTTCAAAGGCGATTCGCGAAATTCGCGAAAATAAAACCACCACGAAAATTTCAGCTCGTACAGTATAACTGCTGATATGGCAAAATGATCAAAGGAACATGCAGATACATATGTGACCTGCCACAACAAAAGGATCCAAAAGTCGCTGACAGCTGAGCCAAGGAAATCCAGTTTCAAGTCAGATCATCAAAATCGGTCACAGCCATCAAATTTCTGTTGCTGGCATGATGTTGAAGTCTAATATTTTGTCTCATCATCTGCCAAAATCTAATTAGAAGCTAAATGATCGAAGGAAAGGCAAGAAATCAGTGTTTTTCTGAGCCATGACTTTCCGTCTTGCAAGGGAACAGAAATGTGTCCGAAGATTTGGATTAAGCACTGGTGATAGACTGCGCCCCTAGCAACGAGGGAGTGATCTTATTGGTCAGTGCGTGGCATCCTGGTTTCTGATTGGTCGTGTGAAGACCGCTGGGGCTAAGCTTGAGTGAACATCGCAGAGGTTGCTATGAGCGGACCTTCTATTGTCAAAAGGTGAAAACTGTCTTACCTCTCCTTGATCAGGATTGCATCGGAAGGGAAACTTTGAAGGTGGTTTTCTCGAAACATTGATTTCGTAGCCCACTCAACATGGTCTCATAAAATCATCAATATCTTTGCAACCAAGTACTTCTATGTGTCGTGTTATATACCGGTATGAAATTAAAGCGGAAGAGTAAGGGAATAATGTCATGTCATTTCCAGAAAATCGACCTCCCTCGACTTTTGGATCCTTCTGTTGTAGCGGGTCACATATACACGTGTACCTATATGTACTTTGGAATGCATCATCCAGTCTTCATCTTTTTTAAACCATTAACCTACAGAACATAAAAGAATTGCAATTACAGGGTTGTTTCATGTAGATTCATGCAGACATATTTTGTTCTCAATGTGAAATTTCAATAAATTCAGAATGAACATTGAAAATGGCACTATTCATTAAATTTGGAAATATACATGTAGTAATAAATCACCAACAAATTTGTAGGTAATTGAAAAACTAGAATACAGAGTTAGAAGCATGCCAGATACCACATTAAAAATTGTAAATGGGACTCACATTGCCCAAGATGCTGGTTGGACACAGCAGCAACTTTGAACAGAAAGACCTTTACTAATCTCTGGGACTAGTCTCACATATCAGGCTTGGATACAGTATCTTAAGTTCCTGAGGCATAGTCATATGTACTCTAGTATAACTGTAAGGTAATTTTAGCAGGAGAAATACTTTGGTATACATGGTACAAAGTACGAGGTAGATGTAAAGAAATGAGTTGGGAAAAATATTTGAGGTTGCAGTATATGCTTTTGTCGTGACAGTGTAGAGATAAAAAAAGACAGAATATACCGTTACATGCTCTTACATTTCTCAAGCTCTCAAATCGTAAGGTGAAGAACACCAGATGATGTAACATTGTAGTTTATTAAGTGTATGTTCTTGTCCAGTAAGAATTACAAAGGTCAGTTTCAAACATTTTGCTGTAATGTTATTGAGTGCAACTTTGGGCTGATATAGTCCAGAAATTGCACACACTCTGTGAATGGGATGACCCGAGTCTGGTGGGGCCGCTAGCACACTAAACTTAAAACCATTAACTCTGGATCCAGCTTTAAGGAGACAGTGTGTAGGAAACATGTACTAAGCATTATCAGCAGTAAAGCATGGATTACATATGATATGATATACAATGTAATTGGAAATGTTGAGACACAGCAGGAACTATCACTGAAGGTGATTAATACCCCTGCTCCAGCAGCTCAAACTCCTATGGAAAAGAATTGAACCAAAGTTTGTCGGGTACAAACATGAAGGGCATTTTGCACAAATATACCTAAAGATCTTTATACACACTAAATACGACCTTAATGCCTTGAATGCTTATTTGAAATAAAATGTGTGGTTGCCATGGCAATGCCTTTTTCTGATACTAACACATTGGTGTCTAACATATTTACACTTATAGATTATAAATACTAGATTCGATCTTAATTGCTTGAATGCTGTGGAATATGATTCACAAGGTTTTGGTAAAATTGTGGCAATGCTTTGTCTGGCACACACAAAAATCAGGTCTCTACATCTATGCCACAATGCCATAAAGTCCACCAAATTTGATTTCAACTGCTTCACAATTGGGGAAGTAGTTCACTCCACAAGATTTTCAATAAAATATGCAGTTACCATGGAAATATCTTGTCAGGTACAAACATAGAGAGCATCTTGCATAACTACACCTTAGATCATTATACATACCAAATTTGAAATAAATTGCTTTAAAGGTACTAGCCCACATTTGCAAACCCACGAAAATCAAAACTGCATAAATCAGGTCCAATAGTTATAACAGTAACATACCTCACCTGTTGCTCTTTTTCTATACCATTCGATAAAAGAGAGAAAATCATCGTTTTAAAATCAATTTTCAAACCGGGTCAACCCGACCCAAAATTGAATTACGAGCGCGGGCTAGCTACGTACTAACTGCGACCAGCCCCAACGTGCAGCGTTGGGGCTGTGCCGTTTTCGCATTCAGATCGAGGAGTTGTACAAAACGGGTGCCGTTTCGGCGCTATATTTCCTTAATTTTTCAACAAACACTACGAGGAATACTTACATGGGTCGATTAAACTTAAATGATTAATTTCGGCGACTGTTTGATGCATTTCATTGCTTATGATGCAGAAAATGTTGTCTTATAACGCGAATATCTTCAGCTCACCGATGCTCACTGAAACTTACAATCACTTGCACAGGCGCACAGCATGCATGCAGTGCAGTGCATTGAGAGCATGCGTAATGTGTACTAATGGATATAGCAGCAAGTCTCTCCACTGTTGCACTAGGGCAGGCCGCTTATTACTCCTAAAAAAATGTAGAAAATTTTGCAGTTTCTAGATAAATGGGTGAGAAAAACCAAGTCGAAAAGGTAATGTATCAATTGTCACTGTGTTTATGATAGAAATTTAGCCGTGCTATATTTGTGAAGTTGCCGTGAATGTGGCAGTGATTTTTGCTCCCGCTCAGCTGCGAGGTAGCCGCCAGGACCGCGCCGCAAGGCGCGGTCTCCGGGGCTAGCTACTAGTACGTACATGTAACTTACACATGTATCGCATGCAAGTAGTACGTACGTGGACCGGAGCTAGCGAGCGTTATACGCATGCATACAGTGCATTTTCATTTATTTTTATGAAAGTAATGGACTAACTGGAACAAAATTTTGCACAGGTGTTACTGCAATCATACCCAAACTCCATGCTAACTATGAGACCAATTGCTGCAGGTTTACAAATGTGGGCTAGTACCTTTAATACGGTGAAAGAAGTTCGCTCCACAAGGTTTTGGTAAAACTGTGGTTACCATGGCAATGCTTTGTCTGGCAAAATACAAAAATCAGGTCACCACATCTATACGTTAATGCCATAATGTCCACCAAATTTGATTTCAATTGCTTCAAAATTGTGGAAGAAGTTCACTCCATTCACTACACAAGATTTTTAAGAAAATATGCAGTTACCATAGCAATGCCTTGTTGGGTACAAACACAATGAGTGTCTTGCATAGCTACACCTATAGATCATTATACAAACAAAATTTGAAATAAATTGCGTAAATACTGTGGAAGTAGTTCACTCCACAAGGTTTTGTTAAATTGTGGTTACCATGACAATGCTTCCTCTGACAATCATTAAAAACATGTCTAGCACATCTACACCTCAATGTCATCATGTACCCCAAGTTTTATCTAAATTACTTTAATATTGTAGGAGGAGTTTGCGACAAAAGAATTGCAACGGAGCACCCCACCGCCCAACCACCCGACACATGCTGATTCCTATATAACCCCTTATACAATACTTCGTGTATGCGGGGGTATAAATACATCGCCTTAATTTAGTGTCTCCTTATTCTAGTAATAACAAGCATGTGCATGCAGTGACTCCCTACGGTGACATTCACAGTCATATCTATATATTATAGATATAACTTTGGAGTCACCTTTGGGAGACACTACATTGTACATGCTTCTTACACTGGTATCACTACAACGTCAAGCACACAGCGCGCATTGGGTAAAAGTTGTGTGTGACGATTTGTATGTCTACAATTTGATGTTGTTTATTCTGTTGAGAATATCATAGGCAAATCGTGTGAGTTTGGTTGGAGTTTTAATTGAGTTTGAAATCACTTTGTTAACATGTCAAGATGATAGAGAAGTCTGGATAAGAGATGGCCAGATAATAGAGGTCAAACTGTATAATTATATATACACACACTTACTTCTGTTTGTCAGTTCATTTATGGTATAAGCTGTTATTTTCACGAATCACTGTTGGACCACGAATTCATCAACATGCAAAAATTCCCCATGCGCTAAGTTAATAGCACACTTACGATAGCATCATTGTCAATTCGCAAAAAAACCAACTTCTCTCAAAGATGTCAATGATCTTTTCATTCATGAAAATATCTGTATGCGGAAATAACAGCTTAAGCAGGAACTTACATACTGTTTTACAACTGCAAGACATCTACTCACGAGCTCTCAAAGATGTTCCCTGACAAGTACTAGGTGGCCAATGTTGATATTTTTTGTCAAATTTCTAAGGGCAATAGCAGCTCAGAAACATGAAAAGCATTTTTAAGTGTAAATTACTATTAGTTACCTTTGTAATAGCTTTGCAATTATCTGTGTTTGTGATTAATGGGAATGTAGGTTAATGGTCTACCTAGTTGTTACCAGTTCATATTTGTACCTTCAGAATCCCTAAAATCCCTAAAGCCCTGTCTATTGGAAACATGCATTACTTCCTACACACATGCATACACACATGTACTTTCCAAACAATTCAAATTTGTCATGTTCTTCCTTTTTAGCATGTGCCTTGGAATAGGTTTTAATGAACTAATGGCACAATATTGTGTTGTGGACTATGATTTCATCTGGCATCATTTGCTGCTTTCAAAGGTTTAATACCATGTTGACTTCTGCTGATGTGAACAGGTTTATCTGGTCCTGTTTTCATCAAAATGTGTATCACACATTTTTATTCGCTGTATTCACTAAACTTTATTCTTAAAAACATCAGTCTTGCCAGTTGTGGTGTCATCAATAGTAAAGCCAGTTGCATTACACATCACAATGCTTAGATTTCATGCATCATACCTTGACTAGCACACAAACTCACAATAGCAAGAAAGGTCAATAATGATTGTTGTTGCTATGTCAAAAGTGTTCCTGGACTGGGTCTATGGCAAGAAAAGGTGTGGAATAGCATTGTACATATATAAAACCTGTCTTGCTTCTATGAGCTGGTGTGCCTTGTTATAGCAAGGACACACTGGCACCATCAGGTACTGTTATGCTTAGGCCATCCGACTTTACTGATGACAATTAGTATCGCAAGAAAGATCCTTTTGGGGTTGAAAATCTGGTAAATCTTATCATAATAAAAGACATTTCATAATTTGCTAAAATACAAGCTGGAATTCACATCAGCAGACATCATCATTAAATGGGACTTCACAGATCCAGAACTGGCTTTCAGAAAGCCTTCATGAAACATTGTATCAGATGCATTTGTAATAACATGCCAGATTACAAACCAAGTAAAAAAGACTGCTTACATATATACCATGTCACAGTAGTCCTCTTCAACATTGGGCACTTTGAATTTGACTCCTCTTTCCTTTTTTTGTCTCGTGAAAGCTGGTACAATTGTCTCCGCATAATGAAGTAGTGTCAGGCAAAGCATTAAAAAAAAAAAATCAAATTAAGAGGTATACCTGATTTACTGTAATGCCACATACAACCAGTTATGATGCATCTGCATCTGCATCACACACACAGCACAGTATGCCTCTACAGCCACTGCTGACAAAGACACAGTGAGGGAAAACTTCCTAAACGATGCAGTCTGCACTAGACCAAAGAGAGAAAGCATAACTCCTTGAGAAGACAGAGAGCATTTTAAATCTTGTTTCACAACCATTCAATATCTAAATCATTACAATGTGTATGATTAAAGAGCAGCACCATAACTATATTAAGATGCCTATAGTTGTCATGTGGTTAGTGGATACATTGGCTGGCTACAGAAGAATGTTCAACTGTTGTTTTGATCTCCTGTTGCTGCCTAATTGAGGAAGCCTTCTTGGGTCACTGATTATCAGATGTCTCCTTTGGAATGGATGGGACTTTCTGTTTGGGGGAAACAAAATTGGAAAATAAAAATTGTTAGAATCTTTTCGTGTGGGGAGCTCTTGCATGGTGCCACGTTTGTACATCCTCAAACATGTTTTTTTTTTCTTTCTTTCTTTCTTTCCCCCAACTAAGAACACACAATAGCTGCTATTAAGTGTATCTTGTCCTGATCTCAGCACTCATTAGAATTTGGGTAAAGAGTTGCAAATGGATTACATTAATGCAGGTTGATGTGCCCATGGATTTTTCCTTTGGACATCTCAATGACCCCAAATGATTCAGGAGATCAAAACCATATTCACACCACACCAAATCTGATACACAATATTTTCACCATCTCATTACCATCCACCATAACCATATTGCTGTTAATTGAGGAATACTGTATACGCCATATATTTTGCAAGTCTAAATTTTCGTGAATCCAGAATTCCCAACGATTTAGCCAGTGGATAAATTCGTGATTGTGGAGTCCTGTACTGAACAGAGAAATGTACACGCTCACGTAGCATTCACATCGGGAGCAGAGTCAATATTTTTGTGTCTTTAATTTTGCGAATAGCACCAGACTTGCGAAATTCGCGAAAATACCCTTGCGAAATATTCGGCGTATACAGTAGTGCATTCTTCTGGCACTGTGCTCCAAGCAGGTGGGTCCATCAAAGCAGCAGGACTGATATGTCCGACTAGACCAAGAAAAGTGTTTTGCAATTTGTTGCCTTGAGATACAGGTTGGCTCTGCATACTAGGCATACTGTCGGGTGAAAGGCAGCTCCTCACACAGAAGTGATAATACACACCATAAATATGTCTGATTATGCTTCAACTATGATGGGACCACAATAAAAGCTCCAAGAGGGTACATGCATGAAACAAGATTATTCAAAGAGTTAATCATTTTTTACTCTTTTCACAAATATTCAATTTGTAGTTGTATTTTTCAAAAAAAAAAATGGTTCAATCAAATTTGTCACATGCAAACTGTCTCTTGTCCCATAAAACATTGTTTGGACAATCTGGCATCAAAATTCTTGTCACACTGAAGAGAAATATTAACAATAATTAACTTGATAGCATTTGCGTATACTGATCACTGACCCCAAAATCAAGCAAGGGTTAACTACTGCAGATTTAATCTGTGAGTGATATAATAAATATTACCAGTCTCAATCTTTTGTGAACATGTGTTTGTGACTATAAAATATGGGTTAAATAGAAACACAGCTGAATTCCAAAGTATGTCCAATATATCAAATACAGTGAAAAGAATAAGTATTGTGAACTTGTTTAAATGTCAAGAATGAAGTCATAAGACAGAGGATTGTAACAGAATTTGAGTAGAAAAATGGGCCCTCCACCAAGAACCCCCAAAATGAATATATGTATGTATATACAATTTGTGTATATATATATATATATATATATATATATATATATATATATATGCATCATTTAATAAATGAATACAAAAATAAATGATGGCATGATGAAAGATGGAAAGTGCAAACAAAATAAAAAGCATGACAGTACTACATTTGCAGTCTTGCTGCTGTGGACCTACATTTCAAACTCTTTGCTCATATCTTTAATGCAAACTAAAATATTAAGCTAAAAGCAGCAAAGAGTGCTTGTTAGGATAACTATCTCACCTCTGGTCTGGGTCTGTGGGTGTCAACTGCTGGAACATTCAGAGTTACTGTCTCCACTCTGCAACCTGTCATAAGACAGTAAACATTTTTGTAAAAATACATATTTTTTCATTTCTGACAGTAAGAACTGATGTTACCCCTTTACTTTCCAAACTACAACGGAGACTTAAAATCACATACTGTAATGTTACTTTTAACCTAGAGACTGGATAAACTGCTTCAAATTGAGCAATATTCAACTCTCACAAGAGTTGCATGTTATGGATAACTAAACTTGCATTTGTCAATGTAATGTATACATTTCCCCATGTAAAGGACTTCACACATTTATCTGTGTGTGTGTGCTACATGGGTCAATGTAGTTTAAAGGCATAATTTACCATTTGCAGATGAAACAAAAACCCCGCATTAGTGCTTTAGTGTTAATATGACAAATATGACAAATAATTGTAGATGTAAATGCCAGAAAAAAAATACTGAATACACCCAAGCTGTTTCACAGCAGCTTTATCCATGAAAATAATTTATTGACTTTGAACTGATGGAAGAGCATATATTCAAAACCATAGTTTTGGCTTTGTAACAGGACTGACTGGCCACGTCACCTGGGACACCAGATATGTACACATAAAGAGAAAAAAAAAATAAGCACTTTGGAGCTGTGTGGGGATAAATGTGAAGATACAACAATGAGTTTTGGTGGTGTGATTTTTTTTTTCCTAAACTCTGCCACTCATGCCAAATATCTGGCAAAAATGATATTTGATTAAATTCTTGTGTATATCAGGCAAAAGGGACAGCATTCTCCTTCAACTTGTCGGATAGTTATAATGTTGTATTAACTCTGGAATGACTGACATTTTGTATTATCAATGCATGGAAAGAAGTCAGGACTTCTTTTTTTTTTTTTCTTTTTTTTTTTTTTTGGGGGGGGGAGAATTTTCCACAAAGGTTGATTACAGATACCAATTTCTTTCAAAGTATCAAAGCACATTTTCAGTTTTACATTATTGGACTTATTTACAACGCACAAATGAGATCATAGGGAACATATTTAAAGGGAAGCAGTCCTGAGATTTTCGCTGTAATGATAATTAAGAAGAGTAAAAAACATAACCTTTCACTAGTTTATACGCGTGGAAATGAAAAACTGTCTCCGTACGCGATTTTTGAAAAATACACACACACACACACAACGTAGAAACAATGTCAAATACTACCAGAAGTAGCCACCGACGTCTTCATGCATCCGGGTAACTAGGGAGCGTACGCATAACGAGCAGAATACGGCTGGGAAGAGTTGTGCCTCGGTGACGTCTGACTCTCTGCCAGGACTTGCTCATTATCATATTCACCATGCAGATTCACACTTTTTCACCCAAAATTTACGAGCTTATTTGGTGATTTGAAAGTTTGTTTTCGGTGAAAGTAGTTCATTGGAGGTACCAACAACAACATATTTTTTTAAATTTTGTGAGGAATGCTTCCCTTTAACTCTGCATTAATTTTTTTTTTTTTTTTTTTTTTTACTTACCGTATGCTACAGGTGTCAGTTTGATGACTGTGTGGAGTGGACATTTCAGGTACGGAAGCTCCTCTGAATACAAATAAATTTGAAAACATGTAACAGCCTAATATTGTAAACATGTCTGGAAGTCACCAGGCACGCCAAACCCAAGCAGCTAAAGCACAGTTAAAAAGAATAGTTTGACTGTAGTGCACTTGACTGGGGTATGGCTGTTTCTCATGCAAACACTACAATATGCTATAAGTACATGATCCTTCATTTCTATTTTGATGAAGATGATTTACAACAGATCAAGCTTTTAAACATATCAGCACAAAGACAATATTTGCACTTTTGTTTAAAATCCAATACTCTAAACAATATTACTTGCCTTAGCTAGTACATGTGTGACCAGAAAAATGGTAGTTGAACTTATATTTTCTTATCTTTGACCTTTGACCTTTCAGGCAGCCAATTTTTTTTTTACTTCTAATTTTCTCAATCAATCTTTTTCTGCTGCTCATGTGGCATCATATCGTTAGCTGACTACTGCTATACTGCATTCACATTGGTCATTAGATTTAAGCCGCGACTGATGCAAGGCGGTGTTCCGCACTGATCTAGCATCAGTCCAGGCTTAAATTGTCTTCACATTACACTCACTGTCTCGCACAAGTCACACACCAACAGCTTGATATAGGGTGGGACATCCAATTACCGGATGCTTTTTTTTTTTGTGGCTTTGAATTCCGTACTCAGAGGATGAAATTTTGGCTAAAAATAACATCACTTATTCACAGACTCCTGGAAATTACGAATTCAGCCAACTTATGTCAATTGTTCCCTCCAGTTTTTAGAAAATATGCTTCAAACATACCGCTCTAAAAAAAGTTGTCTTTTTTCGCAGTGCAAAATCGCATTGTATTAACGGACACAATTTTCGCAATGAAATAATCCAACATCGTTCGCACCTAGTCCTTGCACAATTTATCCCACAAATCACCGTACACATTCTCACCGAGCGGATGACAAAGAAAAAAATCAGCAAATGAGGTTCAAATTTCATTTTTTATGGTAAAATGTCTAGCTGTCTTGAACATTTCGAACAGTTGCATGCAATAAAACCTTGTGAGAAATCGACAACTGGTTAGACTCTACTTCTAGTTTACGTGCTTTAATTGTCTATGGGAGCTGCACGCGCAGGTGACGAGTTGCGGGCCCCTTAACGCACAACTATTCCTTAACGCACAACTATTCCGCATCGTTCGCGTTTGAGGACGATAGCTACAAATTTCCGATATCGATCAGTGAACTTTTGGTTCTATTGGCATCTTCAGCATTTTTCCTGTATGTGAGTGGAATTTCATAGAATTTCAGTCGTGAAATGTGATTCAAACATGCATAAATATTAACTATGACGAGGTGCGGGTCACTCAACTCTAAATTTGAGGTAAAATGTGAATTTCTTTGTGTTTTTACATTTTTATGTTGTGTTTTTTGCGATTTCGGTCCACACAAAGTTCTGTGAGGCTAATCTATGAAGTCTCGCGCATACGGAATGTCATTAGTACACAAAAATGTGCATGTCCGGTAATACCATGGTGTCCGGTGACACTATGCTTGCCTATACATATTCACATTTTTTGTGCACCTTTGGTGTGGATGTGTTCAGAGTGGCAGCCATTTTATGTCAGCACTGCACTGACTCTGCAGTCAAGCCTAGTCAGCAAGAGTATTAGTTTTATACAGTGTTGATACGGTGTGGTGCAGTGTGCAAGTCTTCACACTGACATTGGTGCCGCACCAGTCGCGTACAAGTCAAGCACTCACTGCGGAGTCGCATGGCCAATGTGAATGTGGTAAGAGTCACCTGGGGTATGACATGAGGGCTCAGCCTCTCTGGTATATCTATGTTTGCATTTTGTTTATAAATTGTTGGGACTGATCTAGTGATTTCTACAAGCTGCTAAGCACAGGCAGTGCAAGGTGCTGAAAACATGTCACGAACAACTCATGTAAGCTTTGATACAATGAAACTTTATACCGGTACTGGGTACCACTTGGTAATACAATACTAGGGCTAGGCCTATATACAAATTGTACATGCTGTGCAATTTGTTATGTCTGTAGCTTGCCGTCACTGCGACTTCTGAGGTCAGCAGAGTTCATGCACGGGACTGCGCTGGGTAAGAGAGACAGATGCTACAGAAGGAAAACACTGGAAGCTGAACTTTATTGGTTACTGTGTTGTAACCCCAAATGGGGTCCTTTTACTTTATGCAAGATTTAAAGGTTAAAATGCACCTTTTACACAGGACTTTAAATTTGTATTCAAGATTCAAGATTCAACTTTATTTTCACTTCCATCAAATAAACAAAGAAATTATATACATTGCATATGTAGTGATATAGAGCATAATTGGTACAGTATATTGGGGTTTGACTTATTAACCCTATAAAGCCCAAGGGGGGCACATTGTGCCCCCCCTACCATATTTTCATATGCCGCTCCTACACCCTTTACCCGATTTCAACCAAATTTGGTGACTTTTCCTAAAATCTTATTGCGCACATTTTGATGTATAATTTAGCTATGTCCGATATTGCTGGTTGCCATGGCAACCATAAATTGACAACCATGTTTGTCAGAATTTGCATGATTTTCTGTTCCAATTTCAGTTAACAATATAGTAATGGATGAAATGGGCGTTTTCTTGGCTGTAATTTGCTGAAGGACCAAAGGATGAAGGAATTATGGTTGTGAATTACCCTGAAATGGTTTTCTTATTATTTCCTTTATTTTCTATATGACATAGGCATCAAACAATAGATATAATAAAAATAATCGAAAATACAGCATTTTCCAAAGACTACTCTTTTATTTTGTGACCTGCTGGTTGCTGGTTGATCTGGTTGCTGGTTGCTGGTTGTTGGTCTCTCGTTGTTTTTCCATTTTTGTGGCTAAATGGATTCATGACTGTGGATAGAATCACTCAGAGGTAAGCAATCATTCTGGGCTTCATTTGCACCCCATTTTGCACAACTAACGATTCTAGTATAGACCTATTAGAGCTATAGTATAGATTTACACATAGATTTTGAATCTCCCGCCCTTTCTATTGAGTAGCGCCAATATGGCCGCCGCAAACCCCCCGGATCCATTTATGGATTCGGAAGTGGGTACTGCGACACCTGATGACGAATTTCAAACTGTTGTGTCTGATAGACAAGTCCGTCGGAAAAAGAGGAAAATACGCGAAGGAAGTGTTGATGTTGAGGACCTTGCGACAAGAGTAGACTCCTCTTCGGAGGATGACCATCATGATAAATCTATGAATGGTAATGAAAAGTTTGGTACCCCCCGATCTAAACCACCTGATCTGAGATTGTACATATGTCCAATAGACAAGAAAAGGTCCCTAAAAAACACAAGCTTGGCTACGGTAGCCAAAGCCATCCATACTTGCTGTGGATCCCCACCAGAGTTTGTTAAGTCTACGCGAAATGGCATTATGGTGAAATGTAGAAACGAGAAACAGTACAGAAAACTGATGGAACTGCAATCTATTGGTACAATACCAGTAAAGGTGCAAGATCAGATGTACACCATTAAAGGAGTAATATCTGGGATCCCCACGGAAATGTCTGAGACAGAAATTCAGATGGAATTGAAAAAGCAAAAGGTGTCTCATGTGAAAAGAATAATGAGAAAGGAACAAAAGAAAAATCAAAACAACTCAGGAAACGAGCAAATGAAGCTCACCCCGACACGCAGTGTCATACTATTTTTTGAAGCAACCACATTACCCCAAGACATTGATTTGTACTTCCAGAAATTTCAGGTCAAACAATACATACCCCCTGTACTCAGGTGCTTCCATTGTCAAAGGTTTGGGCACGCAGTTGCAAATTGTAAGGCTAAACAAAGATGTGTGAGATGCGGCGACCCGCATACCTTTGAGGAATGTCCTCAGAAAGACACTCCAAAATGCATTAATTGCGGAGAAAACCACTCGGCTGCATACAGCGGATGCCGAGAGGTGAAAAAGGCTAAAGAGATACAAAAATTGAAAGTAATGAACAACTTAACCTACGCACAGGCCACTCGCAAATGGCAAGAACATGAGCAAAGGCCGAATGTTGCAGTAGAGACACGACCCATACCTCAGCCTGCAGTGAAAGAAACTAAAGAGAGCCCTGAAGAAATGAAGCAGGGTACCCCTCGGGCAAGCCAACCCGTGAGTCATAACCCACATTCAGCTGAAGTGAACAACCCCCCATCAAAAGCTACACGGTCCTTTTCGTTGATTCCCAACCAAGGCAAAAACCAAGCTCAGCCCCAGCAAAACATGCAAAAGCTACCCCAAGAAAGAGAGGGACCTGCCAAAAACAGGTTAGGTGTAAACTTTGTAGCTCAGGCTACAGACAATGAGCTCATCAACTTCATTGTTATTTTGATCATGAATCTCATGAAAGACAAATCAGAGGATGAAATTCGCCTCCTGATAAATGCAGCAGCCGGTAAACTTCTTGGACAAGACAGCTGATGTTGGGGAAACTTGTTAGTTTTATGTCGGTCTTCCTCGTTCTCCAATGGAATGCTCAGGGAATGAGTGGACACGGACAAGAATTGATACAATTTTTAAGTACAAATAAATCTGATATTGTACATTTGATATGTGTACAGGAGACTTGGTTTAACAGTGATAATGTTTTGCAGATTCCAAATTATACTTGTTTGTTTAAAAATAGAACAACACAAAGTAGAGGAGGGTGTTGTTTCTATGTACATGACTCTGTATATTACGATTATAAAGGCGGCGAGTCTGAAGTTGAATTGCAAGTGATTGATATTTTTTGGGGTAAGTTTTTCTTCACAGTAGTTAATTATTATAACCCTTGCAGAGAGATACGCTGTGAGGCTGTAGATTTATTTATAAGTAAAGCTAAAGATCCTGCAAAATTATTGATTGTAGGTGATTTTAATTCTCATAACCCCCTTTGGGGTAGTGATAAACTGGATAGAAATGGTAAATTGATTGAGGAATTTGTTTTACAAAATGATCTAGTCATATTAAATGACGGATCTGGCACGAGACTTGACCCCCATTCAGGAAAAATATCTTGTTTGGATCTGTCTCTGATTTCATCTCAGTTAGCAAGTAAGTGCACTTGGAATGTTAAGCCAGACAAACTAGGCAGCGATCATTTTCCTGTTTGTATTGAGTTGTGTGTGGGAGGAAAGTCTCTCCTCCGAGAAATGAGTAATGAAAGCAATGGTTGGAATCTAAAAAATATGGATTGGCAAAAATTTGCTCAATTGTGTGAGAATGTTATGAATATAGATAATCTTAACGTGGATACTAAAATGTTTTATGAGATGTTTATGTCACACATTACAGAGGTACTTGAAGATACAGTTGGAGTTAAAAGAAAAAAAAATAGACACCAAAAGTCACAGCCTTGGTGGACAAAAGAATGTTCTTTGAAAATTAAAGAAAGGAATAGATTGAAAAATAGACTCTCTAGGTGTTGGTCTGAGGAAAATTTGTACAGGTACAAAAAGAAGAAAGCAGAAACGCAGCGAACGATACGGCAGGCAAGAACCAGATTTTGGCAAGCATTTTGTGCAAGTCTGAATCGATCCACGTCTGTTTCGGCGTTGTGGAAATTCATTAAGAGTATGAACGGTATTCCTCGGAATAAAACCCATAGCATGTCTGTGTTATATGTAGGTGAACGTATTATTGTTGATGATAAAGACAAAGCAAATGAATTTGTTAGATATTTGAAGCATACAGGGAAAGGGAATACAGAAAGTAAAATTTATAAAGAGATAGAGGAAGAATTTGATGCGATCCAGGTTCAGGAGAAGGAAGGCTTGCAACTGGCCTTAAACGAGCCTTTTGTGATGAGTGAATTGGAAAGAGTTCTGCAAGATAAAAAGGCTTCAGCACCGGGAGAAGATAAGATAGGATATGAAGTGTATAAACATTTACCAGAGTCAAAAAAGGAGATATTACTGAAATTGTACAACCAAATATGGGATACTGGAGATATTCCAGAAGCATGCAAACACTCGATTTTGATTCCTCTCCTCAAGCAGGGTAAGGACCCACACCATTTGTGCTCTTACCGCCCAATAGCGTTGACATCATGTTTCATGAAAATAATGGAAACGCTGGTGAAAAACAGATTGCAATATTTCATAGAAAAACACGATCTGCTCGCAAATTCTCAACATGGCTTTAGAAAAGGCCGTTGCACTCTTGATAATATCGTACATTTGGAAAATGAAATAATGAAGAATTTAGAAACTGGTGTGAAGTCTCTAGCAGTGTTCATTGACCTGGAGAAGGCGTATGATACGCTCTGGACAAAAGGACTCATAGTAAAACTCAGTCATTTGGGTTTAGGAGGAAATATTTTACAGTTTATAAAGAACTTTCTATCATATCGCACTTGCCAGGTCAAAATAGGAAACGAGAAATCTGATATTTTTCATATGGAAAACGGTCTCCCGCAGGGCAGTATTTTGAGCCCTATATTGTTTAATCTAATGATTTCTGATGTACCTGTAAGCAGAACGAATAATGTTTATAATTTGTTATATGCAGATGATTGCGTTATCTGGACATCAGGAAATGATATTAGAGAAATGACTGTTCAAATTCAAACATACTTAGACGTTTTGAATGAATGGTTCACTTCACGGGGACTGAAAATATCACCGTTGAAGACCACTTCTGTTCTTTTCTCTCGTGGAAACAAAGATGAGCGCGTTCATCTATTGTTGGAGAAAAATGAGCTGAAATTTGCTCCTCAGTATAGATATTTAGGAGTGATATTTGATAGGAGGATGACTTGGAGACCACACTTGCAAGACGTAGTTCTGCGATGTAAGAAAAGGTTGAATATACTGAAAGTTTTAGCTCATACAAATTTTTGTCAAAGCACACAAGAATTGTTAGGCGTATACAGATCTTTAATACGCTCCATAATAGATTATGCTTGTGAGGCTTATGATTCTGCTACTATGAGTGTCAAGAATGTTTTAAACTCCATACAATATCAGGCTTTAACTATTTGTGCAAACGCAAGAAAAGGGACAGCCCTAAGAACCCTCCAAGTGGAATTCGGAGAAATGCCCCTAGAGTTACGTCGAGAGATGCTCTCGGCTAGACTGAAAGCACGTATTGAGAGTACTCCCAATCATCCTATGAAAGAAGGGCTTAAGAATTGTTGGCAATTTGAATTTTGTAAAAACACTGCTTCAAAAGAACCTTTCGGACAAAGGACTCTAAACTCATTTGAATTTTTAGACCCATTTCATGTTGAATTGTGTGTAAAACCTCCCAACGTGCCTTTCTGGATGTGGAAGCCTCCGTGTGTATCGACACAATTAAAAGAGTGTGTGTCAAAGACTGACAACACAGCCTTCCAAAAACAGGCCTCCTTAGAAGTGATGCATAACAAATGGCAAAACTATTTACATGTATATACAGATGGCTCCAAGTCACTCGAAGGCAAGGTAGCCTCTTCATTTTATGTGCCAGAGTATAAATGTGTTCAGAGTAAAAGAATGCAGAACCAAACATCTGTTTATAGAGCCGAATTGGCGGCTATCACGTTAGCTTTGTATTGGATTGATCAACTACCACCACTTCAAACAGGAGTAGTTATTTTTAGTGACTCACTCAGTGCCCTTGAAGCCATTCGATCTCAAAGAGAAGAAAGTTTTGTTACAGAAATTCTAAGTTTCTGTACTAATCTACACTTTAAGGGAATATTAGTGAGTTTGGAATGGATTCCTGGACACTGTGGATTAACAGGAAATGAAGTGGCAGATAAAGCAGCAAAAAAGGCTTTACAAAATGTTTTCATACAAGTGAATAACAAGTTGAATAAATATGAATTTAATAAAAAACTGAAAAGGTGTTATATGACAAAATGGCAAATTAAATGGGAGGAGACAAACTCCCCCCTGAAATATGTTCAACGAAATGTTTCTCAGACCTATTTATGCACCTTGAATGACAGACGAGCTGAGACAATCCTACATCGCCTTAGGATGGGGAACTTAGGTTTAAATGACAATTTGTTTCATATAAACCAACATGTGTCGGGTATGTGTGAATATTGTAACGTCCCAGAAACAGTTGATCATTTTCTTATGTGCTGCCCCAGATATATTATACCCAGAGCTATGATGTTAGTTGAAACAAAAATTCATGAGAACAGCATTCAAAGCTTACTAATTTCAACTAACCCAGTATACCAAAAAGCTCTCGTGTTATATGTTAAAAGATCACAACGATTTTTCTGATAGATAAACTTTCATGCATGTTATGAGTGTACATAGTTTGCACTAACTCTGCCTCGAGGTACCCTGAAGATCACTTAGAGGCTTTTCATGCGCACCACAGCCCAGAGATTGCTTACTTTATTAAAGAATGTATATGTGATTATTATCACATTTGTAATTTATTAATATTGCTTGTTTGTTTTGTTTGGCTCTGTATCGGACCAATTGAGGTTCCTGTGCTGGTAAGCATCGGACTCTACTGCCTGCATATCGGAGGGGCCTAGGCCGTTTTAACGGCTGAGAAGTCTGCTCGAGACAATGAGCCGGATTGGCCAGAAGATATGATATTTTAAGCAGGCAAATAGACGTACCGACAGCTGACCAAGGATACTCATTACAATATTCTTTTTGAAAAAAAAAAAATGATAAAAGGAAAAGAAATTTATAGATAAGTGTTTGGCGTAAATATTCTAAAGAGAATGGAAAACGCCACTAAACACAAAACAACAACAACAACAACAACAGTTATCTTCACACAAGCTTTGCCTGTAATATCGCTTGTTTATCATATTATCAATCTGGAAACTAAAAATCACAATATTTTGGAAATATGAAATGTGATAAGAATATTATGTATTCATTCTAAGCAATACATCATAGGTTTTATATATTTCTGTATATTGTAATGAATAGCGCCCCCATGTGTTGACCTTGAGAAATTTCAATCCTAACAAATAGTGAAGGTTGACTTGCTTTTCCATTGTGGTAAATATGAAAATAATTGATATGAAATAAAAAGATATATACTGGGGATAAAGAAATAAACAGAAAATACATGATTTTAGCGTATTTCCTATGTATTTCTTTATATTTTGGTAAATAGTGCCCTCAGTGGATGACCTTGAGAAATTTCAAATGTTGAGTCATGAAGAGTACGAGTTGCTCTACCCATGTGCCAAATATGACGGTCATACATCATATAATAAAGAAGTTATATAGGGGGGGCACAATGTGCCCCCCCCCCCCCCCCCCCTTGGGCCTGGAAGGGGTCGAAATAGCTTGGGCTTTATAGGGTTAATGGTGGAGGCATGACAGGATGTTAACACTTTGAGTATTACTCCATCAGATGTCTCATAAAGTACAGAAAATAATGCACTTGTCAATGTAATGACTCACCCCACTACCCCCGGACATGGGTGCGTCATTTCCTCGTTTGGTCCGTCAAATTTGTGACCCAGGTGTCCGTCATTTTACCAGCTTTGTCCGTCAAATTTTTGACCGAGGGGTGCGTCAAAATCCCATCATTGTCGGTCAAATTTTTGACCGAGGGGTGCGTCATGGTACGTCACTTGGCTATGGAAAATAACACGCATTATTCTGAACCGAGGGGTGCGTCACTTGGCTACAGCCTATGGAAAACTGCACGCATTTTTGCACGCTACCAGTACCGTATACACGTACCGCGAGTGAAATTACGGTGAGCGTTTTCCCGCGGCAAGTGAAAATCAAAGACGGGAAGCATTTTGGAATAAGAGGGAAAAATGCTTGCCAGAATCTGGCAAGCAAATAATTTAAAAGCCACCCTTTCTCCTCACATTTTCTATCCAACAAACCCATGAAATCACACATACTCAATCTCAAGTCAAACCAGGGACTTGTTTAGCAATGTAACAATTTCTTAGTACGCTGTGCGAATCTCTACGTACAGTACAGCGACTGGGCTAGCCGGCTGTGTATACTCGCGGGAATGCCGTGGCGTGGTGTGTACCTGCGCTGCAGTATGCATCCACCGGACTAGCAATGGCCGCGCACACACAGCGCATCTGCACATTGTGATTGTCGTATGGATGGATTGCATGCACAGAATACATACTAGGGCCTACTGTACGGATCGTAGCAGCAGCGTGATGTACGGTGAAGGACGGTACAGTGCTTGCAGGGCCAGGGTAAGGGAAACTTGCCGAAACTTTTACAAATTATGTTTACGAACCAAAAGAAAATGAAATTGCTTGAATAAAACGTATGCAAAAATCGTTTCAGTATTTTCGGGGGTGCGTCAAATGTACCGAGGATGTCCGTCAAAAAAGTGACCGAGGTGTTCGTCACTTTAAACGTGTTGTCCGTCAAAAAAGTGACTGTGGTGTTCGTCACTTGCAGCCTTTTGTCCGTCAAAAAAGTGACTGTGGTGTCCGTCAAAAACCCTGTGTGGTCAGTCAAAAAATGACCATGACGCACCCATGTCCGGGGGTAGTGGGGTGCGTCATTACATTGACAAGTGCATAACTAGAGCAGGTCAACTGCAGCACATAGTTATCTGGGTTGTAACTGCTTTCTCACTTCATCACAATATCTGCCATAAGTACTTACTCCAAACATCCATTTTGATGTTTTCTGATCTTGTTCAATTACAAAAAATTGACCTTTTATCTCTTTCTGCATTTGATAAACTTTCCAAACCTATTTCTATAACACCAAACAAAACTGCTTATCCCAGACATCATAGCAAAGCTATTAATGTTTCACTGGAATGTATCTTAAAGGGGGAAAAAAAGCTACCAGTACTCTTCCTAGCGTGGAGGTCCCCTTTAAAAGTGATCTGGATGTGCAACAAATGTAGATTTCCACCAAGATGCTAGTGCAAGTGGAGAAAGAATCCAAATCTGGATCACATCTGTATCATATACTTAATTACATGTTGATTATGATTTTTTTTCACTCTGCAAATTGAAAATTTATAATACAGTCTAGATAAAGATCAAACATGGCTAGAAGCCAAAGGGTTCCACTGCACATTCACTTTGAATATTTTGCTCACTGTACACCGGACCAGTTCACGTCTTAGTTGACATCATGATGCATAACATCATAATGCATGCAGGAAGCATGAACAGCAATGTCACAGAATAACAGAATATACTCTTAGTGCTTATGAAAACAGTTTTACTGTAAAATATGATTATTCGGCCAAGACTAGTGAGGTCTAAGTGCAGGTACCTTACACCTCTCTTATATATCTGCAAAATGTTTGTCAACTGATTTTATATTGTTACCAAATTCTGAATAGTGCAAGTTTTAGGCTTGCAGGGCCTGGTCTACAGAATGATGCAATGACAAATCAGCAGAATGACATACATTGATGACATTATGCACATTCTAACTCAAATCAACGGCACTGGGCCATATTATTGGATTAGGAATTTTAGCAGCTTTTTAAATGCTCTTACGAATACTTCATAAACAGCACATAAAGGGGAACTGACCAGTAAGAATGTAATTCATTAGTGAAAAATTGAGGAAAGAACATGGGATTCCATCGGGATTAAAAAACCCAAGACCTGTGGATTGCTACTGGTGCTCTACCAACTGAGCTATAGAAAACTCTAGAACAGTGTTCTTACCAGAGTTCTTATCAAGGAAGTAGGCCAAAAGGCACCTCATGACGCCTTGGTGACAGATGACGAGAACATTTTTCTGCCTCTCCAATTCCTGTATCATGGGGACATCATAGTTATCATAGTGGACAGACCACAATTATTTTGTACATAAACACACATTTATACCATAAAAGCATATGATCCTCTAACTGCATGATTTGTGAATGGAGCCTTGACTCGCACTTATCAGTTTGATTAAATTCATACCACAGAGTAAAATTTTCAAACAGTAATGCTGCAATATGTGCCTTCCCAAGCCAAGCTCTACCTAAATTGTGTATTTTTAAGTATACAACATAACAAAACATTGATTTTTGAAAGATTTGCTCAATGAAGTGCCAAACAATATAAAGTACATACACATCTAATTATAGGAAAAAGATTACATGCAAGTTCATATCTACACATTTTATGGAATCATATTAAAGGCATAATTTACCATTTGCAGATGAAACAAAAACCCAGCATTAGTGCTTTAAAATAGTTCTAAAATGTGAGTTAGGGATAGAAACAACCACTGTCAAAATTTGAATCCGTATAATCAATGTTAAGTGTTGTTAAATACACAAAATGTGAACAATAGTTATAACAAAAATGTTTCCAGACAAACCGTATACAGTTACGGTTTATTGAAAAAAACCCTGATATCTCCTTATATTTTAGGTTTTATTGCAAATATTTCATATGGTAGGATGTTTTATGATACAACAGACCTACACATATGCATCAAATGTAACATCTTGAACATTTTTGAAATCACTGCTCCCAAAGGTAAACTGGACCTTTATGAGCCAGAACCCAACAGTGAACGTTTAATACTGACTTCGACATTTTGCAGCTGTAATCTTACTGAAGTGGTCATTTTAAAATATACTAAGTAAGCTCATTCAAGTGTCCTGCCATACAACTAGAGTATGTTCCAAGTACAGTTGATATTAAAAAGATACATTCAATACAATAGTGTGATGCCAGTAGTATTTCAAGCTGTCCATCAATGATGTACAAGTACACTAATATGACCTATGGCTAAAACAGAGATTCATGTTGTCTTGCAATTTAGACTGTCATCAATCCTACCCCTTTCAAATCTTCTATACACTATCAAAAGCACAAGAAGCCACAGAAATGTTTTGCCAAAAACAAAACGTAGCTTATATTACCTACAATTACTACATTGAAATGTCTACATGCATGTTCGTATTCATCTACAGTAAATATCACATGCTTTTTCAACAAAAAAATTAAAAAAAAAAATAAAAAATAAAGCTTGACAACTCACCATAATGACAGGTTCCAATCTTGCAACCAAGTCTTGGTACGACTGCAATAACATATAAATGACACATTCAATGACGATCTGAATGATCTATGCTATTCACAACTTGAGCACCAGTCCCTTCAAAATGAGAAAGAACAGTCGTTTGCACTGAAAAGCTTACAGTGCATACTGAACTGAAATTGAAATTTGTCAACTACATTGCTTACATTCTTAAATTGTATTATACAAAGTAAACCTGACTTTCCTAAAGAAAAACCTTTAAAGCATGCAGTATGTGGTTTAACTATGCAATGCTTCTCGGTTTGCCACTATTCAATAAATTAAAAAATTGCAACTGATTGACAAATTGCCCTCCATTGGCATGTGTTCTTTAGTAATAGCCATGACAAAAATAAATGAATACATAAATTAATCAATTAATCAATAAAAAAATAAATAAATCACTGCCATACATACTCAGGTGGGATTCAAATCCAGAACCTCATGATTACCACACAGGAGATTTATCTACAAGAATAGAGCTTCCATCCGATGGCCAGTAATAGTTCTGATCCCGTAAGGTAGTGAGTACTCTGGTACCCACAGGTAAACAACTCAATGCAAGAATAATTCATATGAATAAATGGAAAAATGTGCTCCTATGGGAAAACCTAACAAATGTTCTGTTATCACACCCTTTTACTCATCCAGCTATGAACTCGTATTTGCCCAACCCATAATTAATGTAATCTATTGAGACATGGCATATGGCAACTTGCACAAATGGAGTTGTTTTCATAGGAATGTGTCCAATTTCAGATTTTGTTCCAGATCACTGGTGCTCTTGTTAAAGTAAAGAAGAGTACTGTGTTCTCACACAAGAATACAAGAGCAATATGCATGGCAAGCATTATATAGACTTTAAGAGATAACAAATGAAAGAGAACCTACAAATGGCCACACTTGAGTAGTTTTATCAAACAAGACTATGGTTATGGCATAAACATTTTGCAGCAGAACTCTTGATACCCTATAGATCCAGGACACTAGCAGATGATAGGAGCTCAAATGTGAAGAGTGAAAAACGCATACAACAACTGAAGGACCCTCTCCTTAGCAGAAGAAACGAGGTTTTTCCTATCTCTTAAAGGTAGGGGATACCTTTTACAGACCTCCCAAAATGCAGCAAAACATTAAATATGAACCTCAGGGGACTTGCTTAGGCCACTGCTTAGAAATTTGGAAGTCAACAGTTATCTAAAATTTGAATAATGCACAAAACTCAACTACTCAGTAGTTCTGTGTGTCAGCCACACTTAAGCCTTTTTGTTGCATTCTTCTGTATTTGTGATCTATAAACACAAATCTAAAAGTACAAGAGCTGATGTAATAACATATAGAGTGTGTGGCAAGAATGTATATAGAAATGTTTGTAAGTGTTGATGATTTTTCTTCACAAAATATACATGATGGACACACATGCAGTACATGGGTCTGCAAAGGTAGCCTAGTAATGTACTGGAATTTACGGTGAGCCCCGAAAACAATTAAATTCAAAATCTAACGGTCAAAAAAATGTACTAAATGTTACCTTCCACTTTCAATACTTCATGGGAGTTTCTAAAATGATACTCTCTTCAACATACCACTGTATTTATACAACTCTTCATTTAAGGCGTGCAAATGGGATTCCCTACCTTTAAAACATAATCTGGATACAAGCGAACACTAATTTTGTATCTTGATGCCTTACAGATGTTCTCTAACTTTCCTGAATACATTGTCTTCACGTAGCTATAAAGACAAGTACCAGGTACCAACCTCTCCCATTGGGTATCTGTAGTGGTACTTGTCTTGATCCCTCAAAGCAAATTCCTCTGGATGTCTGGACTGTATTTCTTCATATGTCAAACCATCACACACACCCTGTAAAGATGGAAAAACAAATAACCATACATTTAGAAACTAGAAATGTCGCTACGGCGACTGATGCCTCCGCCATAATGCATAATTCTCCCAATAGGTGTATAGTACAATGTCTTGACAATGTGTGATGACAGTTTCACATAACTGGCAAAATATCGAAATAACAGGTTTGTCAGAAATATCTTGAATGTTCACTTTCCACGAACTGGGTTTGCTAAAATTGTCTATTAAAGAGTGCAGGTACACATATTTGGGGAATTGAAAAATTTTACTTGACTTCTGACCGACCTTATTATAAGTTTATGCATTGAGTATAATTTTCAAGGTATGAAGAAAGAGTGTAATTACAGTACAAAATATTTTTTTTTTCATTTACCTGACCTTTGACCCTTAACCTTTGACCTTTGACCTTCTGGCTGGAAATTTCCAAGAGAATCTCCATCAAGTAATACATGTACATATATTAAACACTTTTAAAACAATAATGCAATCATTGCATATACTAGTATACATGTATGAGGGAAATACAGTAGTAACATTTTGAGGAGTTGACCTTGACCTTTGAACCCCCTGACTATTGACCCATGACCCCTAAATTCCCTAGATAATCCCTGCCAGTCAGTACATGCATATGTACCATGTTCCATGAAGATACATTGAACCATTTGCGAGAAAAGTGATATTGCAACATTTTCACCTAACCTTTGACCTTTTGACCTTTGACCTTATGACATGAAACTCTCTCTGGAGAATCCTTACGCAGTAGTACATGTCTACACTAAGTTTCAAGAAAATAACTGCGGGCATTGCATAGATATGGGGGAAATAGCAACATTTTTAGCATTTGACCTTGACCTTTTGACCTTTGACCTCTTGTCAATGTCACTAGAATCTACTCAACTAATTGTCCCATCATACATCATCCTTGGACCAAGTTTGGTGAAAGCTGCTTCATCCAGTTTTGAGTTATCACATAAACAGATAAATTTTAGGATTTGACCTTGATCTTTGACCTTTGACCTCTGTCCGATTTCACTGAAAAACTAATCAAGTAATTGCCCCATCATACATCATCCTCCAACAAAGTTTGGTGAAATTTGCTCCATACAGTCTTGAGTTATCGCGTAAACGGATACAATTTCACGATTTGACCTTGACCTTTGACCTTTGACCTTTAGCCGATTTCACCCAAAATCTTATCAAATCGTTGCCCCATCATACTTCATACTTGGACCAAGTTTGGTAAAATTCCAGTAAATATTACTCAAGTTATCGCGTAAACGAAAGCGGACGGACGTACGGACGTACGGACGTACGGACGTACGGACGTACAGACGTACGGACGTACGGACGTACGTACGGACGGACGGACAACCCGAAAACATAATGCCTCCGGCACCACTTCGTGGCGGAGGCATAAAAATTAAGTCATGTAAATCTGTCCTCAAATTCCCTTTTACATATCCACAAACAGATATCAAAATTTAACATTTGAATTAATGAGCCTCTACTTTAGGATTCTCCATGCTACAAATTTATTTTTCTACTACAGTACTGAATGGAAATCATTGCATGTGTACCGTATGTATTGGCCAGCATATAGGCCACACCTGTGTATAAACTGCATCCCAACTTCAGCACCTGATTAACAAGATACAGGGGTGAAAACTGATGTTAAAAAACCCCACTGAAAATGTTTTGAGAACCAAAGCGAGGGAGGCTTGCTGCCCATGGTGTGGACTTTTTTTTTTTAATTTGAGGGTTCAAAATCATGCAATCTGGAGTATTCTGTAATGAGATTTTTAGCTTCATGATACGTGTATTCATTCAATGATACATGTATGTACCTCAAGTAGTATGACACATCTTTGGACACACATTTTAAAGAAAGCAAGAGAAAATGCCTGCACATGTAGCCATTTGGATTTTGGAGAAATAAATGTGATATGTCATTGTGCAGTGAACAATAATTTCTAGAATTCCACCTTATCTAAGGGGGATTCTGAGAAATAAGATCAATAATGAATTTTCTCAATACTCATTCCATTTCATCTCCATTTCAATTTTAAGAACTGATGAAATGCATGATGAAAACTGAACAGGAAAAAAAAGAACTATACCATAAACACAATGCGTTGAATTTACTAGCTCAAACAGCCAGAATTAACCTTAAGTCCTCTGTTTGCTTTGCTTTGTAACTTGCTTGATATGGGATAATCTGTCATGGATTTAAAACTTCATTCCATAGACATCCTATTTCTCCTGTACCCTATACTGAAATCCCAATGTCCTAATACCAGAGTGATTATCACTATTGCTGTACAGTGCGATGTGTGAAACAGATGCTTGCATCACTTGTGCGCCATGTGCTTCCAGCTTGTTGCAATGAATGCATGTGACGTGTGAATATGCACCTGACAAGGTGATCTACAGGTACTACTTGTGAGTATAAAAACTAGTAACTGTTGATCACAAAAGCAATTTAAATAGTATTCAGACTAAATGCAGAGATGAAATTTAGTTGAAATTTTAGCACATATTCTTTTTGTACATGTATTTTACATTTGACATGCAATTTAACTGCTCTTATGATTTGATACATTAAGCATTTGAAATACAGTCAAACCTGTCTATAGCGGCCACACAAGGGATACGGAAAAAGTGGCCGTTATAGACAGGTGGCCGCTATAGACAGGTGATCCAACTTTGTGTGCATTGCCTACATGTACATGTATGTGTGTACGTATGCACACGTGTGTATCATGCATAGAACAATGCTGGTGTTTATGAAATTGTCGCACAGTAGTATACATGTAGCATGTGCACAGTCATGAAGAAAGCTTAACACTAGTGCATTATTGTGACTGAATAAGTGATGAATGCAGCGGTAGCGATCACTGAACGCTGCCCGGGAATGACTGGCACGGCTAAAAAGCAGAAAAACACGCTGAATTATCGGCTCGGCTACGGCTCCATCGGGTTTTTGGCCGCTATAGACAGGTTAAAATCTACCGTGGGAAACAAAATTTGTAGCCGCTGGCCGCGTTAGACAGGTGGCCGCTATACACAGGGTCTTTAACATGGCTTTTCTCTCGGGGGGATTTTTCAGTGGCCGCTGTAGACAGGTGGCCGCTATAGAGAGGTGGCCGCTAAGGCAGGTTTGACTGTACTAACTTTTAAGATACATAACTAAACTGCCTTTTTTCTTGCTTTGACTATGTGAGCTATAAAAACAAAAATCAAAATGTAGCATTTTTAATAGTGTATATCCTTAACTTAAGGCGACCTTCCAGATAATTCTTTGCTCTTACACATGGTCTGCAGAAAGAGTTCATGAACTAGTGGTACTTCTTTTCAATGTTCTGTTTGACACTTGAGGAATGAGAGTGTGGTACATTCTTTCGTTTCCAGAGTTCCTTCCCTCCCTCCCCCTTCCAAGTCTGGTATGGTATAGGGCATGTTAAGCTTTTGTGGAGTTGTGCATCGATATGATGCATGTATGCATATATTAATTTGTGTGCAAGTTAAAGGGATGGTACAGTATTGGTGGAGATGAGAATTGGGCTTTTAACTTTTTGCGAGATACCATTTTAAGAGGAATTCAAAGTTTATTTGATGAAAATCGGGTTTGGAATGACTGAAACATCCAAAAACAAAGTAAAACAAAGCAATCGTAGTAAAGTGTGGGTCCCACACTTAATTAGAATCGCTCTTTTTTTGATATTTCATCCATTTCAAAACCAATTTTCATCAAATAAACGTTGAATTCCTCATAGAATTACATGCTCTTTCGTGTTTCATGCGAGGTTTCTCATTATCTCACCAAAAAATGTTAGAAACCTGAAATTAGGTCTCAACCAAAACTATGCGATCCCTTTAGGCAGTCTCCCAGCCACCTCCTTACATTGTCTTTGTGTTGTTCATAGACAATTATAGCAAACATTGCAGTTAGCTCTTAATAAGAAATGGGTCATTAACCAAAGCTGGTAATATTCCCAAAAGAATGTCAGTTCCATCAGGTCATGCAAAACTATCATCAGATACATATTTTCATTGTAGAAAGGTAGAATATAATGCACAGTCCATGTGTAAATGCATTTGATGAACCTATGGCACACTGGTTTGAAATGGTCATGCTTTAGCTACATACAGGCCACACCAGACACCCTAGACACCCTCAAATACAGTATCACACTTACAGCATCAAGTTCATCAAGGCTCTTCCACTGCTCTAGAGGGACATCAATGCAAGACCCTGTCTGAACAGTCCTCTTGAGGCGACTGGTCCAGACCTTGAGGTCCTGTAGATTCTGAGCCTGCATATACTCGCCAAGGGCTTTGGCATACCGCTGGCCTCTCTCAGAAAGGTCTGAGTCGCCGCCAATGCGTCCATTTTGATTGTGCAAGCTCTCTCCATGCTTATTGATAGTGGGAAGAAAGGATTCAGTTTGCAAATGAAGGCAGGAGTACAACTTACAAATAAATCATCAACAGTGTGGATATTACACTAATTGGGGAGTATTCCATTCTCACATGTATCTTGGAGCTATGATTTATTCTTGAAGTATGAGACAGCTCAAGACCATGATTTGTTACACGAGTGCTTCATACTCAAGGAATTTACTCATGAGAAAGAATCATCTTTATTCCTCCACATCGATGAAGTGACAGCAACACCAACTTTTACTAATTTACATGCCTGTACATCCAGGTGTATTTAACACAAATGTCCAATCAGTTTTTACACAAGGATAGACTATGATTTTTTTTAACTGGTGGCCCATTTAGGTCTCCAAAATCATCACATTTCATTCTATTAGGTGGCTCAAAAATGAAATCTGGTGACCACAAAATGAAAGAAAAACATAAAAAAAGACAAATATTACACACTTCTGAACTACAACTATCACTGAATGTGACTAATACCCCCACCCAAACCGAGGGGAGTAGTTCAATCCGCAATAATGTTGCATGCTTTTCAATTAAAAAAAAAGAAAAAAAAAAAGACTGCTACCATGGCAATGCACTGTTCAACATTGACAACAGAAATATTTTACTCATTAAAAAAAAAAATGATTTTGGTCACATGCCAAATCTCAAGTCAAATGTTCAAAAACTGAGAGTAAGCTAACCTAATGCACAATAATTCTGTATGATTTTCACTACAAAAATGTTACTACCATGGCAACACATTTTGTATGCTTTTTAGTTCAAAAATGTGGTTACCATGGCAACACAATGTTAAACACTGATGAAAGAAGTATTCCACACATCTTAAACTGCAGTGGTCATATGTGCAAAAATCTAATGTGAAATGTCCAAAAAGTGGGGGAATCGGCACAATCCACAAGATTTTTGTGATTTTCATCTAAAAAATATTGTTACCATGAAAATACAATGTTTGATGATGATAAAAGATGAAGTTTTCACAATTTCATATCACACTGGTCACATGTGCAAAATTTCAATTCAAATGTTCAAAACTAGAAATGTCGCTATGGTGACTGGTATGCCTCCGCCATAATGCATAGTTCTCTGAATAGGTCTATAGCACAATGTCTTGACAATGTATGATAACAGTTTCACATAACTGGCAAAATATTAAAATGACAGGTTTGTCACAAATGCATTGAGTGTTCACTTTCCTTGAACTAGGTTTACTTGGATGAATGGCTATACTGTCTAAGAGTGCAGGTATTTGGGGATTTGTACCCAACTTTTGACCTTTTAAGTTTAAAGAAGAAGTGAAATTTAGCACTTTCACTTGACCTTTGACCTTTTGGCAAGAAACTTCCAAGAGAATCTGTATTGAGTAATACATTTGTACATGCATACACTAAGTTTCAAGAAAAAATCCTGCAGGCATTGCATAGATAAGAGAGAAATAATGACATTTTGATGAGTTGACCTTGACCTTTGACCCCTGACCTTTGACCCATGACCCCTAAATCCATACATGATCACTGCCAGTCAGTACATGCATATATTCTAAGTTCCATGAAGATACCTTGAAATATTTGAGATATGGAGAAAAAAGTTAAATTCTAACATTTTTACTTGACCTTTGACCCTTGACCTTTGACCTCATGACCCAAAGCTCTCTCTGGGGAATCTTCATTTGGTAGTTCATGTATACACCAAGTTTCAAGAAAATACCTCCAGGCATTGCATAGATATAGGGGAAATAGTGAAATTTTGAGCATTTGACCTTGACCTTTTGACCTTTGACCTTGAGCATGTGCGCCCAAAAGTTTATAGGCACAACTTCGCCCACTCATACATATACATGCCAAGTTTCATTAGGATACCTCTAACAGTTTTTTAGATATGCTGTCCACAAAATTGATTACAGACGGAAGGACGGACAGAAGGACGGACAGACGGACAACCCGAAAACATAATGCCTCCGGCGACACTTCGTGGCGGAGGCATAAAAACAGAGGCTAAATCCACATCATCTTTGTATGATTTTTTTAATAAAATATGCTGTTACCATGCCAACAAATAATTGACAATGGCAAAAGATGAAGTTTGCACATTATACTTACTATACCAGTTACACATGCCAAATTGGGTCAAAAATTTTCAAAAACTGAGGGAGATAGTTCAATCCATTCTTTCTTTTTATGATTTACATATGTATATTGAAAAAAATTGCTGTTACCATAACAACTTATTGTTCATCATTGCTGAAAGCTGTGTTTTGCACATCTGAAATATAATATCGGTCACATGTGCCAAACCTCAAGTCAAATGCTCAAAAACTGAGGGAGTTAGCTACTGTAAATCCACTGGTAATTTGCATGATTTTCATTAAAAAATGCTGTTACCATGTCAACACATTGCCCAACAATGACTAAGGATGAAGTTTGCACATCTTCATGCTACAGTGGTCACATGTGCCAAATTTCAAGTCACAGGGTGCGTTCAGGCACTTTTCTACTCAAAGCAAACTGTAACATACCGTACTCGCGCCAGAGGAGCACTCGAACGCTCCTAAAGTGTACCCTACCATAATGAACTAAGCCAAAAGTGGACAACTTCCCAATGCGCTCGAAAGGGGACCAAAAACGTACCAAAACTTTGCATGTGAGAATGCACGTAACAGGCACATTCATCATAATGCAACCAGTTCATTCTTTTTGTTCGGGACATCTGTAAGTAGTTCAAGCACAACGGGTGAATGACCCTTTTGCTACAAAATGAGTTACCCCCTCTAAGAATAACACATGAGGTACGCTTTCTCAACAGAGTGCTCAAATGCACCCAAATACTAAAACAAAACTGAGGGAGTTAGCGAAGTCTGCAATATTTTTGTGATTTTCACCAAAAAAAATGCTGTTACCATGGCAATACATTTTTCAACGATGACAAAAAATGTAGTTTGCATATTAACATAATTGGAGCAATAACGTGCCTAATTTCAAGTCAAGTGTTAAAAAAAGATATGAGGGAATCAACCAAATTCACAATATTTTTGCATGATTTTCATTACAGATGTTGTTAGAATGGCAACATCTTGAGCAACACCTTGAATTTTTTTAGTCCAATTTTGAAAATTTTGAGTCAAATGCAGAAAACTGAGGGAGTATGGCCAATCCACATATTTTGTATTTATATAAAAACTGTAGTTGCTATTGCAACATATTTCTTCACAGTCACTCCCGAAAAAAGCTGTCTTGCACAATTACACATTACATTGATTGCATGTGCCAAAATTCAGCTGAATTACTTTAAAACTGCTACAGTACAGTTGAACCTCTATTATCCGGCCTCCCTTTATCCGGATCTCTCTATTATCCGGACGCAATCTCGCCGTGATTTTTTTTTTTTTTTTTTTTTTTTTTTTATAATTACGGGAAGAAAGGGGGATTCACAACTCCTTGAGAACTCCTACCCAAACACACATGAATTACATATTACTTCCAATATGATTAACATACATTGCATCAAATTTCCTACCAAATTGCTTACCTTCAGACATTTCAACATCCCGAAACATCCCCAAATGTAACAATGAAAAGGTTGCAGTATACACATTACTACATGTGGCACTACAATGGGCTACATCAGTACGTGTGTATGTATATGTACATGTATAAAGCATTGAGTCTCCCATATCCGGCCAAATCCCTTATCCGGATGAGCCCCGGTCCCGACTTGTCCGGATACGAGAGGTTCAACTGTAGTTCAATCCCCAACATTTTGTTGGATTTTTATGAAAAATTGCCACTAACGTGGCAAAGCATGGAATGTAATAATGATGTGCGGGTGGGGATATAATGAGGGAGTAGCTCCACATGTATATCCACAAGATTGTGCAATGGACATTACAACCGCCTGACCAGCCACATGGCCACCCAATCCTGTATGATTCCTGTATACCCCACACTACCCTGTATGTGTGGGTGGGGGCATGATCATGATAACTAGAAATGTCGCTACAGCGACTGGTTATACCCCCGCCAAACAACATTTCATAAGCTTTGGTCAAAAAACTGAGGAAGTAGTTAAATCCGCAAGATCTTTCCTTGATCTTCTGCCATTAATATGCCGTTACCATGGCAACGTACTTTCGGGTACTGTCGAAAAATGCGTCTTGCACATCTACAACCAAAGGCACACATCTGTACCAAGTTTCATGGAAATTGGGCAAAAACTGAGGAAGTAGTTTGCAACACAAAATTTTCCATCATTTTGGCTCATAATATGTGAGCTGTTACCATGGCAACATACTTTTTGTCACTGTCAAGAAATGTGTCATGCTGGCCTATATCCTAAGACAAACATTCAATATGAATTCCATGAGAATTGGAAGAACACTGATGAAGCAGTTTTGCCATGAAGCATTTTGCCCTAAATTTTACCAATAACGTGCCGTTACCATGGCAACGCACTTTTTGCCACTGCGGAAATATGTGTCTTGCACATTAACATATTCAGATGAACATCTGTACCAAATTTCATACCATTTGATCAAAAACTGTGGGAGGAGTTCGCGACGCAAGATTTGTACCCATTTTTGCCCATAATATGCCGTTACCATGGCAACATACTTTTGGGTACTGTCAAAAAATATGTCTTGCACATCTACAACCCAAGGCACACATCTGTGCCAAGTTTTATAGGAATCGGTTGAAAACTGAGGAAGTAGTTCGCGACGCAAGATTTGCAACGGACCAACCGCCCGACCGACCGCCCGACCGTCCGCTGATTCCTATATACCCCCTTCAAACTTCGTTTGGCGGGGGTATAATTACATGTATGTGAGAACTGACAGGTGTGATATACAGGCTTAAAATACCACATACAGTGATTGAATTCACTATTACCAAGTCTAACATGTCAAATATTGACTTCAGGCATAAAAACTATTTTCAATAGCACCATGTGTTCCTAAAATTATTATACTCAACAAAGTGGTATACCTACTTCTATTTTTAGGTAGATGAAATTTGGTAATGAAATTTGGCCAAGAGATAAAGTGTGATTGGCGGCGATCTGCAAACGCACCTTGCCACATCTAGCTGAAAAGGATGCATTAACTGAGTTGTGAGTTATTCTTCCCTTTTCTGGACACACAAAACACATACTGGTACTCACAAAGTTTTGGTGGGCTGATCCAGAACATCTAATTTCTTTAGTGATGGTGGTCTGAAATATATTTCTCCTAGGCCACCAGGCCACTTCTAATGTCGAGCCTTATATGGCTTGGAATTGTAAAATACAGCCAATATGCATGAAGACAAAGCATAACATCTCACTTCACATTAAAATCAGTTACAAGTCGTAGTTCAAGAGCTGGTCACCCTCACCTCTCAACTGTTCTTCGGTTTCTATTAACAAACTATGGAATGATGCAGCCTTATCAATCACAGTGATTGAATACACTTGTAAACTTGGGACTGAATTGTATAATACAAATGCTCCATGAGCAGCTTCCATTCATATTACATTCAAATTACAAACTAACTTTAAAACAAGTAGATGTTTTCAACTTACTCTAGTCAGGTATATGGTGCGAGGGATGATATGGATGTTCATCAGATAGTACACAACCCTGCTCTGGATGTGACCTACAACACACCAAGTAAACAAAGCACACACATTGCTATGCAGAGAGAAAAATTGAAGGAGCTTCCATAGGCACAATTTCAAAGTATTTTCTTAATTCAATGATTTAGAAAGGAAATTAAATCTTCAAAATAAACAGCATGGTATATACATCATTCGAAACATATCTTTCGGGTTTCTCACAGCGTAGGAACATCAGAAACATCATTTACTATTAAAAGGCGAAGTCAAAACCTGTCGGTGCACAGAATGTAGGGTAATGGGTGGTTGCTAATAGTTGGATGAAACTGGGAATGCTATATGGTTGTCTAGCCCAACTTTGTCTCACAGAGGTACTTTGTCTCAAGCCAAGTACAACATGCATGCAAGACAAATCTGCACCCCTCTGTATATCAAAAAGGTCAGTCAATGTTTTGGTGAGTGTACTCTATGCTGAAATTTGATCTGGCTCTGCTGAACTCCACCTCATATTCAATTCAGTTCAACTGAGATTTATTTCCATTCGTTCAAAAAGAAAAGTATACATTATACAATTATTATTTTATCTTTTTTTTTTCTTTGGGAAAATACATAATAGAAGTATCATGAAGTAAAATAAACAATTACAGAATTTTATTAAATAACCAAAATATCAAAGTACACCTAAAAGATTGACAAAAAAAAAGTATATTAGTGGCCTACTGAAAAGCATCGAAAAGAAGGGCTTGTAAGATGTGGGTCACTTGAGACATAATATGTACTAAATGTTATCCAAAATGTAACAGAAAAACAAATCATAATAATAAATAGCAGCTGTTTTCGAATGCAAAAAAAAAAAAATACAATTTACAAAATAAGACACTGATAACTACAGTTTTACAAGCTATACAGACACATGGATTGAGCCATGTGTACTCAGAAAAGACAACATCTTATAAGAGAGAGCACAAGGACATTTAATACAAAACAACGAATAACAAGAAAAGAGAGGACAGAAGAGAGAAGAAAGAGCTGAGGAACAGAAGGTCTGTATGATAATACTCTGATCAGGACAGGTGAAAACAAAATGATCACAGAATTGATTTAATTATACAATGTTATATACCTCGAAAGCAAATACTTTCTAAACTTATATTTGAATGTAGTATTTGTAAGGAATTATCTTAAACTGTCATCTAAAATGTTCCACAATTTGGGGCCAGTATAAGCAAATATATTTTAGAGTGCACTGTTCTCAATAAAGGAAGATGAAAATCATAAGATCTTCGGGTAGGGTAATCATGAACCTGGCTATTTCGGTGTAATAAATCATGAAATACTTTAGGAAGTATTTTAGGAAGTATTTTACTAATCTTCTTATTTTCAAAATGTTATGGTAAGAAAACAAAAAATCTGTATGTAATTGGGATGAAGGTTAAAAACAATTTCAGTCTGTTAATATTCTACATGGTGTATATTACACGAAATAATTTTATGAATATTTTTGATATGAGACTTCACGAAGGTTTATTATCAACTCAAACACATGTTGCCTTGAAGGCTATCTAAAGAGTAACTAAAAATATGCATTTTGTCTTTGGAATACATTTGTGATAGTATTCAGAGCTCTTTATCTGCTTTATTATAGTTTCATATTATTTTTCTTTGCCGAAACAATAGGTGATTTCAAGTTGGGTGCTAACTTGGCACTAGCACCAATAATAAAAACCTTGAAATGTAAGTGTTAGGAGGTTGTCCTCAAAATTACGCCATATTTCTGGTAGTTGGTGCTGGGACTGATGTTGAATGTCATCTGCTGAACCGAGCTCCACCATTTGTGTTGCCGATTTATGTGCTTTTTCCCCATTGACCAAAACTAGCTAATAGGGATTATCATCTTCGTCATTTCAAGTTTAGTGATAGTGTTATCATTGCTGTGTGAGACCCACATTTACAACCATAAGTAGATGCACATTGTATGTGCAAAGTCAATGCTAATGCAACGGTCGCCAAAGTAATGTACACAAACCCTCTAGACATGTCTACAAAAATCTGAGCCTGGGAGCAAAATTAAGTTCATTGTATTTGGGAGAAGGGATGAAATTTGAGGCATTTTGATCTGCCTTCCTCATTATGTGTCTAAAACTAAGCCGCCATGACTTCTCTTTTAACAATTGACTGTAAATATGCGCCACTATTACTTTTTTCATCGCACAATTCCCGCAGACTTTGCGATGGTACAATGCCAGCCCGTGGTGTTGGGGATTGTTAATTGTGATCGGTATCATTGCATTAATCTGACCATCGGAGTTGGAGCTCAATTTAAGGTACCGGTAGTTGTTTGGGAGATAACACTAGCACTAGCACCCACCTTGAAATCATGCAATATCAAACACTGCATAAAATGGATCATATTGAGATGCGAGTTTCTTCACTTTGTCTCCCTTTACAAATTAAATCTGTTAAGATCGCAACTGCTGATCTGTAAATTAACAAACATGTCGGAAACAAGAGACCCGCGGGTCTAGCGCTCACCTGAGTATCGCAAGTTCACCTTTCACGCAGTCACTAATCTAAATTATTCACAGTTCTACTAAAATCTGACCAGGCATTCTCAAGTAGAAGATGAAAATGTACAATAAGGGCCCAAATTTTTTAAGATTCCTTAATTTGGGGGGATTGGGGCCCCCTGGGGCCCTCTGGGTGGGGCATGGTGCCCATTTTAATAAATTGAGATCCTGACCCCCTAGGGATAATACCTGCCAAGTTTGATGAAAATCCATCATGAGGTTTTCAGAAAGAAGATGAAAATGTACAATTCAGGCCCCCATTTGGACCTTCCCAACTCCCCCCCCCCCCCCCCCCCCCCCCGCCCCTAAGAGGGGCACCCCTGGATCTGCTATGAACAAACTTGAAACTACAGTCATTAATGTACTCACTCATAATATTATCTTAGCTCTATAACTTCTGATTCTAGAGAAGTTTTTTTTAAAGATTCCTTCATTTTGGGGGGTTTGGGGCCCCCTGGGGGCCCCCTGGGTGGGGCATGGTGCCCATTTTAACAAATTGAGATCCTAACCCCCTAGGGATGCTACCTGCCAAGTTTGGTGCAAATGGGTCATGGGGTTCTCAAGAAGAAGATGAAAATGTACAATTTAGGCCCCATTAGGACCCCTCCCCACCCCCTTTCCCTGGGTCCCAAGGGGGGCACCCCTGATTCTGCCATGAACAAACTTGAAACTACAGTCATCAATGTACTAACTCATAGTATTAACTTAGCTCTATCACTTCTGGTTCTAGAGAAGAAGATTTTTACAGATTCCTTAATTGGGGGGACCCTTGGGTGGGGCATGGTGCCCATTTTAACAAATGGAGTTCCTAACCCCCCAGGGATGCTACCTGACAAGTGTGATGAAAATCGGTCTTGGGGTTTTCAAGAAAAAGATGAAAATGTAAAAAGTTTACGCACGACGCACGCCGGACGCCGGACGAAGGGCGATCGCAATAGCTCACTTGAGCCTTTGGCTCAGGTGAGCTAAAAAGGAACCAGTGGGACTCGAACCTGTCATCTACTGCCTTCCGGGCCTACCACCACCAGGCTGTCCCTGGTTGCCGGCAGTGACACGATGAACATGGAACAAATACCCAAGCTCCGAAATTCCGACATTATGTTATGTAGTCCAAGGCGGACAAGGCATATTAAATGACAAGGACAAGGCATATTAAGTGACACGATGAACATGGAACAAATACCCAAGCTCCGAAATTCCGACATTATGTTAAGTAGTCCAAGGCGGACAAGGCATATTAAATTAAAGAAAGATATTATTCAGAGGGGTGAAGGTTTAGATTCGAGTTTCTTCACCTTGTCTCCCTTTACAAATATAATCTGTTAAGATCGCAACTGCTGATCTGTAAATTAACAAACATGTCGGAAAAAAAGGAACCAGTGGGACTCGAACCTGTCATCTACTGCTTTCCGGGCAGCGAAACTACCACCAGGCTGTCCCTGGTTGCCAGTAGTGACACGATGAACGTGTAACAAATACCCAAGCTCCGAAATTCATATTTGGATCATATTTCATAAACAGAAATTTGAACTTGAGTGACAAGCATAGAAAGAACATAATGCTGATACACTGCATGCCTCACAACTTGTTTATCGATGTTAGCCTCACAGGTCAAATTATGTCAATGCAAAAGTTGGAAGCTTTCTCCAACAGGAAATGTAAAGAGAAATGGCAAAACCTCAATTTTAAATAAGTCTACACCAAATTTCAGCTGTATTTCAAAGAATTTGAATATGAAATTTAGCACAATGTTCTGCCTTAACCCTAACTTACCTGGGGGGGGGGGGGGGGGGCATAATGGCCCCCTCCCTCGATGAATTCCTTGACCATTCCGGCGCGCAAAATTTTTTGACCGCGTCGTTCGCTGACTTTTTAATTTCAAGTCTCACGCAACTTTTGTGACTATATTTGTCGCGCCCGGGCATACCGTTGCGAAGCCACACCCCTTCAAAAAACTTTCGTCAAGCCCAAAATTGCTCAAAAACTTAATTTTGTGTACAAAGTCAATACAAATTGTGTTTTTTCAATTAATTCATATAAAGATTCATATTTTTAATTTCAAAGGCTGAAATCAATTTATTTTAGTATAATTATGCTTCAGAAAATGCGTGTGACAAATTCTGCTGAAAAAACAACAAAAACAAAAGTTCAAAAAAACAAGGAAATACATAAAGAATTCATAAAACAAAAAAAAACCTAAGAAATTAATTTTGATACTGATTTTTTTTTTATGCACAAATATTTGGAATGTCACTAGGAGTATTTACACCAAAGATCAGCATTCCATAAGCTTTTATAAGCCAGTTACAGACGAAAATGAGTTTTTTTGCATATATTTGCATAATTAATTGATTTAAAATAGAAAATGCAAATTTTGTGAAAATTTAACTTAACAGCCTTGTAGATTACATCCGGTTTTATGTTCATGCAAAATTTTGCGGCGATCGTGCGATCAACGGCTGAGATCCGAAGGGGGGGCCATAATGCCCCCCCCCCCCCCCAGGAATTCAAGCTCGCTAAATAGCCCAGGTAAGTTAGGGTTAACATAAATGTTATTTACAGGAAAAGGACTAATGTCTCACACAACTAGGTATTTCAACACAGCAGTATTCTACTTGATAGGCTTAGGTAGCATATTAGCTACAAGGAATCTATATTTGAAAATGTGACTACATGCCCTTAAATAACATCATAAAAGTTGCTGCTGTTTGTCAGTGCCTTCACCCAATCTTGAGATTGGCATACCAGCTTGTTCCAAAATAACTTGTAACCATCATTCTGAAAAAAGAAAAAAGTCTGCTGACCTCATACTAATCTGAGTAAAAGATGCACAAGAAGATACCACCTGAACACAATTCCTTCAGCCAGCATAAGAGTTCATGAATTAAAAAAAAAAAATACATATATATTTCAAACCAATTATACATGATGTACCAAGTCATAGTCCATGCTTATCTTTAATTTGAGCAGAAGGCTATTTTCCATGTCATGAGTAGAAATTCCTGTGCAAAAAAAAGAAAAAAAAAAGAAAAGGAGTGATGGTTAACTCTAGCCCTCTAACAAAGAATGAAGAAACCCTTGCTTACCACTGACTTTGTTGACCAGGAAGCGGTCACCAACGTTGATGATCTTGATATATGACAAATTCCTGCAACATGCAAAATGATTTCGTTAATTCACATCTTTTGAAAATATATGATATTGTTAGAGCTTAAGGCCCTGTTTTGATAGACCTTACTCCAATAAAGTTGGACATTCATGTCCAGAGAACAAAGCTCATCACCTCAGGCAATAAAACTGCAGGAGAGAGCAAGGGATACCATTTTAACAGACACACATCGAAAACCTTATCCAGGTAGGTTTCTACGAAGGGGATGTGTCCGCTAATGCGACTACTATGCCTACCGGCCAGAGCCACCTTTTATTCTAGACTAGGCAATTACAGTCACTGATCTCAACTACATAGATATCAGCGGTCACAATCCGTGCATGTGATCAGCATGTGGTGTGTCAATCATTCTCCGACTGCAATGTTGCCTATGCGAGCTGAGTGTATCAAAAGAATGTTACCACAGTTGTGTTCAAATAGAAGGGTTGTCAGGGTAGAATTGCGGTAATGTCAGGGTGATGCTAGGGTAGAATTTGGCAAAAATTACCGCGACAACATCCAAGTAACATTTTGCAGGGACCGCTTAAACAGGCAGGGTGAAAAAAGATTACCCTGACGTTGCCCTATGCCGCGGTAACTCTCGTTTGAAAAGTTTTGTTAAAACTGGGCTTTAGTTGTTGCGAAGTAGGGCAAGTCTTGGCAAGCTCCTTGGTTGTTATGGGCAACTTCAGTGAACAAAGCATGCATAGAACTTAAACACATTACCAAAATGGTCTTTTGACAGGCATGCTTAAGTTTGTTGTAGTTAGCTCTTCACTGAAGACAAAGAAGATCTCAAGCTGGTAACAAAACTAAGACCCCATTTACAGTGAGCAAAAAGGCCGGGCTTGGCCGCGGCGGAGCCCAGCCTTCATTTCACAGCAAACACGCAAAAGGCCAAATGTGGTACCAAAATTGGTCGCGCATTTGGCCAAGCTCTGGAGGTAGTCTCAGCCACGGCTCGGCCAGGGCTTGGCACGGACTTTTCTCACTGTAAACACAAACTGGGCCAAATGCGACCGGCGTGCTCCCAATAAAAGTCGTTTGTTTACATGCAGAGCCCCACTACAACAAAATATTGAAAGATTTGAATTAAAAGCTGAGTCCTCCACTGTAAACGGACAAAATTGCGGGGCCGAGTACTGCAATTGAGGCCGGGCTCAGCCTGAGCTCAGCCCGGGCTCGGCCCAGCCCTGCACTGTAAAAGGGGTCTAAGAGTGTTTCACATAATCTCATCAGAGAGTTACCTGTTAGACGTGTACTTAAGAATGCATCCATCATATGATGCATTATCCCCTGTATGGGTATAAATGTTACATATTCTGGCAATTCACTGGATTGAAATGGTCAGATTTGATTGCATCCAAACTATGCAACATTCTTTAAATCCCACAGCGCTTACAGTTACAAGAAATGCATTCAACATCATTACGTTTTTGTGGATCTTTGTTACTCACCTGTCATGGTCATCTGAAAGAGATTCGTAGGTTTCCTTGTAGTGGTCTATTCTTTGCAGGAAATCCTTAATAGCTTTCTCCTTATCAATGTCGTAGTAGTCTGGACTGTTTAGTTTGACTTCCTGAAAGATTAACAGCAACAAGGAAGTAGAATTGTGGTACAAGGCACACATCAGTATCAAAGCCAGAAATGATACAAGCAAGCAAACAAGTGTTGAAGCTAAAGGATACCATCAGTGTCAGCTTCTCTCTATCACAAAGATGTGTTTCTGGAAAATCCAAAGAAATAAAACACAATAACATACTATGGACTGGCCTTTGAGGGGGATACAACATTTATTGCCTGAAGTACAATCACATTTCCTTTATCTTCGACTCATGCAGTATGATTCTAGTGAAGGCACTTAATGTTTATCCCGCACAAGCAGCCAGTCCATATCATTATCATTATTGAACAAAACCAGACATCTATAGTAAACTTGAAAATACTGAGAGTTGATGTAATCTTGAAGATATATCAGGGGTGTTGGGTGTCCCTAATTCATTATCAAATAATTGAATATACTTGAATAAGAATAATCAGAGTTTCAGTTTGAAAAGTTTCAGTTTGAAAGTTCATTTTCAATTGGCAAATAGACATTAAGTCAGTAATGATTTATGATACTGTCATTTCTTGAAAGCTTAAGTCTCTAGGAATATTGAATAATTAACTTTCAGAAGGTAAAAACGTCTCTAGAACGATGGAGAGATGGTGTTATGAGACCCTTTTTAGACCACCTGAACCCGATCGGTGACCAAAATTATGACGTCACGAAATGAACGAGTCGGCCCTACGCTGATGCGCTGTGCTACACACTCCATCCACACAGTGGGCTCCGTCTATGGAAGGCCGTTGCGGACATAATTCGATTAGGGCATACGTATAAAAACGGGCATACGTATGCAACTGCCTTTAGTGAACGTTTGCTAATTGACCATAATCAGCGAGTGCTGTTTGGCAAACGTTTGCACGGTGCGATAGCATACATTTGCAAGTTTTTTTGTTAGCAAACTTGTGCTGTTTTTATACATATGTGCAGTAAATTGATTTTCAAGGCAACCAATGAAGATAGCTGTTAGAACCAGCTGATCAGCTCAGTACGGCTTAAGTACTGCTGAGATCAGCTCAGTACGGCCAATAAAACTCAAGTGGAAAAGAATTGCGGTAAGTGCAAAAGTTTCCAAAAAAAATCTTCAGCTCACTGAAGAAGGCAGATTTAATCATGTTCCAGCTGAGGAACTAACAAGGTACGGTGTGAGATTTCCACGTACACATACAGTATGCGTACACTTAGTACCTCCTTGCTCAGATCGGGCGTGAGTACCTACCGTGCACACTATATATACACACGCAACATACACTCATATACTAAATTATGCATATTAAACAAAGTACCTGATTGGTCAATCAATTGCATACATATGCGCAGTAAATTAACACACGTATGGAATAGGGCATACGTATAATATAAATAATAATAAACAACGTACAAACGTTTGCCAAACAACACTCGCTGATTGGTCAATTAGCAAACGTTTGCTAAAGGCAGTTGCATATGTATGCCTGTTTTCATACGTATGCCCCAAACGAATTATGCCCGCAATGGCCTTCCATATCAGTCGCCTCTCCCTCGCTTCTTCTACCACCCCAACTTTGCCACTGTCACTATCAGTGTCATTGTCACTGTCATGACTCAATTCACTCTCAATGTCAAACTCAAAGTCTTTCTGTACAATATAAGGTAAAAACTGGGACGTTGTAATGTCTCAGCCGAGAAAGCAAATGTGACTAAAGACAGGCCAGATATTGCATCCGCTCACCAAGAAATATGTGCTTTATGAATGGCGGCCTCGATGTCCTGCTGCACTCGTAAAGGGTTTTGTTCATTTCATGACGTCATATTTTAGGGCTCGAAAAAGACGGCTGTTCTGGAGCAAAAATCAGTCAATTTTAACTCAGGATTTCTCAGTGGCACGAATATCTTTTAATAAGTCACATTAAAAATTTGTTTTAGGAGACATTTCCCTCTGCTTTGACACCTTCTTTTTATGATTTTCTTGATTTCAATGTCTCGTTCACCATACTTTAAGGTACCAACAGCAAAATCTGGGCTTTATCTGCAAGTACTTAGTACTTGATTTGCCCCACTTCTATGAAACTAGTGCAAGCTCTAATACTACTATCATCCTGCCTGGATTTTCGAAATGCCATTTTGTATAAGTTACCCCGAACAAAATTGGCTCAACTTCAATGACACAAAAAGCAGTAACACAGATCCCAGATCGCTCATTACTCTCACAAAAAAAAAAAATAATAATAATGATAATAACAATAATACTCTAATACAACCCTGTCAGCAGACTCAGGTTTACTTGTGGTACTGGCATGCAGTAAGTTGGGGGGGGGGGGAGAGCACCTTTGTACATGTGGGGCCATCTCTGTGGAATTCTCTTATACCGCACATAAGAAATGCATCAGCAACAGAGTTATAAAAGACTTAAGTTGAAAACTCATTTGCTTCATGACATTTGAACTTTCTCATTTCTCTATCTTATCATCATGCTTTCATCTACAAGTGTGCTTTGAGCATTTCATTAATGGAAATGGCATAATATGAGTTGTAATTATCATTATTATTACCTGTCAGTACATGGTGTCTGTCCAGTGTTACGAACATTACCCCCCCCCCCCCTTCCCATTTTTAATTTTGGCAAAAATCTATGGATAGCTATCTCTCATAAAAGTGTTCTAAAAGATTGTATTGCATTTGGGGGAAAGGAGTAATGCACATTGGAAACAGAAAAGAAAACAACATCCCTGAAATATACCCTTTTACTGTGGAAACGCCCAGAGATATTGGAAGCATGTTCCAAATTTTGGGGCCCATGTATGAACTAGAAATGTCACTATGGCGACTGGTATGCCTTGGCCATAATGCATGGTTCTCCTAATAAGGCCAAAAAAAAAAAAAATTGTTGCATTGGCGTAACCCGCCCGACCCTAAAAATTCCGCCGACCCCATGTTTTTTTTATTATTTTTTTTTTGCTATCGATATCAAATATCTTGTTGATTGCGATCGTGATCGCACAAACCCGGAAGTGGAAACGGCTCTGGGGATATCGGATGTACGAGGGAGAGATCTAGCGCCTCGCATAAGCCTTCCTTGATCAGTACGTCATCTGTTTCCAACACGGACACGTACTCTAACAAGATTTATTCAGTGTATACGTAGCATTCAGACTGCGATGTATTGTGCACAGTTTTGCCATAGGTTTCTTGTGTGGAGAACTTACACGAATCTGTATATGTGGGACTGTAATAGAGATCGCTGTGTGCGATGAAAAGATCGTACATATGGGTCAATTTGCATCTATCTTATCTAAGTCAAAATAGTAAAATATGAAGTGAAAACATTCAGGATAGGGATTTCAACATCTTTAAATTCTGTGAAGGGGTATAATTCCAGTAATATCGGCCTCATAAATGATTTGTAGAATAGATGAACACAGCACATTCGGTGCAGCAGTTGTAACTGTTTACTGAGCTGAGCATGAGTTTAACACGTAAAATGCAGGTAGCAAAAAAAAGAAAAAAATCCGCCCGACCGACCCTATTTGAAAATCTCATGTTACGCCAATGCAACAATTTTTTTTTTTTTTTTGGCCTAAGTCTATAATACAATGTCTTGACAATGTGTGATGACAGTTTCACAAAAATGGCAAAATACTGAAATGACAGATTTGTCACAAATGTCTTGAATGTTCATTTTCCTTGAACTAGGTTTGCTATATTGTCTAAGAGTGCAGGTACTCATATTTGGGGATTTGAGGATATTTACTTGACTTTTGACCCTTTTATATGTTTATGCATTGAGTAATTTTCAAGGTATGAAGAAAAAGTGTAATTTCTGTATTAAATAGAAAAAATTTTTCATTTTAGCCCGGCCTTTGACCCTTGACCCTAAGACTCAAAAATTCACAAGAAAATCACTGTCAGGTAGAGCATACATAAATATGCAGTAAGTTTCATGGACACTTTCATGAGTCACTTTCAAGATATGGAGGAAAAAGTGAAATATAGCACTTTCATTTGAGCTTTGACCTGTTGACTTTGACCTTTTGGCAGGAACTTTCCCAGAGAATCTCCATTAGGTAATACATATTAAGTTTCAAGAAAAATCATGCAAACACTGCATAAATATGAGGGAAATAATGAAATTTTGAGGAGTTGACTTTGACATTTGACCCATGACCCCTAAATTCCCTAGATAAGCCCTGCCCGTTAGTACATGCATATGTACCAAGTTCAATGAAGATACCTTGAACAATTTGCGAGACACAGAGAAAAAAATAACATTTCAACATTTTCACTTGACCTTTAACCTTTTTACCTCATGACCTTCAACTCTCTCTGGAAAATCTATATTTGGTAGTACATGTATTCACTAAGTTTCAAGAAAATACTTTCAGGCATTGCATAGATATGGGGGAAATAGTGAAATTTTGAGCATTTGACCTTGACCTTTGACCTCTTATCAATTTCACTCAGAAACTACTTATTATTAACTGGCCCATCATCCAACATCCTTGGACCAAGCTTGGTGAAATATGTGCTTCATCCAGCCTTGAGTTATTGTGTAAACGGATAAATTTTCGGATTTGATCTTGACCTTTGGCCGATTTCACTCAAAAACTCATCAATTGCCCCATCATACGTCATCCTTGGACAAAGTTTGGTGAAACTTGTTTAATCTAGTCTTGAGTTACTGCGTAAAAAGATACAATGTTTTTTTTATTTTTTGCAGTCCCTCCCATTCTTTTCTTTGATAATGACTTTACAGGGGCACTTATTTGTATACCTTCAGTAAAGCACATACCTTACCCCCAAAATATGCATACTGTAGCATTCATTCTCTTTTGCACTGTCACCTGCACACACGACGCACTGTCACTCACACACACCTACACTCCTATTGTCTATTATACCAGTAGTCAATGTTGCTGCGTGCTTTTTTTTTCTTTAAAGTGCCAAGTCACTGTTTTTCTTTTCTGTTGTTTTTTTTTTTCTTCTTTCTTTAGCAAAATGTGTTTCATGTATCAAGATTAAGAGTTTTATGAGTAATTTTATAATTGGTGTTGTATTATATTCATATTACATGTATAGATAGGGCCTCATCCACGTTAAGTTCTGCTTATGATGACGGTCCCCTGTACTGATTTCTCCTTTGTTCATAGATACAGTATGCCTTGATATGTTATTTTGATTCTCATGTCACTACAGACTGATGTTGTTATGAAAATGATATTTCTTGTATTGATTTGTATGCTAAACTCTCCCCCCCTTTTTTTTTTTTGCATACTCTGTATCACTTTGTTTTCATTTGCTATTGTATTTGGAGAAAGAAAATGCAGAAATAAACCAAACCAAACCAAATTTCATGGTTTGACCTCTGGCCGATTGCACCCAAAATCTAATCAAGTAATCGCCCCATCATACTTTATACTTGGACCAAATGGGGACTGACAGACGTACAGACGGATGGGCAAACAAACTGAAAACATCAATGCTTCTGGCACCCTTTGGGCAGAGGCATATAAAGCATGATCTTTCAACTACATATTTACCGGGTGTCCCAAAAAAGGCAGAACGGTGGATTTTCAGTACCTTGCCTTCTAAAAGTGATATATTTTTTGACCTCATTAGAAAGAGCATCTTCCGCAGAAGACAATGATATCAAAATCATTAAATTTGGTTCAAAACTTTCTATTCTATGCCCAATTCTGTAAATGCAGTCATTTTCAGATTTTGCTGGATTTTTGCGACGTATGAGTGAAGAATTTGGGTGCGACACGCGTTCCATACAGTGTACTGTGTAAGCCCATTGATCCATGTCAACAAAACATACAGCTTTCAAATTGAGCGTGGGCCAGGAAAAAACAGTGTGTGTGAGTCTGTGTGTGTATGCATGCGCACAATGTGAAAGCTGTACCTGTATCTTCTGTTGACATGGATCAACGGGCTTACACAATACACCGTATGAAACGCGTATCGCACCCAAAAAAGACAAACCCAAAACTCTGATAAACATTATATGTCAGTTTCGGATCAGCAGCTTGGTATCACTAAAAAATACAAAAGAAGGAGAGAGAAACACAAACTGTAAAACATACTACACAAAGACATACATGCAGAATTGAAAAGTACAAGCTGAATACAAACCCGGATGTTGGACTGTATGGTCTCCCTGTCATCACAGACAGACTCAACAAAGAAGCACTGTTGAAGAAAGAGAATAGCAACAATTCAGTTGAACATTCAGCATTATGTGTTGCATTGATCAGGTTTAAAGAGCCATTCATAGAAATCGAAAAACGCTGGTCTTTTCAGTGTAGAGCCATAAAGACATTATCAACAAATACTCAAGTGTCTGTTCTCTTTCCTCCATCAATATCACCACCTGAAAATCATTAACTTTTTATGCAAGTTTGTCATTCAAACAACTTCCTTTAAAACTTTGTAGCAAAACAGCTGAATCCTTTGTACAATGGGGGCGCTGTGGCATAGTGGATAAGACTTCCGACTCCCGATCGGAGGACCCGAGTTCGGATCCCACCCAGTGCTTACGTCCGTGGACAAGGTGTTTTTACCCACTGTGTCCCTCTCGACCCAGGTGTATAAATGGGTACCTGGCAACGCTAGGGTAATAATAATAGCAGGGCACTCTGGTAGAGCATAGAGAATATTGCTGTGTCGGTTTATGAATGAATTAAAGAGGATCTCATCAGGCTTGAAACTACTTTGTGACTGAGATTTTGCTAATTGCAGAGATGTCTTCGCCAGCCTATGGCTCTGAGACGTCTATTGTGAAATTACAGTGATTCCGAGCAGTCACAAATTTCCAATTTTCCAATTGTCCAATTTTCCTCAAACTTTCACTGATGTGTTCTACTAATATTGTTGCATTCTCTCAATCCTTATGTTTATGAAGGTGAACTTGTCCTTTAATCATAAACCGACAGCAATATTCTCAGTTTTTACTGTATTTATCGATGAACACTTTAAAAGTACAGGCTTCATTCCTAAACCACTCATGAACTCACGTTACTGCTAATTATGCCTTTGAATAAACCCCCTATTTTCCAGCTAAATTTAGCATCTCAATGAGCCCAAAGGGTCGTCCCAATCACAATGGTAACGGACAATGACAATCACCGTCCACTCCAAATTCCACACATTGTGAACACTACTGGTTCTATGGCAAGCTGGTTTCAGTATCTCTAAGAGTGCAAAATGATCACATTTTGAAAATTGCAAAGGGTCGACAAAAATGGTAATAAAATCATAATGCATTAACCAAAATTAAAGAACTTGCTGTAATTCTATTGGAAAAAGAATGGCCTTTCCAATAGTATGCAAAATAATGACATATTTGAAACAATATTGCTGAAATCAAAGATTTTAGGTGTTCCATTCTTTATGGGCCACCTGTTCCACAGGTCATCAAATGTGTACATTTGGGCATAAATGCACACAGGGCAGTCAACCAAAGTGGAGCCTCCAACATAATGCACTGACTAATTATATGTTAATAAGCAAGGTTGTCAAAAGAAAATTACCACAAGGGATTATGTAGACACAATGCAGCAATTACTGTTACTTCAATAACAGGAGTATAGGATCATACACACACACACACACACAAATGAAGCAATTTTACTGCAGCACATAGTTGTCTTGAATGCTTACACTTATGTTGTATCAAGCAATCCCTACAACTGCCGTACACAGTCCTTCAGTTACATTTTGATTAAGTCTACTGATCTTGTCCACTGACGAAGACTGATGTAATTATACCCTTCCTAAACAAAGCAAATATTCTCAAAATATTTTCCAAATCATTTCTACCCATTATACCTAATTACATACTTGGACTAATACACAGAGAAAAATAAGGTAAAAAAATGTCATTTTAGCTAAGCTTGGCCTCTCACCCCTATCCATATTTCAAGGAATAAATGCTAGATTAACAATATTTTGCTGTAGGACGTTTCAAACTAAAGTTAAGGCCAGAAAAATGAGAATTTAAAATTTAAAGTTGTGAACTTTGATCTCAACCCTTGATCTCTGATATATCACCACTAGTATGTTCAACTAAGCAATAATTTATTTTCAGCTTAATTCTATCCAGTCCACAAAGTTGATATCACTACTGGACATTCCTCACAATGGAGGAAGCTAAGAATTACTTTTTGTCTTTCTCACCAACATTCCCTGGCAGCAACTTCTGTAAAATGAGGAATGTTTGCATAAATTTTAATATTGCAAATTTTGCAAGAGCCAAGATTCGCAAAATTGAAAAACATGCGAATGTTCTTGTCTACACTTTATCCATTGAATGCCAGTCAAAATTTTCAAAAGAGGCCGTCAGCTCCGATTCATGAACAGTTCATGCCGCGGATATATATTGTTTTACAATATTCATTTCCACCACCCTTCCAACTGAATCATATCACAACTGGACATTCCTAGACAGAGTTGCAGCTGTAAAATGTCAAAAAGTTAGAGGAGCCCTGAGTGATTTGCCCAAAATCTTATCAGCTCATCTATATCTCCTTTGGCATACCTGGGCAAAAAAAAAAAAAAAAAAAAAACCCAAACAAACAAACAAACAAACAACAACAACAACTGAATATTTATTTCAAATCGTAACAACAAGATCTTGGGCAGACTCAATCCTAAAAATTGCAAAGCCTTGCATGATTGTTTGCATATATGTCGATACCTTTATCAACTAACCCCATGGCTGGGTCAATGGGCATTTCCAGAAAGTACAGCAGAATGATAAGTTTAAAAAAGCAAATGCATTCAATGTAAATATGTCAAACATTTTACAAGGCTGCCTTTTTTTTTTTTCTTTTCTTTACATGGCACAGAGCTTCAGTGTATTGCATGATCTAAAACAAAAAAAACTACTATTACTTTTCACACAATATTGGCACTACTGCTTTCATATAGGGTAGTGTGACAATTGAGAATGTGAACATACTTGTACATGTGTTGTACTCTGTATAACCCCTTCTCTTGAAAAGCTTGCTAAGAATTAGTCAGTACAGGCCCAAATTTAATTGACTACCCTTTGATTATATGAATACAGTCACATGGAACAAAACAAAGAAACAAGGCTAGACCATGAACAATGGCAACATTCTTGTGAACTATAGGATTTCACATTAGTCTGAAAAGAAGGGCAAATCATTTTCAAAAGATCCTGTGAATAAAGTACTGTATGAAAGAGAGATATTATTCAGAGGGGTGACAGTTCAGATGTGAGTTTCTTCAATTTGTCTCCCCCTACAAATAAAATTTGTTAAAGGACAAGTTCACCTTCATAAACATAAGGATTGAGAGAATGTAGCAATATTAGTAGAACACATCATTGAAAGTTTGAGGAAAATCGGACAATCCGTTCAAAAGTTATGAATTTTTGAAGTTTTTGTGCAGTAACTGCTGAATAAGAAGACTACTGCAGTGTGTGAATAACTTAGATGTCACATGCGTACAACAAGGAAAAATAAAAAGAAAGGAAAATATAAAGAAAAAATGAAAATATAAAGAGAATTTCACAAAAAAGGAAAATATAGAGAGAAAATATAAAGAGAATTTCACAAAATTTCATCTTTTGAAAAAATTACACATTCCCCCGACTCGTTACCGACAAATGTTATGGGTAATATTATTCCCCCTGCCTTTAGAAAGAGGCAAGTCAAGTGCTCTTTCATTATGCGAAAAAAGTAAAAATATGTTGAATTTTCTTTACATTTTCTTTATACTGTTGTATGCATATGACTCACAAGCTGTAGTAGTCTCCTCATCCAGAGGTTCCAACACAAAAATTAAAAAAATTCATAACTTTTGCATCGATTGTCCAATTTTCCTCAAACTTTCACTGATGTGTTCTACTAGTATTGTTGCATTCTCTCAATCCTTATGTTTATGAAGGTGAACTTGTCCTTTAAGATCGCAACTGCTGATCTATGAATTAACAAATGAGTCCCACTGGTTCCTTTTTTCCGATATGTTTGTTAATTTATGGATCAGTAGTAGTTCCAATCTTAACAAATTTCATTTGTAGAGGGAGCCAAACTGAAGAAACTTACAACTGAATGTACTGTATGCTTTAATACTGAATCGTACAGTGTATTACACGTTGATTGGTTGAGGAAAAACTTGGCAAAGTTGGAAAAAAAAAGAAGGCATACCTTGATAGACTTCTCTTTACAGAAGTCCAGGATTATCTGTCTCCTGTCACGAGTTGTATTTGTGGCATCAAAGACCTAGTATAAAAAAGCAATGACATACTAGTGAATACCATTCAGCATTTTGCTATACATAAGACATATTATGTCAATATAAAACACAAAATGACAATTGTGACACCCAACACTAGAGTCGGCTGCTATTCACAAAATTAAAAACATGTAAAAATATGAACTTTGATCCTAACATGTGACATGCACGCACACATTCCTACATTTAGTACTGTACTCCATGATAACGAATTTCATCATTCACAACATTGTTGGGAAGTCTTGATTAGCAAAAAATAATAATAATAAAAATAGACTCGCTAAATATATGGCATATACAGTACTGAATGAACTGACAGAACACAAAGGAAGTATTATGACAAGGATCTCTTATAAAGAAAGGGAGAAGTATTCATGGGCAATCATACTTGGCATCTGCTACAATCCTTAGCGGTCATTCTGTTAGTCACTTTACATCACAGATTTTACAAACAATCAATGATATGGAGCTGCAAATGACTGCCTACTACAAAGTGGAAGCTTACATTTACAACTGCATGCAGACTCACAAATACAGGGGAATCCCATTAAAACTAGATTGTAGATCATCAGGTCCGTCTGATCTACCTTTCTACATCTGGACCCTAGTTGTATCCATACACTTGAACATATCCTTAAATGTATACTGTATATTAATGTTCTGGTATGTTAAGGCTACATTAATACTACGAAACAATATTGATGAACAGGTAAAAGGAGATGTGATGGGCAAGTGCTTGGGTATTCTTGCAAGAAAAAAAAAGAAGAAAGACACCAGTGCAATCCAATGTGGATTTGCAGAACGATTTCACTCCTACATCTTAGCATACTCTAGAACATCAGTTAGAACCTGGTGTGTAATTGCACTCTTTACCCATATCCGTCGATCTACGGGACGTCCCGTAGTTTGTGCAAATGCTGCGAACGCCGATCTACAGGGTAATTCACAGCAGAAATGGCTTGGACAATGGCATCATTTAAATAGCTTATTTATAGCTTGTGAACTCTGACCTGACATACCACAGTCCTTAGCATCACTTCCTGTTATTGATATTTTCATTTGGATTTGTATTCACTTTGGAGGTTTACAGCAGGCTGCTGAGGGAATAGGTCTACATCTACGTGATGCTAGGAGTCCACTGGGCCGGCGCCAGTTCGCGCCAGTTCGCGCCAGTTCGCGCCAAAGATTATGTGATTGGCGCGTAGTGGCTCGCTGTGGCGCCGAATTAATGTTCGCTCGGCATGTGTGTCGGCAAGTGGAATAAACTGGGTGTCATATGGCCTGCGCCAAATGCCACCTGCCTTGCTTCAAAATGGTGCGCAGTTCGCGCCATTACACGGCCATTTGATTCCAAATTTCACCATGTTGGCGCCATTTGCGCCGATGGACGGCTACTTTGCGCCACTTGGTGATTAGTTTGTGCCAAAGGTCGCAAAATTGGTTTAAACTTGCCGCCACTTTGCGCTACTTGCCGACAATATAAATGTCGGCCATCGACTACCTGGTTCAGAACCTCTTCAGCTGCTGTATGAACAACATCTCTACTAAATATTTACAATTTCGATATGTCCGAGGCTTTTGATAATGTTGGAGTGATGATGCTGCTCCATCAGAAGATCATGAGAGATGCTGAGGTGGCCACTGCCTATGAACTTATGGTGGCCAATCCTGAAGAAGAAGAGCCTCGTATCTTAAAGAAGAAAAGGAAGCAAACACATGGTGGTTTAGACCCATGCTCCACCCACAGCTGAGGGCCGAACGTGGACAGTACCATACCATCATGAATGAGCTGAGGGAGAATGACAAGAGGAAGTTCAAGAACTACACCAGGTTGTCCCCAGAGACGTTTGATGAGCTACTGATCAGGCTTACACCCCACCTGCAGAAGAAGGACACCCACTTCAGGAAGGCCATTCCCCCTGGTCTCAAGTTGTGCGTCTTCCTGCGCCATCTCGCCACTGGGGCCACCTATGCCGAGCTGGGTTGCAACTTCCGAGTGGGCAAGGAAACATCCAGAAGTCTGTCCCTGATGTAGCTAAAGCGATAGTGGATGAGTATGCTGCAGAAGTCATCTCCCTCCCCACAACCAATGAAGGCTGGCTTGAGGTTGCAGGTGATTTTGAAGCCAGATGGAATCTTCCTCACTGTCTGGGAGCCTTGGATGGAAAGCACATCCGTATTCAGAAGCCCAGCAACTCAGGCAGCCTTTACTTCAACTACAAGCAGTTCTTCTCGATTGTCCTGATGGCTCTCGTAGATTCAAAATACCAGTTCCTGTGGATCGATGTGGGTGGGGTTGGCCATCAATCTGATGCCCAGATCTACAACAACAGTGAACTGAAGGAGTGCATTGATGCTGGCACTTTAGGCATCCCAGATCCAGCTCCTCTACCCCATGATGATGACGACCACCCTATGCCGTACTTTTTCATTGAGACGATGCCTTCGCCATGAGTACGTACATGATGAAACCCTATGGCCGTCGTAACCTTGACCAACAGCAGAAGATCTTCAACTACAGGCTGTCTAGGGCAAGGCGTGTTGTTGAAAACGCCTTTGGTATTCTGGCCTTGCAGTTCCAGTGCTTCCTTGGCCAGAAGCTGCCATCATGCTGCACAACCTCATCAGGAAGCGCTATCAGGCGCTGGACGTCCGCATGTTGGACCAGGAGGATGCCCAGCACAACCTCATCCCTGGAGCTTGGTGAACTGCCGCCATCACAGAGGATTTGGACAGGCCCATCAGGGAAACAGGGACACTGAGCTTGCCAAACGCCAGAGGGATACGCTCAAGTATTACTTCAACAGTGCGGGAGCGGTTGCATGGCAGGATAAGATGGTCTGGACAACATTTTGTACCATGGTAGTACTTTTGCACAGGAGTAAAGACTGTCTTAGAAAACATTGATTGTGATATTGTATTTCACTATGGACTGGTGTGATGCACTATATAGTCTGGTTATAGGTATAAATAAGGATCGAGTACCTGCACTCTGATTTCATTTTGACAGACACTGCTAGAAATCATTCTTTTATTGCTCATGTCCCATAAAATGACATTTTGGTACACATTGATGTTGTTGAGAACTAGAGAACATGTTAGATTTAAAGAAATGTCAAAATTATATAACCATGTTGGCAAAGTAGCAACACAGAAAAGCATATATGGGGCTGTATAATATTTGCCGAGTGGCGAACACAAAAAACAACGCCATGCTTTAACTTCGAATTCTACAAATATTCAGCACATTTTAGTTGAATTATTTTCATAGAACAACATTAAAATAAGATGCTTTTATGAGGGAAGCAAACAGATGGGAACTCTATTGAAAGATTTTTCATCCATTACCTTTAACATAGTGCTCTTTGTCATATTGTATTGTTGTATGAAAATTTTTGTCATATTGAAATGTGTTATGAAAAACTTAGCTTTATTACATTGCAATAAAGCCCAACACTCATGACAATTATTTCTTTTTATTTTATGAATGATAAAGGTCTAGTGCTGACATGTTATTTGTAAAAAGTAAAATTTATCCATGTTTAGCAGTTAAAAAATAGAATGTATATCAAATATTCTTCCCCTTGCTCCTGCCTTTGTTGCCTTTTGGGGGCATCTTCTTTGAAAATTATGCGAAATCTTGTAGAAATTGTGAAGGAAAAACAGGAAGGACAAACGTCTACAGAGGTGTTGTCGAGTCGAATACAGAAAGTTATGTGAGAAAGTCCTGCGATGCAGTCATGCTTTCATAGGCGGCAAGTGGCACCGAATGGCGGAAACCAAGTGGTATTTGGCGGAAACCAAGTGGTATTTGGCGTGAAATAGTCATCAATCAGGTGCCGTTTGGCTCGCGCCACTGTTGATTTGGAGCGCTTTGGCGCGCACTATCCGCCTCTGTGGCGCCAAGTGGCGCCACGTGGCGCAAAATCTCGTTGGCGCAACTTGGCGCGCGCCATTACATTCCAGTGGATTCCAATAGGTGGATTGTTTGCGACATTTGGTGCCACTTGGTGGACACTTCGCGCTGAAAGTGGCGCGACGAAGATTTTAAACATTTTGAAATTTTCTTGCCGCCAAATTCAATTTTTGCCGCCGTTACGGGCCACCGCGCGCCAGTTGGGAGGCAGTTTGAGCCACTGCACGCCACTAAGCACCTTATTGGTGACAATAGGCGCCACTAAGCATATTGCACTGGCGCGAACTGGCGCGAACTGGCGCCGGCCCAGTGGACTCCTAGCATGAGATTGAACACTGTTGTATGTGTACGTATAGGCCTGATTTACTGTAGTACCATTCATAGGGTCTATGAGTTTATAGACCAGACTAGTCTGCATAGTGCAGGTCTTTGAGTTATTATTCTTCATATTTTGTATTCAAGCATTATACCCTATGAATTATATACCATCAGAGCTTACATTATGAAAATTTCAAAATTGATAGTTGTTTTTCTGTATAAAGGCTATGAATATTTTTCATTAGTAGTTTCTTTTGAACAAGCGATGTGATCATTCATAAATATGTAAATCATACAAAAATAGTAAAATCATATGACGTCACATAATTTATGACAAGATGCTGATTTACATCCAATATGAAAGGCCATTACGTTCTCTTACAATTGATACAGAGTTTTCCATAGTTTTCTTTTCATAAGTGTCAGTGACATCACCTCTAATTTGCCACGACACAGATTTGTGAACGCACATAAAATTGCCTCCAGCAGCAACAGCTTTTAGACTGCATTACGCGACTGGCGGATATAATGGGTTAATATGGTTATCCATATTCAATTTAAAACGATGCATGCTTACTAAAGAATTGGCCAATGAAGAAACTACAAATCATATCAGTCCATGAGCCAATTTCATGAAGATATTTACAATGATTGCAACTTAAACTACATACATTGACTAGCAATGGTAAATTAAAAACAAACAATCGAAATATATGGAGAAAGAAATTTCTCCACACTTTGCTCTATTTCCACCTCCCCTGCCTGGTGCATCAATTTCTTTCATTCATGGTCATTTCCCCTTGCATAGTACTGTAAAAGAGAAAATTTTCATGGGTGATGGGAGCCGCTTTCAATGCGTTGTGTTTTGCGCTTTGCGCACTGCTACCACGTTAGAGCTACGAATATGCCGCTTTTAATACCCTCATGAGGCAATTGTGATATACCCTAAAACCACCGCGCTCTTGAAGTCTTGGATATGTTCAAAACTTGGTGGTGACCATGATGATGATGACAACCTTAACTCAAGATACGATGGAGAATATATTTGAAACGATCAAGCCATGATATGCTGCCCTTTGATATTTCTAAGGACTGTAGCGGGATCGCCATCAAGAGAAATGAGGGTATTAGTGCAAGGTGTACTGTACTGTCTGATGTGATTGGTGAATGCAACATCCATTGCAGCGCCTGATATGTGGTGAATTGCTGCGCCTATAATGTGTGAAATGGCTAAAGCAATCAACAAAGTAGAATTTCATCTAATTTTGCTTGGTACAAACATAAAACAGATATAGACTGCTTTCTTACCAGGCATCGTTGATATTATTTTCCCTCAGGATCCCAACTCCATGCTATGACCTCTGTAGCAAGCTCCTTGAGTAATAGCATGTATACAGCTTATATACCCCTCCCCCCCCCCAAAAAAAAAAAAAATATATATATATATATATATATTTATATAAAACCACCATTGTCCTTAACAGCAATCCTTTTGAGAAGTACAGTGTAGGATCTTTATAATACAATCCTACTTAGTGCCAATGTTTCACCTACATGTACTGCTTGCCAATTTTTTACATTGATGTGCATCTACCCATTAACCAGTTTCCACTTCCGGTACGAACAAAATACATATGTAGTCTTGAATTATGGGTGTATATAGTGCCTGTAATGACTATGACCATATACACTTCCTGGTATTTCAGTGTTTGTGCATGACAGGATATTGGCACAGCCATTGTACATTATCTGGCTATTAAAGGCATGAATCAGCCTTTGCTCCATGTAAACCTATACTTCCATACTCTGAAAAAAAAAAATGTTTAAAAAAAAGAAAGCTGGAGCTTGTCATACATGTGTAGTGTCATTGTAAAGCATTTGACTACTTTGTTATCTTAGCAATGCACTCAAGATTTTGTAAAATCAAATGTTATACATACATGTAATCCGTAGGATATTGCAAATCCTCCTCTCCCCCCCCCCCCCCCCCCAAAAAAAAAAGAGAGAAAAATCAGTTTCACATACAGACTCCAACCCCAAGCACCTTCTGATCTGGAGATTCTCCTGCCTGAAACCCTTAGCAAACTGGAGAGTAAAACTTGATGTGCATGAGACGCACATCACGCGCGCAAAGTGCAGTCTCTTAATGCAGTCAGGGTTCAGGGCTTTGGAAGCTCTAGGGTTCTAGATGCTCTCTCCTGCTATTTCACGCTTCTTTTTTTTTTTCAGATACGATGGTATCATATCATATATTTTAGCTTGATAAAACTTCATTTCATATTGAAAAAAAAAAGTGTTTGGGCGGGAGAAAGATAGTTTCAAGCTGGAGAAAATATATCCTAGAGCGGAGACACAGAGCCAGGGCGGGAGAAATTAAATCTCAAGCAGGAGAACGGGAGATTTTGTGACAAATGGCTTTCGGCGGGAGATCTCCTGTTGTAAGTGGGAGAGTTGGAGTCTCTGCACATATGGAAATTCAAGTTTGACAAAATAGGAAATTGACCTACACGAAAATATGCATGAAATGCATGCAACTATGGAAAGGGGCATCAATCGGGGGGGGGGGGGGGCATATAATTTTGCCCCTCCCCTACCCCAATCATTACTGAGAAGTAGACAATTTTCTTGCTTTTTTGATAGGAAACTGTCCAAAAATTTCATCAAAAGCGTGCACCAGGTCTGTCACTTCAGTTCGAAAAATGAAAAAAATCCCTGGTGTGGGAGGGGATATCTCCTTTCTCTCAACCCTTTTCCTGCTTGGTTCCCCTCCACAGACTCAGTTCACTTTGGTGACTGACAATTTCTCAAATTCAATTGAAAATGTGTTTACTAGATACTTTCATTTGAATTCTAAAAATGCAAAAGCTCCCTCATAAGCAGGGAAGTTGTTCCTGGGGGGCAAGGGGACAACATAATTATAATGCTGAAAGTTTTCTTGCTTTTTTTTTAATAGAAATCTGTCCAAATCTTTCCCCCATAGTGTGCACAAAATTGTTTAATTTTCAACTCTGAAAATGCAAAATCTCCTTCGCATGGATAAACCCTCCCCGTTAGGTCCCCTTCCATACAATAACTTCACTTTGGAGATTAAAGGCATAATTTACCATTTGCAGATGAAAGCATTAGTGCTGTAAAATGGTTCTAAAATGTGAGTTAGGGATAGAAACAACCACTGTCAAAATTTGAATCCGTATAATCGATGTTAAGTGTTGTTAAATACACAAAATGTGAACAATAGTTATAATAAAAAATCTTCTAGACTAAACCGTATACAGTTACGGTTTATTGAGAAAAACCCTGATATCTCCTTAAATTTTAGGTTTTATTGCAAATATTTCATATGGTAGGATGTTTTATGATACAACAGACCTACACATATGCATCAAATATGATATCTTGAAAATTTTTGAAATCACTGCTCCCAAAAGTAAACTGGACCTTTAACAAATTTCTGAATATTTCATCAAAAAGTGTGCACCAGATCTGTCACTTCAATTCCAACAAAATCAAAAGTTCCCTCATGCGGGAGGGAGATATTGTCTTTCAATTTACCCTTCTCCCACTTGGTCCCTATCCAAATATTTCGTATACTTCTTTAATTGACAATTTCCCAAATATTCCATCATGAATATACATAATGATAGCAATAATAATAATAATGATAATAACACAGCAGGGTGTTGGTTATATGTACGCCCATGATTTTTCATCATGGCTACTACTAAAACACTGATCAATTCAGTGCTTATTTATGTTGATGTAGGGCAATTTGTCAATCAGTTGCAATGAAAACATCTCGATGGAAGAATTTCATGAATTTGAATTATTACGCAGTACCCGCTGCATACTATAAGGATTAGAACCAACACTTGCTGTCGGGTGGAAGCTCGGTGGTCTAGTGGAGATGACGCCTGTCCAGAGATCAGGAGGTCGTAGGTTCGAATCCTGCTTGAGTATGTGCGCCCATGATTTTTCATCATGGCTACTACTAAAACACTGATCAATTCAGTGCTTATTTACGTCGATGTAGGGCAATTTGCCAATGAGAAGATAACAATTGTCGGTAAGGTTATGAGATTATCAAGCAGAAGGCGAAACGTCTTCAGATTGAATTCAATTTAAGCCTATTGTGAACATATTTGTCTGGCGACATTTAACAAGATTGAAGTGCTTGCTGAAAAAGTTTGTTGCTACGTATAAAAAAGAGAGGAAGAAAATTTCAACAGGAGGATGATGGTACTAAAATTCTTTTTGAGAAACTTACATCAAAAGGAGACACACCCATACACACAACTTCATACATTGTCATAAGTTTAATGTAAGCCAAAGCTCCCGTGGAGTGCAACACCAATACAATTCAGAGGTCAGCAATACAATGTACAAGGCACGGACGAGACATGTACACGTATACAACGATACAATGGTAAAACTTTGCACAGCACAAGAGTGAAGTGAAGGAAGGCGCGTCTGCATAGTAAATGCACCTTCCGCATGGCGTGCATAAATTATGCAGGTAAGCCACATAATTTATGCACGCCGCGTGGGTGGGCATGTCTCCCACACTACAGTTTTGAGAAACTTACTAACGTCAAAAGGAGAAATGCCCATACACACACCTTCAAACATTGTCATAAGTTTAATGTAAGCCAAGTCACGAGGCACGCTGCGCCGTCTGTGTACTGCCAAAACACACTTTGCCACGCAAGGCGACACACTCGAGAAAGGCATGGAAAACGCATGTACGTGGAGTCGCATACCATGATTCCCAAAACACATGAATGTAAGACGCTCTGCAAATTAGGTGAGCGACAATTGACAGCATAAAAGAAAACATGCTCGTATAATAAATCGCAAGACGCAGATTCACAATGTGGGCTTTCATAGATCAAAGTGCGGCGTGCATGTACACAAAAAGGTAGACCAATTAAACAACAAATTTAATTGTATTATCGATGACACTGCAGAAAAAGAGTCACAAACTGAGTCAACATATAGGTCCCTACTAAGAAACAAGTAAAATCACCCAACAGCACTAACAAACTAGCGGTCAAGTGAAGTACTAGACTAGTGAAGAACTAGACTCATTCAAGGCTTTAACATTTCAACGCAAAAGGCAAAACTACCAGACAATAAGTCTTGTACATATCGGCAATGACTATATTATGCAGATAAACGTGTACATAATATATACCATAGCCGTCCATCACGTCATGGCATCTAATCAATATGAAACGTGAAAGCTTAAATGTCGGAACTACTAGATCTAAAGACAGAGTGCGGTTGAATATTCCAAAAGTCCTGCCAAACATATCATATCATGTGAAGACACCAGGTTCATAGAGATGGCTATAGAAACTGTTGCACAAAAACCTAGCTTGCATTATTTCTAAAGCACTACTCTGTAACACAGGAAAATTAATTGTGTGTAGCTTAACCAGCGACTGTATGCAAACCAAACAATGTGCAGACATTTGTGTTTCACATTATTACACAACAACTCAGCAAATGAGTGAGCGCTTCCAAGAAAACCTGAAACTGATGATTGATTTTAACAAATTCGTGGTGTAATCAGATGGCATCCTATTTTGAACATAGTGATAATAAAAGACCTCTTGGGTCTTCCACCACCCAGGTTGCCGGACTTTGTCTGGCTCAATGTTCATGTCTTCAGCAGCAGTGGCCCCAGTCGGGCAGAATGACAGTGCAGAGTACCCTCTCCCTGCAAGGCCCGCGAGGAGGATCCCCTCGTCAAGCAAATTCGCGATGCCCGCAGCCTGAAGGGGCTTGAAAGGCAAACCCAACCGCGAGTCGTCATAGCCGGGCAGGTGACATTCGAAGCCAGTGCGATGTGAATCGTTCTTCGACCCAAAAAAGGTGAGCGAGGCGGAACCGTCATCCAGAAACTTAAAGTGATGTGTGCTAAATACAGCTTTGGAACACGGCAATGCATCGCTAGCGGCATCAAATCGTAACACCTTGGGGGCAATATCATATGGACGTAGCATCAAAGAGATGGACAATAACACAATGGCTTTTAGGCGAAGACGTTTAATACATAGCCTTTCATTTTCTGGCCATGAACAAAACAAACTCACAAATGCATGTACCGGCATGACAGGCGTATGCACAAGGGATTCATGCGTCCCAGATTTGACGAGTGCCGCCACTAACAACACGATAGAAGAACACTTAGTGGGGTCTGATTGGTTGAGGCTAACATACAAATGCGATATAGCAGATTGAGCATTCCATAGAACAGAGGGGGGTCTTCCCGATGAGTCGCTGACCATGCAAAGGAAATCTGCGAGAGACGCCGGGAAATCAGGCGGAAAAACAAAGGCACACTCCTCACAAAACTTATGCAGCTTCGCTATCACATTATTGTTCGTGTGAAGAGTAGATTCCGCCCACGCAAAAGGAAACTGTCGGCACGCTCTAGGAGACCATCCCTCCGCGATTAATCAATGCTCCCACACACTCTCCAGGTGTATATGCGCCAATGACGATTTCGATGTGGTTCTGGCAGGACCCCCTGCCGCCGGAAGAGGCGTGGACTCGAGGGAAGGGGAATGAGTGCACAGATGGACAGACGCTTCAGACGCCCCAGGAAGGACTGGCCCGCCAAAATGGAGCAACGATTGTAGCAACGGCACCTTGTTGACAAATAATGTCTAGCACCAGGGGCAGAAGACAAAAAGGCGCATTCACAAAGTTGTTGTGGCCACCCCAGTCGGTTTGCGCCAACGCGTCTATACCAGCCGTGTGTGGATCCGCAAAACGGCTGTTGTACACTGGTAGCTGATGGTTCAGATAACTTGCGAATCGATCTACAGTATGAGGACCCCACACGCTGTCCAGATACGAGAACAGCTTGGGATGGAACTTCCAGTCGAACTTGTCCGGCTGCCGTGATAGGCGATCCGCGAGATGATTGTCTCTGCCGGCAATGTGCTTGCAGTTTAGATATATTCCATTCCCCGTTGCTAGGGTCCAAATCGCGCAGGTGATGTTAGTAAGAGGGACACTGGGGCCTCCCATATGCTGCACGTACGCTAGGGCAGTAATGTCTGATAAAATCTGAATTGACTTGCCTTCTATATGCTGCAGGAACGATTTCAACGCTAACAGAATTGCGAGAAGCTCGCTGTAATTGGAGGAGCTGCGTGATACGTGTAGCCTGAAGACGCCCTAAAATTACTCCCCAGGCTAGATGCGATACATCTTTCTCTATTTGAGCAGTAATGGGATGCCTGCGTATCGACTTGCCATTCCAATGACTAATCACGGATCGCCACCACTGTAAATCGTCCCTGGCATGATCGATAATTGCGATGTCCAGGACGATTTCGAAGACAGTAAGCGGTAGACACCCCTTAGTAGCAATTTTTGCCGGCTGGATGCACCAGGCCACAAAGATGCACAGACCCGCTATCCGTGCGAGTGCTCGCGCCGAGATAGTCTATTGATTCAAAGCCCTGCGAATATCGTGACAAATTTTCACTACGCACCACTTTTGAGCACAAATGAACGGGAAACCATCCACATTGTCGAGCCGGATGGTATATCCTCCGTAATCGAGGTGAGTGGATGGTGTGAGAAGTGATTTCTCATAGTTGATGTGAAATCCAAGGTCTGACAGAGTATGGACAAGAAGATCCGAATGATCCGTGATCAATGCCCAGGGGGCGGCTAAGCAAAAATCGTCCACATAAACGCTTAGTAGCAATCCAAGGTCATGTAAATATCCAATAACCGGGCATAGAACCTTCTTGAAATAATAGGGCAACACGCTCAATCCAAACGGTGTAACCGCAAAACAGTAATAGGTCCCCTGCCACTCAAAACACTAGAACTGTCGGTCTGCAACATGAACCGGAACATGATAACATGATGTCGCGTAAAAGGAATACGTACTCCACTCCTTATCCATCCGGCAATTACAGGCGGGGTTCCAATCCCTTCCCACTCGAGCACACAATTTGTCAAAGAACCAGCGGATGGATAAAACATATCACACTGTTTACAGAATTCACTCTAATCATCTCCGGTTCCGCGTTCCTCATGTCGCTGCTGTTGCTGAAAAAGAAGATGCTGGGAATAGCGACTGAAAAAATCCGGCCATCCTCTATAGCCTCCCCTCAACCGGGGCATTCCGCTCCAGCGGGGTCTCGGAAGTTGCTGCATATGGGGACGTGAGGCTGCAGCCCTGTTGTCCGCGGCTGCCAGCCCTGCCGCCTTATGAAGGGTGTTGATTTCTTCGCTTGACAAACCAGACGACTGCCTCTGCAGTTGACGAAAGAACCACGATGTTGTAGGGTCAATGTCCCCTGGACAACAAAGTTAGAATACTGTGCCTGGATATAGCGCATATGCACCAAGTTGATGGCAAAAATGTTATCTGGAACTTACAGAAGTCGAGAAATGTTCTCTGAATGCGGCACGGTAGAATCTTGATCGATAAAACTGTCCGCTTGTGACAGCACTTTGAAGACGGTTTCAACGTATCAAGCAGATTTCGTGATGAGGTTGAATTCTCCTTGGTCTTGTTGCCGAATTCCGGAACGACTCTCGTTCAGCCGTAAATCAGCCAGCAACTTAACACACTGGAAGGCATCTCACACTGCGGCAAAGTCGCCCTGAACGTCAGACTCCGATGAAATTGCACAAACGTTATGGTCGGTGCTATTTGAAGGCCCGGCGGTTGCACCCTCTTGAGGAGCTGGAGAATTTGGGGCTGGTCTGGCAGATTCTCTTCCTTTGTAGTGGAAGTTGTAGACAAGTTTTCGACAGCAGTCGTGAGGAGATTGAGCTTTTTCTCCAAATTCAGCAGCTTTTCTTCCAAATTCTCCTCCATCTCTTATCTGACCCTCCGACCGTGGTGTTGCACAGCACAAGAGTGAAGAGAATGAAGGCACGTCTGCAAAGCAAATGCACCTTCCGAGTGGCATGCATAAATTATGCAGTTAAGCCACATAATGGGTGGGCATGTCTCCCAGACTACAGATGTTGATGCTTCAATATGAAGTACACTGGCCAGTTAAACATAGTTTAGTGGTCAATTCCTAGAGCGCACCTGTTTACTTTCTCATAAATTCTTGTTGAAAAGGATGTTACAGTTCATTCATCCACAAATTTCATTCAAAGGACTATGCTTATTTGATTTTTTGTGAGTGATTTATCGTACAAACACAGATGTAGGAATGTTAATGATTTACGAGTATTATCAGTTGATTTTACTTATGTTGCATTTCCAAACTTTACACATGATGTTACGTGTATATGAAGTTCTCACATGATGTGAAGACCTTTTATGTTAGTGCAAAAGCCTGCACAGATGTTATTAATATACAATGTATTATGTTGTTGATCACCTGTATCTAAATTGCTTCCTGATGTTAAACTATTGGTAGAAAATTCATAAGTCTGCATCTCAAAAAAAAAGAGGATAAAATGTGTATGTAGTATGTTTTCACACAGTAAAGTATGATAGCAATGTTGACATAAATTACAGTGTGAATGATGAACACAGAAATTTACTTATTCATGTCAACTTGCATAAAAAAAAAATCATTACATCTTTTTTTTTTTCAGCATGATCTGCCAAACACAAAAGAACTCCTTGGTATTCAGCTCTTTTATGCCATCGAGCTGAAAGGATCACTGAAAGTAATTCACATATTAGATATTATCTGTTGTAATAGTGGACCGGATTCAATGATGAACAGAGGACTCAGTTGTTTAACGATAAAATGAACAACTTTAATCCACTATCACAAACTAGCGTCATGTAATGACTGCTGCTCTGACCGTATCACTCAAATATAGAATACATGGAATATGCGTACACTTGTGATAAATGTAGTGCGCTCACATAACACAACATCCCCCTCCTTCTGAAAAGATACAATGACGAATATTTTTTTAACTGCACTTGTACATATGGAAACATTCACATTGATCTTCCAAGTATTATAAATGTGAATGTCTGACACAGAGTGCTGAAAAATGGAGGAAGCTTGTTTGAGATTTGCATAGATACGTTGAATTACAATCAGGCAGGCAAATGAAATCTATTCTTCCTGAAACAGCTGGTCTCACAAATGCAATGTATTCAGCAACTCTTTTTTTTATCAGTATAAGTTTTACATTTCTCATATATACTAAACAACTCTCGACATATCTGGTATCGAAAGATAAGACGAATAAAACGATAACGTTATTCAAACTTATTGTCACAAAATGCATGCAGTTTAACACCAGCATATTTACAAATAATTTCACGTATATATCTTCGTGACATCTTTAATAATATGAGACACGAAGAATTATATTCATACAGAATGTATATATGTAATACAAAAATAATGATTTAGCATTTGAGTTTGTACTCAGATTATCATCAACATAGGAACAATATGCTTGTATGTTTGTCGTTTTTTTTCTAAACATCCAGTTGAGATTAACTTTCGTGTGTGAAACTAGTGAACAGCTACATCATAGTTTCAATACACAAATGTGATGAACAGTTATACATGTACAGTGTATATAATATAGTATGCTATAAACATTTTGATAAATGTAGCATATATCATAGTCATTATGGTTCCTGACTTAAATTTCAAATATTGTTTTGTGAAATAAAATGATGTGTATCACTTGGTTACACAAATGTGTTGTAAATAAATCAACACTAAACATAATGAACATATTATTTACACTGACAATGCTGCTAGTTTATCTTCCAGCATTGCATTACTCTTGGTACCGCGATGGGGGTCTGACTTCACGTCCATATCGCGTTATGTACCGGGTAGAGACTGATTTCCTATCAGATTGTCTTTGTCTTCTGTCTGGATGTTGTCTCCTTTCCTCACTCCTGTCGTCGTCTTCGAAGTGAACCCGTTTTGGAACTGTTGGCTTCGTTCCGGTTGGCATCTCTCTCAGGTGAGATCTATTTCTCCTCAAGATGCTACCGTTGGGAGTTGCTACTTCGTAGGATCTTGGTTCCTGACGTACTTTGCTCACTTCGGCAGGAAGCCAAGTGTTGTCTTTGGGATTCAGAACTCTCACTTTCTGTCCAATGTGCAGAGGTGGTAAATCTCTACCTCCATGCAAGTCGTGATTGTGTTTCATGTTCTCCTGTCTCTGAAACAACAAATCAGGCGTAGACGATTGTCTGGTCAGGTGGTGACTTGGAAGTGTTGTCCTGATTGGTCTTCCAAAGAGTAATTCAGCAGGTGATGGTAGGTTGGAGTCAATTGGTGTGGCACGAAAATGTAGTAGTGCTGTCTGGATGTCTTGTCCAGTTCTGGTACACTTGGTCATGATTCCTTTCACAGTTTGTACCATGCGTTCAGCGAGTCCGTTGGATCTTGGATATCGCGGAGACGATGTAATGTGATCAATTGACCATTTCTCACACATCTCTTGGAATGGTCTTCCAACGAATTGTGGACCATTGTCTGATATCAGAGTTGCTGGTGGTCCGAAAAGACTGAAGATACCACTCAGTATGTTTGCAACTGCCGCACTGGATGTATCCGTCAACTTGCGAACGATTGGATACTTTGAATGGTAGTCGGTCACCAACAGGTATTCTTCCTTGTTGAAAGTAAACAAGTCAGTTCCAAGCTTCGTCCACGGCGAAGTTGGTATGTCGTGAGGTTGCAAGGGTTCTCTTTGTTGCTTGACCTGATTTTCTTGGCAGGCGTAGCAATTCTTTGAGATTTGCTCAATGTCTTTATTGATGTTCGGCCAATATACGGTTTCCCTTGCTAGTCTGCGGGTACGTTCAATACCTTGATGACCCTGATGAAGTTGATTCAGGATGTCTTGTCTGAGGTCTGTGGGAATGATGACTTGATTGCCTTTGAAAAGTACACCATCTGATACTCCGATTTCATCGCGGTATGGCCAAAATGTTCTGACCTCTCTAGGTACTTCCTTGATTGTGTCTGGCCAACCATTCGTGACGATTTGCCACAGAGCTCGCAAGGTAGGATCTCTCGACGTCTCTTGTTGCAGCTCATTTCTCTTCTTTTGTCCAAAGAAGATAAGATCAATCTGTGATATGTCGATTTCCTCACAGATCTCTTCCACATTGACATCAAGGGGAACGTCTTGATTCTTGCTTGGATTAGGCATTCTGCTCAAAGCATCTGATATGATCATCGATTTGCCTGGCTTGTACTTGACATCATAGTCATAGCCTTGAATTTTAATGAGAAGTCTCTGCAAACGTGGTGGCGCACATCTCAGTGGCTTTCTGGTGATCATCTCTAAGGGTTTGTGATCAGTTTGGACAGTGAACTGGTTTCCGAACAGGTATGTGTGGAAACGTTGTATTCCAAACACGAGGGCTAGCGTTTCTCTCTCTATGTTGGAGTAGTTAGCTTGAGACGATGAGAGAGACTTTGAAGCAAATGCGACAGGTTTGCCTTCTTGCATCAAACAAGCTCCTAGGCCTTTTGATGATGCGTCGACTTCTAGGATCGTTGTCTTCCTTGGATCATAGTACTGCAAACAAGATTCTGCAGAGATCGCTTTCTTGAGTTCGTTGAAAGCATGTTGATGATCGTCTTGCCATGTGAATGGCACATCTCGCTTCAGTAGTTCACGTAATGGTGATGCCTTTTCAGAGAAGTTGGCGATGTGTGGAGCGAGATAGTTAAGAAGACCAAGGCACTTCTGTAGATCTTCTTTGTCTTGAGGTGTTGGCATGGCATGAATGTCTTCAATCTTCTGTGGATCAGGGCGGATGCCATCTCTGGTATATACAGAGCCGAAGAAGTTGATGCAGTCAGTTTTGATGATACACTTCTTACTGTTGAAGACAAGTCCTTCTCTTTGGGCAACTTCCATCAGTCTGTGGAGGTTTTTGTCATGCTCTGCCTCGGTACGTCCAACAACTGCAATATCATCAGCGATACAGATGCATCCATCTACTTGACCAACGATACGGTCCATGTGTTGCTGGAACAAGTCTTGGCTGACAGAAAGTCCGAAAGGTAGGCGTGTGTAGCAGTATCTGCCAAATGGAGTACGAAAAGTTGTCAGCTCCTGGGATTCTTTGGATAGGTGAACAGACCAATATCCGGATTTCGCGTCGAGCTTAGAGAAATACTTTGCTCCGGAGAAAGCTGGGTTGACCTCTTCAAGAGTTGGAATCTTGTGGGGACATCGTTTGAGATTCTGGTTTAATCTCCTGGGATCTAGGCATACTCTCAAGGATCCATCTTTCTTGAGAACTGTAGTAATTGAACTACACCAGTCGGTGTGATGGTCGATTTGTTTGATGATGCCTTGCTTCTCCATTGAGTCAAGCTCAGACTTCAATTTGTCTTTGATGTGGACGCTGCACTTTCTTGGAGCATCAATGGTGGGGACAGCTCCTTCTTTGACATGTAGTGTTGCTTCTCCACGAAAGTTACCAATACGATCAAACTGTTGCGGATAGAGCACTTGCAGGTCCTTGACAGATTTCAACGGAGACGGTCTGTTAGTTGGGCTACGACTCTGAGGGTGTATCTCATGGATTGTTACCACGTGTAACTCACTGCACATAGGTAGTCCAATTATCACTGGTCCTGAGACATCGACCACGTAGAAAAGTTGATCTCTCCACTCGGAGTCTTTGTACTTGCACGTGATCTGAAGGGTGCCCAAACAATGTATCGGGGAACCGTTGTATGCGGTAAGACGTGCTGAAGTCGGGTGTACAACTGCTTGCCACCTGCTTCCATACATGGCCTTGATTGTCCGTAGAGGGAGTGTATTTCCACTCGCTCCGGTATCGACCTTTGCATGTAAGATGTGTTGTCCACGTTTGCTGGGACAGATAATTCCAATCTTCACGAATGCTTCTTTCTGATGCACAGAATCGATAGATGCGTCTATGTCATTTCCCAGTACGATAGTGTTAAATTCCTCAAAATCTTCCTGGGTTTCTCCTTCTGGCTCTTTGGAGAACTCGGCTACCTTTTGTTTGGTTGGCTGCCTGGTGGGTGTCTTCTGTCTTCGTGGTGAAAAACTGCGGTTACCACCTTGGCGTCCTCTGCTTGGACTTCGTCCTCGAAGCACTTTTCTGTGTTTTGTCTTTCTGCAGCATTTAGCCCAGTGTCCTTTGGAACCACATGCTTTGCAAATGTCTCTGTAGGCTGGACACTTTCGTGGTGGATGATTCAAATCACAGTTACCGCACTTCTTGCGTCTGTCTTGGTTATGTGATAGAGCATCTACGTTGCTTGCAGAGGAGTCGATCGAACGAAGACACTGTTTGCCTACGGCTATGGCTTCGTATTTCCTGCCTTCATCAAGGAGGTTTGCTATCTTGTAGCCTTTGGGTTGGTCTAGAAGATCTTTCTGGAACGCCTCAATAGGTGTAGACGCAATGACTAACTCTGTCACGCGTTCTGAGAGCTCATTTTCGGTAAAGTCACATTCTTTGGCTTTACTCCGGCATCTATTTACAAATTCGTCGATAGTTTCATTTGTGTGTTGACGATATCGCATCAGTTCCAGTCTGTGGATGCGAAAATTCAGCTTGACTTTCAGCTGACCTTCAAGAGTAGACCACAACATTGCAGGTTTTTCTTGATCCTCATTGGATAGACCGGATGCGTTAATTCTACGCAAACCTTCATTCCCTACTGCAATTTTGATTTTGATTGCTTGCTTCTTTGGGTCTTGGACATCGTTGTCTTGGAAGCATAACTCCATGCGTTGTTTGAATAACTTGAATTCTTCCGGCACATCAGCACTATTCCAATTCATTTCTGGATACTTTGCCATCGTGCGTTTTGATTTAGATTAAGTTGGAGATACAAATTATACAATGCTTGATATCAACGTCACACTTTGCAAACTAACGGCTGAAATGTTACAGATATAGTATACAAAGTACACAAATCAAGAATAGTTTGCGAACACAGAAATATATGACACAAAATCACTATTGATATACATGTATCAATAATGTACACTCTCCAAAACACATCGAAACATGTCTAGATGTCAAGATTACCACAGAAATACACAGATGCATATATGTCAAAACATTCATGTACACAAATAACGAATGTATGTAATTGTCCACACGCAAGTGTTCAAATGTCTGAGATAGTTTAATGAATTGTACTAATTCTCATCTCTTTTATCTGGTTGCATATGGATTCACTCTCAGTCTGGATCGTGCCGTGTCTTGATTGTCCGTCCTCGCTACGTTGTACATGTAGCTTGCAGGGTAGATGAACTGCGATAACGGGAAACTGCGTATGCTCTGTCAGAAATATCCTTCCGCTGAGTGATGGTCTCGGTAGAAGCAATGATGTCGCAATACACGTTGCTATGCCGATAAGATAAACACAATTCTGGCCAGTCCAGGATAATACGCGTCTATCTGCGTCTTCTATTGTTATGTCAACAATGGATGTCAATGGATACGGTGCGCTCAGGTAATGCGAACTTGGTCTATTGTTACGTCAACAATGGAAGTCCTTGAATGAAACGCTCGGGTATTGCGCGTACTTGGATACGGTGCGCGTCGATAATGCTTGTTTACAGAACTGCAACTGTCCAATGTGGCGAATGTCAGTGATACGTGCGACGAAAATGTTCTGACAACATTTTGTACGAGCTACACAGCTATATCTTACGATGTAGAAACGAATACCGGTATAGAATGCTCTGCAAAGCGTTCATCAATCCGATGATATGTATTCGTATCGTTATTTGCTGATGAGCAGCATGGATGATAAAATAATCGGTTTATTCACGCACAGTGTTACTCACAAGACGAGTCGTTAAGCTAGTCCATGCACGTATCTGCAGTAGACGTAGACGTGTTGTGCGCAGTGTCCTCTCTGGCGGTTTCAGCACAAGTCACTCATGATGAATTTCCCTAAGAAAACTTTAGTTCCGTGCTGATTTGGCATAAATCCGTGTCGGCACCGCTGCCACCATGTTGTAATAGTGGACCGGATTCAATGATGAACAGAGGACTCAGTTGTTTAACGATAAAATGAACAACTTTAATCCACTATCACAAACTAGCGTCATGTAATGACTGCTGCTCTGACCGTATCACTCAAATATAGAATACATGGAATATGCGTACACTTGTGATAAATGTAGTGCGCTCACATAACACAACATTATCGAGTAGAAATTTGTCTTTATCCCGTAATTGATCAGCGTTTTCCTTATAACTTTCACTAATTGTGTTTATATGTTAATCATTATACGAGAGATTTGAGCAAGAGAGGAAGTACAAGAGAGTTTGGAACGATGATGAATGGTTTTAACAAGCAAGTTTATACATGGTCAATTGCCTTTATTTTTTGTAATTCACTATAATGAATTCTTGTGTGTAAACCCCTTCACTTTCAAAAATAAGAAAGCTGGAAGTCTTAATTTCCAAACAAAAGGACTGTTGTGTAATGATACACAAAGTTATCACTACCCCCTCCCATCCCACAATGATGACCGAATATAGGTACCTGCTCACCTCCACCAGTCAATGACCCCTACCAATACCTCCACCTCATCCAGTGAGTCATCGACCTTCATCATCCCTTGAGTATACATTGTACATCTAGCCCCATCTAATTTATGACCATGCTCAGTCAAACCTAAACATTCTGCCCTTCCCCCATTGATTACTTAGAATTGTTGTTCAATCCAAAACCAAGAATACTACCTCCTTTATAAAGCTAGTCCCACCTTTGTTTCTATAACCAAAGTTTTGCCCAATTAAGACCTCTCTTTAACACGAAGACTCCACCCCCATTCACCCACTCACAGTATGTTACAACCATATAACTAATGTGTATCATTGAATGTATGAGGAGAATTGGATCATGCAGAGAAGAAGACTTATATAGTTCTGATCCAACATCCCCCATGGGAGCATGCCACCTTCGGATTACTCTCTGATATTATTGTGAAGGCGACTCTTATAAACCTTAGTTTGTAGTCTTGAGTTTTGTCTCAACCAAAACTAAATGATCCCTTAAAGCCACGGTTACACCAGAACCGAATTCTCCTGAATACATTAAATTTGGACCGATTCTGCCCGGATATGTCTTGAATCGGATGAAATTGTTGGATTCAGAACCTATTCTTCTCTGATTCCGGGAGCTCCCCAAATCAGAAATGAATAGGTTCCCCAAATCCAACTAAATTCCATCCGAATACATCTCGAATGTGGCCGGAATGAAATTTGTTGGGACCACATTCGGGAGTATTTTGGAGGGTATTCGGCTGGTTTTGAACATTTCAAAACGAGCCGAATCCCTCCACACATGTTCTAGAATCCCTCCCAAATTTTCACCCATTCAGGGAAGGAGAACAGAATGCTCCCAAATCCACCCGAATACATGTATTCGGTGTAACAGAGGCTTTAAAGGGACAAATTCTGCTATAATTTTGCAGTAATAAACTTTCTTTCTTTTTTTTTTGGGGGGGGGGGGGTGTCAACATAAAGGGAGGTACCATGTAGCATAGCCTTTGGATATGGCCTCCTTGAACGTAGACTAGACAGGCTGATTATTAAAGCCCTAAATGCATTGGTTAAAGACTATATTTTTCATTACTAATCTACTCACTTGAAATTGCTATCATAGTTTGATACACTCATATATGCCCAACAAACAAAATGGCACCACAAAGGTTTTGTCCCTTTTGGAGATACCAATATCTGACCTGGCCCATGGACTAAGTAGTCTAGCAGATATGCTGCCTGGTTAGCAATCAGGAGGTCTTTGGATCTGATCCAACCCAAGTGTGTATACCCATGATTTCTATTATGGCTACTACTAAAACACTGAACAATGGCTGTTTACCAACATCAATGAAGGGCAATTTGTCAATCAGTTACGACATGATTTTCATATCTGTAATAAAAATCATCAGTTGTATATCTGGTATTTATTCATACCCTCTAGCCAACAGTAAATCACATACCATAAACGCATGTGTATGCTGTATTCAGTAGGGCTCCATTCAAGACCTACTTCATTTTGGAAAAAGCTTAGTCTTTGTACACAATGAGAAATATAATCTAAATAAGACATTTATTTGTAGTTCCTGCCACTATGAAAAGGGGACTACATGCAGAATATAATCTTTTGTAAATTATAGAATGTTGCATAAACTCACAGCAACCTCCCCTTCCTTGTCCAGCCACGCAGCCATGTCATCCAGAGCATGCTTGGCACATTGCCTGCAGACAGCAACATCAGACATCACAAAAGGTCATGAGAACATTATCTATTCATTATCTGTCTCGTCCACAGCTATACACAAATCTTCACAACAAATTCCTAAGCTACAGCCAGCTTCTACTCATGTAGTCATAACATGTTTTGATACATTGTTTTGAGGTGATCAGCTCTGACATTGGATCTAAATGAACTAAAACACCATTAAACTAATTTGAAATCAATTTCAGAAGGGCAAATTTCTGGCTGTCCTGCAAAAATGCATGTATGACACTTTTTGATGTAAGGTGAGACAAAATTATATGGGCTGTGACGCAAGAAAAGGAAAATGAGTTTTCACCTCCATATTGTAGAAGGAACTCTGACGTATTTGGATATGAAGACCTTTTTCTGAAATTCCACTTTTAAATGCCCAAATTACGACATTTAAAACAGCATGTTTTGTACAAATCCTGTCATTTTTTCATGCGTCTATGCATGTGCGCGTAGTTAGGTAGTTGATCTTTTTTGCACGTATTGCTTTGTTAAACTTCCGCCCGTTTTCTGGCGTTTTCGCGCAGCGGCGCTAAGGGCCCTTTTCTCGCGTCACGGCCCATATATTATCCCATGATTCACACTTTGCATTGATCAAAAAACCAGTCAAGTGAATTCACAGATGATAAGCAGAATTATCCTCAACCCTACATGCATATTCATCCATGAATGAAATTACTTCTCTTTCAAAATCACATCTTTGCTTCTCTTTGATGTAATTACATGGAACATCAAAGCCATGTTGCAGTACATAAACTGCTGGCTCAGAGCACAGTCATGTATTCAATTTTCTACATGCATCATTAATAACTTTTCAAGTAATTGTCAAAGTTGGTAACTACAACAGTGGAATTATTTGCGTTGACTATTTTGTCCTTGCAAACCATGGAGCAATATCATCCATTAAAAAGGTTTGCAGTCAAGGTTTTTGAACAAAACAATGAGTACAGCATCATGATACCAAATAAGCATACTACACGTACATGTACAATGTATATATTACTAAATTAGTCATACCAGTTATGCATACTAAAAAAACGGTAACAGTTCTTTTTCTGAAGGTTATTAATTAATTCCAAAAATGAAATAAGGCTCACTTTTCAGGTTTGTTATTCTAAAGGTTCATTAATCTGAAAATGAAATACTGCTCATTATTTTACAGGTTTGCTAATCCAAACATATAATAAGATTCGTTATTTTAAAACTGAAATAAGGTTCATTATTCAAAAGGTTTGTTAATCCAAAAATAAAATAAGGTTTGCTATTCCAAAAGTATGCTAAGCCAAAAATGAAATAAGGTTTGATAATCCGAAGATGAAATAAACTTCATTAAGTGACAGAATTTGGTGTAGTCATAAAAAAAAGGGTAGGATATTACATCATGAAAGCTAAGTAAAAACACACACACACCCACAAACACATGCACCATACAAATACCTAATGACAAAATGGAATATAATGACAATCTGTAATTGTGTTGATAAATTGAAGATTTTCTCCTCCTCCCTCCATATACCACCCTTACCCTCTTCTACATCATTATCAAGATGAGCCATGCATGACACGGAAACTATCAAGGGTGTAAGAGGACACTCAAAGGCAGAAAAAAAAAATGCCTGTACTGATCATCCCCTTTTAAAGGATCCTGTGAGCTCCCCGGTCAAAACTTTGGATAAACAAACCTCATTTCATTTTTGAATTAAAAACCTTGGGAATAATATAAAAAGTGCTTTAAGTGCACATCTGAAAAAAAAAAATGTGCACACATACACTCACATTTATATACTTTCAATTTTTCAAAAAAGAAGTCTTTTTATGATTTTATGTGTGAAATATTCCTTGATTATGCACTTTCCCTTAAATTCTTTTTGAACAAAAACACATCAGGAATGCAAAACATTACTGATGCAAATAAGAAGATGCATGCACAAGCAGTATCATGTTTGCCAACACTACTTTTTTTTTTTTTATTAACAGAACTATTAAAAGCAGTAATTAATTCGGGGTGCAGCCTAAATTTCACCACAACCAAATCAAGGTCTTTCCAACCCCCAAAATAACCTGCCTAGCTCCACAGTCATTATGATGTATGGGACTACAGAATATTCAAAAGAAACTCTGTATTAACTAAAACTGCTCTTTATTAATCTATTGAATGTTAAACATTCACTGCATTAGTCTTATAGACAATGCTAAGGCTCCACAATCATGTGACAACTTGTTCTTTGTCATCAGCTAGTATCACTGTTGTTTAAATGTCAATTTGGAGATTAAACAGTCTTGTCTAAAGTGCCACATGAACAAGTTTGCATAGCCATGAAGGTGTTTACAATGCATTAACCTGCCCTGCATGCATCACGTAACAGCACTAACCCACATATTACATCAGTTATCACATAGCAAACTAAACTCTGTGTGTAAATAAAAACCATTTCATAAAACATACAATTATTCATAAAGCTTATTATTCTTCACATTACACATTTTTTGTTGTTGTTGATAGTGTTAAGTAAATCTGGCGGTCCTGATTCAGCATACAAGCTTATCCATGTAAGGGTAAACATCAAACTCAAAAAATTTGGAAGTTTGGATAATCAATATTTAGATATATTTCATTAAAGAGTGACATTGAAATGGGTCAAATCTACATTATTATTTTTTTTTAATCCAGGATTTTTCTGAAAAGTTCCAGCCCCCAATAAACTGTGCATGAAGTTTTAGGGTAAAAATTGTAGTCTGTGGGCTGATAGCAATGTTGAAGAATAAAATATTAGATCAAAACCATCTGCTGCTTATTTTGTTTTTACTATTAGGTTATCACATTCATTTCAGTGCAGCAGTAAAAGTTTTGTGTGTTTTGTTAGCAATTGGCCAAACAACAGAGTTTAAATAAAAATTTGCTATTTTTGATTGACTGCTGCAGCCAAGTTAATTGAGATACATTGCTCATTTTCTGTAAATTGGAAGAACTTTATGATCCTAACATGCACAATATATTATGGCATGGATCTGACTATCAGTTATTGTACAAGGTCACCGAAAATGGTGTTAAACATCAAAGTTAAAGGGAATATAAACCCCAAGAACAATGTGGATTGAGTGAAAGCAGCAACATTAGTGGAACACATCAGTGAAAGTTTGAAGAAAATCGGACAATCGATGCAAAAGTTATGAATTTTTAAAGTTTTGGTATTGGAACCGCTGGATGAGGAGACTACTAGAGGTTATGACGTATGAGTGGACTACAATATCAAGAAAATATAAAGAAAATACTACAAAAATCCATTTTTCATGAAAATTACAAATTCCATCAACTTGATATTGACATATGTTAAGGGTAGCAATTATTCCCCCTGCTTTCTGAAAGCGGTTGGTCCACTGCTCTTTCATAATTCTAGAAAAGTGAATTTTTGTTGAATATCCTTTATATTTTCTTTGTATTGTTGTCCACTCATACGTCATATCCTCTAGTAGTCTCCTCATCCAGCGGTTCCAACACCAAAACTTTAAAAATTCATAACTTTTGCATCGATTGTCCGATTTTTCTCAAACTTTCACTGATGTGTTCTACTAATGTTGCTGCTTTCACTCAATCCACATTGCTCTTTGGGTTTACCTTCCCTTTAATGTTTCTGGGTGCATGTTTGGAAGCTGATAACTTCAAAATTCAATGAGCTTAGAAAACAATATTACGCATATTTAGAGACTCTCACTTGCTCTAAACACCTACAAAAATTTGGCCAAAAAGTACTGTTTTCTTGTAGGGCACCCTCAAAGTTGGCTTTTTTCAAAAAGTTGCAAAGTTCAAGGTCACAAATCACCACTCGTTCCATCGAGTGACACCAATTTTTGTTTATTGATAGACATTTACCTATATTTTCATGGGTTACCAAAAAACTTTTGTAACCGGAATGTTCAATAGCTTTTTTACGCATTTGAAAATGGTTGTAAACACCCCAAAATCAATGTAAAATTACACGTAGGGTTTTCAGCACATTTCAAATTGTGATAAATCAAAGATGAAGTGCCAAGACACAATGGCATCTTCGGTGATGATAGTCCGTAATTAGTACCTAAAGGATATATATCACAAGTTGTTTTGACTTATTGGCAATGACCTTGAAAATGCAGCTGAAAACCACAAAAAAAAACAGTTAATTTGTCAGTTTTCCATAACCATAATGGTGTTAAAGTGTGTTTACATTGATTTTTAGTTGTGTGCCATTTCAGTACTTATGGTGACTTAAAGCTGAAAACTGCTAATCATGTTCCATTTCTACTCTATTTTAAGCTCAAATGATATTTTATCATCTCCAGATCTTTTGACTTTGACATTGTTCTGAACACAGCTGTAAATTCCTTAATATAAGCATATTATAAAGACATGAGATTTACACCCTTTCAAACTTGATTTTTCTCTCAGACAGAATGTGTGATCATATTCATATTTACAGTACTGGTAGTCTGTAGCAAGTATTTAGAGGATCTGATAGTAATTGATTTGGCTAACATGGCAATGACCTTGAAAATACAGCTGAAAACCCATCAAATCAATAATCATTTAAATTTCCAATACTCACTTTAATTATAGGGTGTTTACAGTGACTTTGAATTGTGTGTAATTTTTATATTGATGAGTTACAGCTGATAATTGCAAATTATTTTCCTTTTTGTTCCATTTTGAGCTCCAATTAGTATCAAAAGTCATATACATATCATTTGACCTTGACATTATTCTTAAATCCCTTAAAATGAGCATATTCACCACACATTAAGCATTACAGCACATTTAAATTTTGATTTTCTCACATACAGATTGCCTAATCATGCTGATATTTGCAGTATTGGTAGCCTGTATTGGGTACTTTGAGGATCTATGATGCCCAATGCACACACTTACAGTAGTTTCCAATTTATCCAGGTTGTAGGCCTATAGATAGATAATGGATGCACATTATTATCATTATTAAACTGTGTTGTTCGGCCATGTATTGGTAGCTAAGGGAGGCCGTATCTTAGCAAACCGTTTACCTTGGGGCAAAATATTTCAGAATCTTCCGTCAGACACTTGGGGGCACATTTAAAATTGAAGTGGGTCGGGTTACAAATTGTCTGAAAATTGGTTGATTTGACATGGATTGACCCGTTTATTATTTTCCATATCTTACTCAAGTCATGCTTGAACTAGAAATGTCGCTAAGGCGACTGGTATGCCTCCGCCATAATGCACGATTCTGCTAATAGGTCTATAGTACATGTAGACAATGTGTGATAACATTTTCACAAAATTGGCAAAATATTAAAATGAAAAGTTTGTCACAAATGTGTTGAATGTTCACCTTCCTTGACCTAGGTTTAATTGGATGAATAGGAGAGCATGTACTTGGGGATTTAAGGACTTTAACTTGACTTTGACCCATTCATAAGTTTATGCATTGAGTAATTTTCAAGGTAAGGAGAAAAAGTGAAATTTCTATAATGAAAAGTTAATTGTTACCATTTTCATCTGGCCTTTGACCCTAAAATTCATAGGATAATCACTGTCAGGCACAACATGCATATATACGTAGTAAGTTTCAAGATAACTTGAGCCACTTCTGAGATATGGAGGAAAAAGTTAGTTCAGCACTTTCCCTTGATCTTTGACCTTTTGACCTTTGAGGCAAACAAAAAAAAAAAGAAGAAAAAAGAAAGCTTCCAGAGAATCTCTATTAGGTTATACATGAATACACTAAGTGTAAAAAAAAAAAAGATAATCCTGCTGGCACTGCATAAATATGAGGGAAATAGTAAAATTTTGAAGTGTTGCCCTTGACCTTTGACCCCTGACCTTTGACCCATGAACCCTAAATTCTCTAGATATTCACTGCCAGTCAGTACATATATATATACTATGTTCCATGAAGATACCTTGAACAATTTCCAAGATACAGAGAAAAAAGTTAGGTTTTAATATTTTTATTTGACCTTTGACCTTTGACCTCATGACCCCAAACTTTCACCAAGGAATCTTAATTGGGTAATACATGTACAAACTAAGTTTCAAGAAAATATCTTCAGGCATTGCATAGAGATGGTGGAAATAGTGAAATTTTACATATTTGACCTTGACCTTTTGACCTTTGACCTTGAGCATGTGCACCCAAAAGTTAATGGGCACAACTTCATCCCCTAATACACATACATGCCAAGTTTCATTAGGATACCTCAAAAGGTTTTTTAGTTACGCTGTCCACAAAATTCATTACGGACGGAAGGACCCGAAAACATAATGCCTCCGGCACCACTTCGTGGCTGAGGCATAAAAAGATAATTGATCTGCATAATACTTCTTTTTTTCTTAGGCAGTATTCTTGAAAGAATATTTTTATACATGTATAGTATATTTACAGTTAGAATTCAGTATGTTTGATTCCATCTGCATAATATAAATTATTTTTTTAATCTATAGATAATAAGAGATTTTGTTATCCATGAATCTAGGATGCTTTTTATACATGTTTAACTTCAACCAATGGAACATATTTATCTAAATGAGAATTCAAAATTTACATAAAAGCATTGAACAATAAATCAGTATCGTCAGTGCTTCATACTTCTCTCCAAGTTTCTTCATTTAAACTGTTCTTCAGATTCTGTAAATTATCCAGTGTTACTTTTCTGAATGCTTCTCTAATGGGACTAATTGGTTTCGTGGTAACTAGGACAGAAGTGAAAATTGGGAAGCAGTTTGACATATCAGACAAAATAATATTTGATTTTGGAGAAGGCATAACATTACACAATATATTATCAATAAGAAAAGCTGTCTCATTTGTTACTCAGGTGGGTTTAGTAATAATGGGTGGCAAAAAGGGGTGTTTACAAAGATGAAAAACTGAATAGTTTACGGAGAAAATATAACATACAGAATGTACCATAAACAACATATAACTTTATTAAAGCACAAAAGACAACAGACAAATAAGCAATCACAATAGTAAACTCGAGTCCTTTGTTTAGCTGAGCAAGTAAGGTTGGTATTAGTGCCTTGTGATAAACTTAACCATCCAATAAAATATGCAACAAAAAAAAAAAAAAACTAAGCACTTTTAAACAGATATCAATTACAATGCTGGTTAAATGAAGCAAGAACTAAAATTTAACAGAAAAAAAACTAGAAATGTCGCTACAGCGACTAGCATGCCTCCGCCATGCATGCAGCATGATTCTCCCAATAAGTCTACAGTACTTTAACGGAGACCTCCGGATGATTTTCAGATTTTTACATTTGAACAACTATAAATTAGTTAAACTGAGGACAGGGTTTCAGAATTTGTGATGATTGGGATGAAGAATAACAATATTTTCAAAATTTAGAACAAATTGCAATGAACAAGGATGATGACATGGCGCAGAGTCACCATAAGAATGCATGAGTAGGGGCTCCAGGAAGCAGAACAAAAGAAGAAGGCATGCATAGATTATACACAGGTGAACTTGCAAGCAAACAGTATTGTAATGGAATTACACTGCTACATTTCTGAAATATGTGAACCTCCTATGTCATCATCCTTGTTCAGTGTAATTTGTTTAAGGTTTTTCAAAGTATTGTTTCTCTGTTCAAGAACCACGATAAATTCCAGAGATCTATACATGATGGAGTTGTCAATTTATGTACTACATGATGTGAAATTATGAAAATCGTCTGGAATGTCCCTTTAACTGGATAAATGGCTATATTGCTTTAAAAGAGCAGGTTTGGGGGGATTTGAGGGTCACTTGGCCTTTGACCCTATTCTAAGTTTTTGCATTGAGTAATCTCATAGGTATGGATGAAATGTGCGAAATTTCAGCATAACATATCAAAATCTTTCGACCTTTGACCCTGTGAACCTAAACTTATCCAAGAAATCACTGTCAGGCAATACCTCTAGATATGTACTAGTTTCATGATGATACCTTAAGTCACTTCAAAAGTATGGAGGATTAAGTGAAATTTAGTATTTTTACTTGACCTTTGACCTTTTGGCCAAACACATTCCCAGAGAATCTCTATTGTGTAATACATGTATTCACTAGTTTCCAGAAAATACCTTCAGGCATTGCATAGACACAAGGGAATTAGTGACATTTTGAGGAGTTGACCTTGGCTTTTCCACTCCTAACCTTTGACCCAACTCTGAAATTCTCAAAAGAATCACTGTCATTAATTAAGGCAAAATTTTTTGTTCGTACACAACCAAAGAAAACTATTTACCTTGCGTGAGCTTTTGCCTACTGTCTGTAGGCTTCATCAGACTGGCGTTGACTCGCCATAGATGGGGTGTAGGCAGTCTTACAGTCAGAGAGAATGGACATGTACGCTGAAGATAATTTGTATTGCCCCATGTCACAATTCATCATGTGTTCACACCCCCATTGTATGTTAACAGCCTCTCTTATCCAACGTGTGAATTTATTGCTGTCTTGGACACAATCTTGCCTTTTTTCCAGTCAATGATGTGGTCTTCCTGAGCCACGTGATCACTTATGGCTGACCTGTCTAGTAACAAAGACATTGTCATTTTGCCGGCGGATAAGGGGAAGGCAACAGTAGTACTCAACGTAGATGATTACAAGGAGAAGGTCAGTCATATGTTAGAAGATGAGAAAACATATGAGAAACTTCCATCAGACCCAACACCTAAGTACAAAAGGAAACTCGTCTCCATCTTGAAATCCTTAAAGGAAGAAGAGAAGATTCCATCAAGACAGTATGAATATCTGTATCCCACAGAAAAAAACATCCCATGTCTATATTGCACACCCAAGACCCACAAGGAAGGCTACCCTCTCCGCCCTATCGTTGACTACATAGGGTCAATTGGATACAACACATCAAGGGCGCTGGCCGATATCTTGGCTCCCTTGGTGGGAAAGACGGACCATCATGTCCAGAATTCAAAAGAATTCGCTGAGGAAATCAGTGAGTTGACCTTTGAACAAGGAGAGTCACTGGTGTCTTTTGATGTGGTCAGCCTTTTCACTAATACTCCCATCGATCAATCCTTGGACATTGTCAAAGATCGTCTTCTTAAAGATAGAAGTCTGAAGGAAAGAACCAACCAACCTGACTCCAGACAACATCATCGAGCTGTTGAGTTTCACGCTTACTACCACCTATTTCCAATTCAGTGGCCAGGTCTACCGCCAGAAGTTTGGTGCAACGATGGGCAGCCCTGTCTCCCTTACTGTGTTCAATCTGTTTATAGAAGATCTAGAACAGACAGTCCTTTCCACAGTACCCACTGCTATCAAACTTGCTGTTGAGAAGGAGAATTCTATAGACCAACTCAAGGACCATCTTAACCAAGCAGCTGTTACAGGGAGCATTAAGTTTATACATGAGATGGAAGAATCTATTTGGACACAAGAATCATCAGACATCCACACGGGCCAGGTCGTTGTCTACAGGTAGAAGGCACACACAGGCCAATATCTCAACTTTTCTTCACACCACCCTCTTCATCAGAAGCTTGGCGTTTACAGAACACTTATGGATAGGGCCCATGGTATCACCACAGACTCAGAGGATGTACAGACTGAAGAAGAACATATCAAGTCCTCCCTCAGATTATGTGGATACCCTGACTGGTCGTTTAGACAGGTGAACCAACAAATGACCCAAATGCCCAAGGACAAACCTAAGTCTACCCTGAACACCAAGAAGAAAAGCATGGTCACTATCCCTTATGTAAAGGGCACGTCTGAAGCACTCCAAAGGATCTTCACCAAATATCAATGTTGCTACCACCATGCGCCCCCTCACCAAACTACGAGGACTGTTGGTTCACCCCAAGGACAAAAGATCACCTGAGGACTCGACAGGAGTAGTGTACCAAATACCTTGTAAGGATTGTGACAAAGTTTACATTGGGGAGACGGGCAGGAAATTTGGAGTCAGGAAGTCAGAACATCAACAAGAGGCAGAATCACTGGGGGAGACATATTTCACAAGGGCCAAAAAGAAGGAGGCAGATCTCACTCCTAAAAAGTCAGCCATAAGTGATCACGTGGCTCAGGAAAACCACATCATTGTCACTTGACTGGAAAAAGAGCAAGATTGTGTCCAAAGACAGCAATAAATTCACACGTTGGATAAGAGAGGCTATCCACATACAACGGGGGCGTGAACACATGATGAATTGTGACGTGGGCCAATACAAATAATCTTCAGCGTACATTCCCATTCTCTAGGACTGTAAGACTGCCTACACCCCATCTATGGCGAGTCAACGCCAGTCTGATGAAGCCTACAGACAGTAGGCGAAAGCTCACGCAAGGTAAATAGTTTTCTTTGGTTGTGTACAAATGAAATTTCACCTTAATTAGAGAATTACCAATCAGATGAACCTCTTCCAAGAATCACTGTCAGTCAGTACATACATATGTACTACGTTCTATGAACATACCTTGAACTATTTCCAAGATGAGAAAAAAGTGAAATTTTAGCACTTTCATCTGACTTTTAACTTTGACCTCATGGCCTAAAGCTTTTTCCAGAGAAGCTCTATCGGGTAATACATGTAACACGTACTAAGTTTCAGTGAAATACCTTCAGGCATAGTATGGATATGGGGGAAACAGTTACATTTAGAGCATTTGACCTAGACCTTTCACCTTTCACCTTGAGCATGTGCACCAAGAAGTAGACAGCACAACTTTGCCCACTCATACATATATACGTGCCAAGTTTCATTAGGATACCTCAAATGGTTTTTAGTTACGCTCTCCACAAAATTTATTATGGATAGGATGGACAGAAGGAAGGACGGACAACCCAAAAACAAAATGCCTCCGGCGACACTTCATGGTGGAGGCATGAAAACTTTGTGAACGACGGAAGGTATGGTTATCAGGAAGCTCAATAGACACACAGAGGAAAGCATTTACATGAGAATTTACAGTGGACATGGAGACATAATGCAGTAAATGGGCTGATATATTGGCAACTTCATCTCTTTTTTCTTTTTTGTAAGCCAATTCATGCTGAGGTCACTGTTATCAAGAAAATATTACTCATATTGCCATTTTGATTTGCTCTCCAGAACATGCAAGAATGTTACACACCAATCTTATAGCTAAATTCAATAACTATGCCTTCCAGTTTTTCCCACTTAAATCACAGAAATATGACAGTTAAAATTTTTATGTTATGGCTATCCAATAATGTTTTTGTCTTCTTAAGCATGAAAAAGTCAGTGTCTTGTCAAATGGGACTTAAAGGCAAATAACATGCTGTAATACAGTATGAAATTATTGCTTGAACAAGTGTAGGTTTATCTATTTATGTACTGTGCACTATTGAAAACTAGAAAAGCTGAATGGTGAGTGAAGCAGGAATACACTAAGAAAAAAAGTAAGATAATCAAGCTACGGACAGCATGTCCTGTCAAATGAGTTATCAAAAGTTCTTTGAAAGAAAATGGCACAGTCAGGTAAAATTAACCATGAACAACTCCTGGCCGAGATGACAAAATAATAACACAAGAACAGAAACAAAACAGCTAGGAATTCTTTGGAATAGCAACGCCAGTGGTGATTCGAAATTCCCAAGACAGCTATAATGGTGGTTTCCTGTAGGTGCAGCATGCACAACAATGCTCAATTGTGGAGGACAGCCATGAACATGAGTAATTTCTGGTGAAAGCATGCTTTGTTGACACGAGACAAAAAAGTGCTGAATGGTATTAACAGAAATTCAAAAATTCCTCACTATAGATATAATACTTCATGTAACTTTTACGTGAGTACCCAAGGCACATTTGGAACACATGATAATTTTCCTGTTAAATTCATAATTATGCTGATATTTTTCTCTATATTTCTGTTTTTATCATTGTGATAAATGCAATTTCATCAGCAAGTTCTTCATCTATCTTGCATTTCTAGAAGTCTTATATCCCTATTGGAACCTGAGATACCACCACTATAGCCACCTACGAAAAAAAAAAAAATACTTACAATCGAATCTTATATGCCTCTGAGTTGTCATGGCGGAAGAAATCATGGGAAATGGTGCCCGACACCTCCTTGCGCCGGTATTCCCCAACATTGAAAACTGGAGATAGATGAAGAAAACATGGAAAACAAAATGGCACTCTACTAAGTTGAGGTAATTATTACAATCAATGGCATTCCGCTTGCTTGTATTCCTCTTTTGAATCTGTATATGTCTGATAACACATACATGTACTCAAAATAAGGTATACATGCAAGGATTTGGGGTACTTACAACCGAATTCGTTGGGCTTCATCATTATTTGGTCTAAAGAAGTCGTGAGGGCTCTTTCCACCTACTGCTTTTCGCCTGTACTCGCCAACATTGAACACTATGAAGAACAAATCACAGATATCACAAGACAAATCACTTCTACATGAATCTCATTATTGCACAAACCATAAATAAATTTGATGTTTTTCAAGCAAAATGCACAATATGTCATATGCTGAACAATATGCGATATGCTGTAGTTTAGAATTGTACCATGAAATAAACACACAAAATACTAAATATCCTCATCTGCTGAAGCCTGTAATCCACAGGCGATCAGAATACATCATTTCACTTTAAAAAAAATCGGGTGGATCTAGTGCTCATGTAACCAGGACGGTTTCAAATGCAATTAATGTATTTGAAGAAATATTTCTTTCCCGCACAAAATTCTGGATGGAATGCGATGTACATTTCCAGAAGAATGTTTAAGGCATGCCATTTCTTTATTGTCCCTTTAAAGGGGAAGGCTAGTAACTGATCAGTGGGAATCAGTGGAAATGCTGGGAGATGATTGTTCCAATTCTTATGGGATTCATTAAAGAGTCCATTGTATATCTATTGTTGTGTGAAAATGATTTGCTTCAGAACAGTCTCATATTCAAGTAATGTGCAGATTAATGCTCCGTCACTGACCAGGGACGCTAACCTGGAAGCATTAAACTGCACATTACTTGAATATGAGACCATTCTGAAGCAAATCATTTTCACACAACATTAGATATACAATGAACTCTTGAATGAATCCCATAAGGATTGGAACAATCATCTCCCAGCATTTCCACTGATTCCCACTGATCAGTTACTAGCCTTCCCCTTTAAATCTATGTTGTTGTTTTTTACTAGGTTTTAATTTCATTTTTCTTCCAATTCAGCAAGTAAGTCACATTTCAGGGAACTATCTTGATTTTGATTTTAATGTCATCTGATGCAAAACATATGTTTGTCTTGACTCCACATCAAAACATAGATTAGGCAAAGATTTCTACATTATTGTCGAATAATTCAATTTTAATTTTGGGTCTGATTTCAAAAAAATATTCATTGTTCTGTTTATTATAAGCTTAATTCCACTCTATACTCTAATTTGCCTAGGCTGATACAGTAAAATCAACAAGAATGGAAAAAGTGTCATCAAAATTTGACATGAAAGAAGGACATGTTTTCCGGAATCAAGTTTTCCAGAAACAGTGATATTACACGCAACAATGGATTGGATTACTGTATCTCCCAATTGGTCTGCACATTTATTCAGTCTGGCAAGTCTTGAAGGGGGGGGGGGGATTTGTTTTTTACAGTGCACTCCTGCTATGATAAAGTCTTTGGGACTGGCAGTTTTCTTTCATTCTATATAACGAAATTTCATTATACCAAAACAAATACAGTACAAGTGGAAACAATTTGTCTCCCTCTACAAATTAAATTTGTTAATATCGCAACTGCTGATCTGTGAGTTAATAGGAGACAAACTGAAGAAACTCACACCTGAACCTTCATACCTCTAAATAATATCTTTCTTTCAAATATAGTATATTATGAAAACATGAAAACCATGTGTATATTGTATGGTGTTTATTAAATACTCATCATATGCTGAAAAGAAATGTTAAATGTGATACTATGTCACTAATTTCGTTTAAAATTTACATTTAAGAGAGGGCATAAAGTTGTGTATGTTTTCATGCTTGGGTTAGCTTGAAAACAGACGAGTAAAAAGTGATGCTCCATTTAAGATTCGGGTAGTATACAGTTCATTATTCCAATAGCTTAATAATAAAAAAAAAATGACGTAAGTGTGCTTATTCTGAATGTTCATAAATCCAAAAATGGAATAAGATTTGGTATTCCAAAGGTTTGTTAATCCGAAAACAATATAAAGTTTGCAATTCCAAAGGTTTGTAAAAATACTCATCCTTACTTACTTTCAGTTCACAAAATACACCTTATTTCATTTCTCTGTACACAAACTTTTGGAGCAACAAAAATCCCTGTCATCTTCAGATTAGCAAACCTTACTCAGGAATAACCTTCAGAATGACACCAAATATTGATATTTGTAATAACGAATCCTATTTCATTTTCAATAAACAAACATCTTTTTATGGAGAATGCAGAATAACGAATCTTCAGAATAATGAAATTCATTTCATTTTGGATTAACATGTTATAACTCGTAGTTAAAGCAGAAATTTATAGAGAATCTAGAAATATGACAAGTTTGATATCTACAGAAAGCTAAGAAGCTAGTTAACAAAACTGGATATCTTTTAGATGATGTAACTTTACCCCCAAACTGTTTTTGAGATTGAAAAAACACCCAATTTCCATGACCACGTAGCTCCGTTCGCTACAAGAACCATCGAAATTTGCATAAATTTACATAATATCGTTTTTTCCTCCATGGAAATCAAAACTTCAAGTCATAAGCTTCAAAATGATACCAAACATGTCAATATTGAGCAGAGATGAAATTTTGCCTTCTGAGGGGACCTTATCTTGGACTTGCCATGGTCTTGGTCCCTTTTGAACGGGTTAGGATGGTCAAATTCTAATAAGTTCAATATTTTTTCAAGCTTAGAACTTAGTAATTTGACATAAGTATTGAAAAAATGATTTTGACCTGTAGTTCCCCTTTTGTGGGTTTTGAGCTGGGCAGTCACATTTGAAACAAACAAACCGATGTACTCCGTAATGGCAACTATTAAAAATTCCTCAAATGAATATGATTTCTGAAAAGAACGAAACAAAACAAACTAGAACTAACATTCAATGTGAATAATACCCCCACCTAACACTGAGGGAGTTAGCTCAAGTAGCAATTACTTTGTATGCTTTTCACTGAAAAAAAAAATACCATGGCAATGTATTGTTCAACATTGAATAAATGTATATTTTGCTCACTAATAGTCACTTGTGCCATATGTAAAGTCAAGGGCTCAAAACCTGAGGGAGCAAGATAGGTAAATTGGCACTTTGTATGATTTTGATTAAAAAAGGCTGTTACCATGGCAACATGTTTTACATTACAAAAAATGAAATTTGCACAATTATATACCATAGCCATCACATGCACCAAATTTCAAGTCAAATGCTCAAAAGCTGAGGGAGTTAGCTGAAATCACATCGTCGCATGATTTTCATTCAAAATATGTTGTTACCATGGCCACACATTTTTCAACAATGACAAAAGATAAAGTTTGCACATCTTCGTACTACAGTGGTCACATGTGCCAAATTTCAAGCCAAATGCTCAAAAACTTAGGAAGTTAACTGAATCCACAGTATTTTTGTATGATTTTAAATAAAAATATGCTGTTACAATGGCAACACATTGTTCAACAATGACAAAAGATTAAGTTTACAGTATCTATGTACAATAAGGGTCACATGTGCCAAATTTCAAGCCAAATGCTCAAAGAATGAGTAAACTGAATCCACAGTACTTTTGTATGATTTTCATACAGAATATGCTGTTACCATGGCAATGCATTATTCAACAATGACGTGAGAATAAGTTTGCACATCTATGTACTACAGCAGACAAATGTGCCAAATTTCAAGCCAAATGCTCAAAGACTGAGGGAGCAAACTGAATCAACAGCGATATGTTTGATTTTTATTCAAAATATGCTGTTACCATGGCAACGCAGTGTTTATCAATGATGAAAGATTAGGTTTGCACATCTAGGTACTATAGCGGTCACATGTGCAAAATTTTAAGCCAAATACTCAAAGACTGAGGGAGTTAATTGAATCTACAGTATTTTTGTATGATTTTCATTCAGAATATATGCTGTTACCATGGCAATGCATTGGTCAACAATGGCATAAGATTAGGTTTGCACATCTATATACTACAGTGGTCACATGTGCCAAAATTCAAGTTAAATGCTAAAGGACTAGGGGTGTAAGCCGAGTCCACAATATTTCTGTTTGCTTTTTAGTGAAAAAAAATGCTGTTACCACGGCAATGCATCGTCTAACAATGACAAAAAAAAAAAAAGAACACATTACGTTTGCACATCTACATACTATAGCGGTCACATGTGCCAAATTTCAAGCCAAATGCTCAAAGACTGAGGGAGATATGTGAATCCACAGTATCTTTGTATGATTTTCATTCAGAATATGCCGTTACCATGGCAACGCATTGTTCAACAATGACAAAAGATTAAGTTTGCACATCTACATACCATAGCGGTCACATAGGCCAAAATTCAAGCCATAAATGCTCAAAGACTGACGGATATAGCTGAATCCACAATATTTTATTATTCTTTTTAGCGAAAAAAATGTTTTTACCATGGAAATGCATTGTTCAACATCGACAGAAGATGTGTTCTACACACAGATACTGTAGTGGTCACATGTGCCAAAATTCAAGTCAAATTGAATTCTGACGAAACAAAATTCAAGTCAAATACTAAAAAACTCTGAGAGAGTACTTCAGTCCACAACATTTTGTAAGATTTTTTTCAAAAATTTGCTGTTGCAATGGCAACGCATTATGCAATACTAACAGAAAAGGTGTCTTGCACATCTTCCTTTGATAGTGGTCACACATGCCAAATTTGGGGTTAATTGCTCAAAAAATGAAAGAGTAGTTTCATCCACAATTTTTTATGAAAATAAGCCATTGCCATGGCAACGCATTATGTGATACTAACAAAGAAGGTGTCTTGCACATCTACCTTTGATAGCCGTCACACATGCCAAATTTGGGGTCAATTGCTCGAAAAATGAGAGAGGAGTTCGATCCACAAGATTTAGCAATGGATCGACTGACAGACCGACCGACCGACCGGCCACCTGCCTCAGAGTTATTCCTATACCCCTACACACACAATGTGTGGGTGGGGATATAAAAAGATATTGAGGTTCAACTTATGACAGTTTGGGGGGTTTACAGAATAAACCAGATTGCTCTAAAAAATGCTTTCTATAAAGTCCATCTGTTTGATAAAATCACAGTCAAACCTGTCTATAGCGGCCACCCAAGGGAGATGAAAAGAGTGGCCATTAAAGACAGTTGGCAACTAAGACAAGTTATTGGACAATTTATTTGTATTGCCTACATCCACATCTTGGTATACATCTATAAGTATTTACTTGTACATACCTGTGAATATGTAATACTATGCACATGTTTCATCGCATTGAGCAATGCCAGTATATACTGTACACGGCGAATATTTCACGAGGTTTTTATTTTCAAAATTTCACAAATCAGGTGCTATTCGCAAATTTAAAAACACGCTAAATGATAAACTCTGATTTCAACATGAATGCAACGTGCACGCAAACATTTCTCTGTTCAGTATTGTACTCCACAATCGCGAATTTAACCACTCACAAAATTGTCGGGAAGTGTCTAATCACATAAAATTTAGACTCGCTAAATATATGGCGTATCCAGTAATTGATCGAGTTGTTGCACACTATTAGCACTGTGTACAGTAAGCAAGCTTTTCACGGGTGCATTACAATGACTGAATGGTGGGAGAGTCCAGTCAGAGACTCCAACTCTCCCGCGTTCGACGGGAGATCTCCCGCCGAAAGCCCATTTTTGCAAAATCTCCCGTTCTCCCGCTTGAAATTTAATTTCTCCCGCCCTGGCTCTGTGTCTCCTGCTTGAAATGATTTCTTACTTATTGCCATTGTCAGCTGATCATATGATGAAAAATAAGCCTTAGATAGCACGAGAGAGCATCTAGAATCCTAAAGTTTCCAGGGTCCTTGAGCGGGCCCTGGCCCCCGGCCGCAAGGAACTTCGCGCACATAAAGTGGAGTCTCCCGTTTGCTAGGGGTTTTAGGGGAGACAATCTCCAGATCAGAAGGTGCTTAGGGTTGAAGCTCTGTGCAGTAATGGCGATCAATGAACTGTTTAACAGCCATGAAGCAGAAAAACATGCTGAATTATTGGCTTGGTTGAGGCACTGTGCGGGTCTGTGGCCATGTCAAAGACAGGTTAAAATCTACTGTGGGGACAAAATTGGTAGCTGCTGGCCACATCAGACAGGTGGCCATTTAGCACAGGATCTTTTTAACATGGTTTTCCTCTTGGGAGGGTTTTTTCAGTGGTCGCATACATGTACGTGCGATAACTGCTAAGGCAGATTTGACTGTACAGTGTATTTCCCAACCAGGTTTTTCTCAAAATCATCTCATAATTGCATTATAAATCTGACGATCTCTATTGATTCATAGTAGACATCTTGGTAAGCAGTCTTTATTACCTCCACCAAGGGGGGAGGTTATGTTTTCGTTACCGTTGGTTTGTTCGTTCGTTAGTTAGTTAGTTAGTTAGTTCGTTTGTCTGTGTGCAAAATAACTCAAAAAGTAGTTAACGGACTGGGAAGAAACTTGCAGAAAAGGTTGAGAATGACACGCGTAACAAACGATTTATGATCCAAGAATTTTTGGGGAATTTATGAAGGATGGCAGGTAGGGTCAATGAACTTGGGAGTTCAGGCTGCGCGTACTTGAGGTTTGCATGCGCGCACTAAAGTGCGTACTCTAGTTTCTGCTAGGGCGAGGCGCGCCGCGCAGCTGAGGGCTTATGACGAAACAAAGGCTTCTATATTGGGAAATCGGGCGACTCTCAGCACACAATGCTGAAAGTACGTGTGGGTGGAAATCACTATATCTCTATTATATGGAAGAACTTAACAAGATCAGTGGTGGAAATGAGCTGCATACCTGGCGGAGGTCTGTGCTCTCAGAGTGCTTCTCTAATTGTAATTGTATTACTGAAACCTTGGCTAAAGATTTTTTCTTAATGCAAGTGTAATGTCCAATATAAACAAAATCAAATGAATTTTTCTGAAAATGTGATGTTTCACAAATAAATAACAAGTCACTTTTACCAAACCAAACAAACAAAAACAAATCCATTCCTGAAAAAATGTTCTTTTTGATATATTCATGTACATATAAATACAGTAATACAGCAGTGAGATTTAGAAAATTGATGAGGAACAGCATTAATTCATATAGTGCAATCTATCTGTAGAACATTCAAAAGCACCCAGCTCCCACAGTGCGTCACACATCATTCACAACGTTGCTGGAAAAAAAAAGTCTTCAGCTTAGATTTGAAGGTATCGAGCTTATTACAATTCCGAAGTGGGATTGGTAGAGGGAATTGAGTTCACTGTCCAATTACTTACCATAATATGAAATATTAATATGAAATATTTGCTAATGCTCAAGTAAGGTTTGAAAAAGTGACTTTTAACACTTACTTCTAAAGTTAGTGTTAGAAGTTTTTCAAAATATAGACAATAAATTTATTGTCTATCCTGTGTTCAAAATGTGATTAAAACTTGTAACATATCAAAATACATGCCAATGTGAAATCTGATAACCTTCAATTTGGTCATGATACCTGATACATCCCATAGCAGTGAATTGTTAAAGCACTTGCCAATTGGTATCATTATTTCCTGCCCAAGAATTTTGGTACACTCACTTGGATTCAGAGTAATCCTAGTGACCACAGATCCCATATGAACTACTCTGAAAACTAACCTTTTGTGTTGATGCCAATCCAGTTGAGATACCTGGCCAGCTTCTTAGCAATATATGTCTTTCCTCTGGCTGGAAGGCCAACCATCACTATCACTGCATGAGGCTTGACCAGGCTGGGCATATGAGCTGTGAGTTTATTTTAAAAAAAGAAAGAAAGAAAAAGAAACAAGATATGAAACTCATCACCGAAGACGAGTTAGGTAATACGCTGGGGGTCATCAGATATCGGTAACGGGTGCTTGACAACGAAAATGATGTAAAATAGCGACTTGAAGTTATCATAGGCGTGTCTTCATCAGCCCGAAGTTCAAACTAGCGGGACATTTTGCGGTCTTAGAAAATAGCCCGATAGAGCAAATGTGCGTCTTCATCAGCTCGAACACCCTACTTCGGGAAATTAGTCCGAAAATTGACGCATGCGCACTTTGCATCATTACTCTGCCTAGCTCGCTTTTCGAAAGTGGATTTCCCCGCTCAAAATCTCCTACAACACCGTATGTACGATACTACAACCAGGGAGGTGAGCAGTACAGCAAATTCTCTCCAAAGGGATATTAATAACGCTACTCTTCTGTCCAGTGACACATCTTATATGAAATGAACGAATTGCAATGTTTAAACAAATCCAAAATACACACAATCTGCAAGAATCTTTATAGCTAAGGTAGAGTGGACCAGAAGAAGAAGTTTACAAAAAACAGCTAGCATGCACAGAATCACCTCCCTGGTTTTAAAGATGTCAACAACAGTAGGCCTATAGTACACACATGTGATCCTTGAATACGCTGTGAGTGTATGCACCATACACAATCACTATAGTCAAGCCGCTAATTCCTGTACGGGCCTTAATTAAGGAGTTCGTTCAACTCACCCCGCAGAAAAGGTTTGACCACACAGAGTGGTAGATGGGACCTCCAGGAACACCCCCAGGTAGTATGTGAGTCGAAATTGTGGTATCAATAAAATTTTACAGGCCATTTTAGTTGCGACATGACCTTATTGTTCGAAAAAGAGTCTGCGCACGCCAAGACTACTACACGCACCACTAGGCACAGCTACAGGCGCCAGTGCCATTGGTGCGTGTAGTAGTCTTAGCGCACGCAGACTTTTTCCTCGGCAAACAAGGGTTTTTGCCAGCAAACTCACTAGCTGAGGTCAGTGTAGTTTAGTTTCTAGCCGTTTTTATTTCGTGTATATTTTTTCCGAGTTGCAGCAAGCCGAGTGAGGTTGCATAGCCAGTGATTGTGACCCCAAACCGTTCGGGCGTCGCAATCACTTGGTATGCGCCTTCGCTCGGCTTAGCACAATAAAGTGGGCTTCTACACATGCGCAAGCTGCAACTCGGAGAGATGAAAACGAAATAAAAACGACTAGAAACTAGACTGGGGTCGGTTATGGCTGGCACTGAAAATTACAACATAATCACAGTTTTTTGCAGTTATTTCATGAACAATTCCTCAAAACACCGTAAAACCATGTATATATATGTTGCTAGAGATGTCAGCAAAACAATGGGATACATTGTAAGTTAAAATATCGTGCATGGTTACCATGGTAACCAGATGTATACAGGTGATTGATAATCCAAAAAATGCCTCCAACTGCTGCAAACTTTGGTATTTTTTTTTAGTTTTTTTTTTTGTAGATAGGTGAATTAAAAAAAAACATTTCTATTGATTATTGTTCAAAAAAGTTTTTTTCCTGTTGCCATGGCAACCAGTAATATCCAATCAGGATTCAGCTGTCAATACTTAAGAACTAATGCCCATATTTTCAAAAAGCTCAATAAGAATGTCATTCTGCATAATTGTACCATTTACCGTACTTTTAACACATTATTTGACTTCAAATTACAGGCAAATGTTGTTTCCAGCAATGTACGGACACAAAATTCCCTTCAAAATCTATGCTAATACAGAGAGCAAAGCCGACGATATTCTGATATTAGCTTTTTAGAGTATATGTTTACAGAGAAATGGTTATTCGAAACAACCTTGGAAAAGAGCAGAAGAAAGCAATTGATTGTTCTTGCTCTTAAAGGAAATTTATTCAAGAATGCAGATAAATTCCTTTCTAAAGAAGGAATATACAAGTACACTGCATTATCCATCAATGGAATTAAAAGCGTACTTTTTCGTTGGTAAGCTAGGGTTAAAAATAAAATGAAAAGTCATGACATGTAAATTTGTATTAAAACGTGCAGTAATGAATTAATGCTATATTAAGGAGAGAATGAGGGAAAATCTTAGGGGTCCTATCCGTTTTCTCCAGGTTAACTTTGTAGTGTTGAGGTGGGTAGTTTAACCCTATAAAGCCCAATATCTTCATTTGCCGCTCCTAAACCCTTTACCCGATTTCGACCAAATTTGGTGGCTTTTCCTAAAATCTTATTACAAACATTTTGATATTTAGGTATGTCCGATATTCCTGTTTGCTATGGCAACCGTAAACTGACAACCATGTTAGCAGATTTTGTATGATTTTCTGTTTCAATTTCAGTTAACAATATAATTATGGATGAAATTGGGGTTTTCTTGGCCATATTTTGCTAAAGGGAAAAAATGTGAAGTAATTATGGTTGAGAATTACCCTGAAATGCATGGTCTTCTTATTATTTCCTTTATTTTCTATATAACATAGGCATCACACAATATAGATATAATAGAAATAATCGAAAATACAGCAGTCATTTTTCAAAGATTATCTTCACGCAAGCTTTGCCTGGAATATCATTTGTTTATCATAATATCAATCTGTAAACTTAAAATTTCAGTATTTTGGAAATATGAAATATGATACAAATATATGCACCCATTCCAAGCAATACGTAATAGGTTTCATATATTTCTTTATATTGTAATGAATTACGCCCCCACATGTTGACCTTGAGAAATTTCAACCATAACAAATAGTGAACGTCGACTTGCTCTTCCTTTGTAGTAAATATGAAAATGATTAATATAAAATAACAACATATTTACTGGGGATAAAGAAATAGAAAGAAAAACATGATTTCAGCATATTTTCTATGTATTTTTTATATTTTGGGAAATAGTGCCCTCAGTGGGTAACCTTGAGAAATGTTGGGTCATGTAGAGCATGAGTTGCTCTACCCATGTGCCAAATATGACGGTCATACATCATATAATAAAGAAGTTATGTAGTGGGCACAATGTGCCCCCCCCCCCCCCCCCCTTGGGCCTGGAAGGGGTCAAAATAGTTTGGGCTTTATAGAGTTAAGACCCGACCTACAATGGGTGATCATGAGCACGTAAGGCAAAATAAACAAACGTGTCTGGATTCCAGATATTTTTTTTTCACTTTATCCTACTTTGTTGTGGCAAACTTATAAATGACTGTGGAAAATAGAAAGTTATCTGATCCACAAATAAAATTGTTGAACAAAAAAGTTACAAAACTTGTACTGTAATGTATAACAAAGTACTGAAAGTCAGTCACACTGTGAGCTCTAGTAACAGGCATAACAAGAAATTCATATCTAACAAAGAACTGACGATTCGAACTTGGTTATGAAATATCACCATAAGTTGTCCAAATAATGATACCTTATATCGACAGAATGAATCAAATTTCGTGCACTTACAGTCTACGAAAAGCACAAAAAAATGTATCGACACTTTAGATATAGCCTATAACAAACAGAATGATTCAAATTTCTTGCACTTACAGTCCACGAAAAGCACGAAAAAGTATTTACACTCGAGATATTTTTTTTTTCACTTTTATCGCACGCTGGTGTGGTACAAACATAAATGCTGATGGTATATTAAATTGAGACAGAAAGTTGTCTGATTGTCTGAATTGTCTGACCCTGAGACGTCCTTAAAATACCCTGATTCACAAATACCTCGATCCACAAATAAACTTGTTGAAAATAAAGCTAAAATACTTGTGTGTATATATGTATAACGAAGTACTGAAAGTCAATCCATCACACTGTGAGCTCTAGTAACAGGCTTAACAAGAAATGAAAAATTGAATTCATATTTAACAAAGAATTGGTAATTCGAACTTGATTATAAAATATCACCACAAGTTGTCCAAATATATATAGCTTACCAACGAAAAGTACGCTTTTAATTCCATTGATGGATAATGCAGTGTACGTGTATATTCCTTCTTTAGAAAGGAATTCATCTGCATTCTTGAATAAATTTCCTTTAAGAACAAGAACAATCAATTGCTTTTTTCTGCTCTTTTCCAAGGTTGTTTCGAATAACCATTTCTCTGTAAATATATACTCTAAAAAGCTAATATCAGAATATCGTCGGCTTTGCTCTCTGTATTAACATAGATTTTGAAGGGAATTTTGTTTCCGAAATTAGCTGGAAACAACATTTGCCTGTAATTTGAAGTCAAATATGTGTTAAAAGTACGGTAAATGGTACAATTATGCAGAATGACATTCTTATTGAGCTTTTTGAAAATATGGGCATTAGTTCTTTAGTATTTGATTTGATTTGATTTGATTTATTTCTGCTTAATTCCGTTACATCAGATATGATTATGTACATGTCATTTATGACAAACAGTATATCGATACATAGTTTTTAGTACAATTATACAAGACAAATACAAACAGCTTATGGAACTTAAACAGAACGGTCTCCAAAATAAGCCGAGGCTTGACGGTATGGAGACTATAATGCTTACCTACTCTGGATAGGATAGGGAATATTGACAGCTGAATCCTGATTGGATATTACTGGTTGCCATGGCAACAGGAAAAAAAAACTTTTTTGAACAGTAATCAATAGAAATGTTTGTTTTTAATTCACCTATCTACAAAAAAAAACCTAAAAAAAAATACCAAAGTTTGCAGCAGTTGGAGGCATTTTTTGAATTATCAATCACCTGTATACATCTGGTTACCATGGTAACCATGCACGATATTTTAACTTACAATGTATCCCATTGTTTTGCTGACATCTCTAGCAACATATATATATCTGGTTTTACGGTGTTTTGGGGAATTGTTCATGAAATAACTGCAAAAAACTGTGATTATGTTGTAATTTTCAGTGCCAGCCATAACCGACCCCAGTCTAGTTTCTAGTCGTTTTTATTTCGTTTTCATCTCTCCGAGTTGCAGCTTGCGCATGTGTAGAAGCCCACTTTATTGTGCTAAGCCGAGCGAAGGCGCATACCAAGTGATTGCGACGCCCGAACGGTTTGGGGTCACAATCACTGGCTATGCAACCTCACTCGGCTTGCTGCAACTCGGAAAAATATACACGAAATAAAAACGGCTAGAAACTAAACTACACTGACCTCAGCTAGTGAGTGTGCTGGCAAAAACCCTTGTTTGCCGAGGAAAAGGTCTGCGTGCGCTAAGACTACTACACGCACCAATGGCACTGGCGCCTGTAGCAGTGCCTAGTGGTGCGTGTAGTAGTCTTGGCATGCGCAGACTCTTTTTCGAACAATAAGGTCTTGTCGCAACTAAAATGGCCTGTAAAATTTTATTGATACCACAATTTCGAATCACATACTACCTAGGGGTGTTCCAGAGAGTCCAACCGACCACCCTATGCAGTCAAACCTTTTCTGCGGGGTGGGTTGAACGAAGTCATTTTTTCTGGGTCCCTGCGCCTGGACTACTAGCTTGTACATGCGCTTTCAATAGCCAGCTGGCTACCCAGAAGCGTGGAGGGATCGAGAAAATTTCGGGCTGATGGAGACGCACCCAAAATAGCGCGCTATTTCACGAATTAGCACTCTAGTTCACGAGCTAGACCAAGATTTTGGGGAAAATTTTCCCGATCAAATAGCGCGCTATTTGCGTCTTCACTACACAGATAGCGCGCTATCTTGACATCGGACTAGTTTGGTAACCGCAAGATAGCACGCTATTTTGAAACTTAGGGCTGATGAAGACACACCTCATGAGACACATTCGTGAAGTCCAGTTCATTATACAGTCCTACATAATTCAGATCAAATTGTTTCTGTCATGCAAACCAAGTGGAAATTTCATGCGTGTGTCGGCGTGTGCAAGTAAGTCGATTTGACAGGCTATGTAACTGAATATTTATCAATAGGTCTTCAAAATTTAAAAAAAAAAAAACCCAGAAATCAAACATGGCGATAAAGTCTTTCAAGAGTCACCTTCACTTTAACATTTGTATTTTCAAATATGAACTTTGACCATTATTTGCATAACCAAGAGGGCTATGTCTCATCTCGTCGTCATTATATAAAATGATCAGTTTGACAAACTCTATAAGCCTGCAAAATTTTGCAGCAGTCGAAGCAATGTAGTCTCCAACACAAAACAAAGGGATATTGTGTATGTGTGTGTGTGTGTGCGTATGGGTGCGTTTACATGAGAAAGTGATTTCTACATGGACGAAAGTGGAATTACTCCATTGAAAAAAAAAAGTAAAAGAGAAGAGGTATTTTTGCTTCATCATCTTGTGGGGTTCGAACCCGCACGTGTGCAACCTTACGTCTCTGGCGCCAGAGACGGCACCTTTAACCTCTCAGCTATACGTCTTGACAAGAAAAGTTTGTGGAATGTAAGCTTATATGTGAAAGATAAATCAGGAATCATTTCGTCCACATTCCATTCTCATTTTCAGTTTCAAGCTGCAAAATTGCCAACCTGATGGAGTGATTTGAAAAAAATAAAATGCATGATTACTGCAGCTTATTGTCTCAGCTACAACAAACTTAAGTTTCAGAGGAAAAGGAGCAAAATCAGATGAGTTAAAGCTTCTACAACGTTATCAAGTCAATGCATGGTTGTGAAAAAAAAATCACCTCCAATAGACATAACACGTAAACTTGGCTGATTTTGAGACTTTGCCTTTAATCACAACTTCCAGTGTGATGCCGTTATCAAATTGCAAAACAATGACATGGACTTGTAAGACGAATGTTTAAAGTATAGCACATCTGAATTTGGGATAATATTGAGCTAAAGCTACCGAGATACCAGCAAATAAATGTCAGAAACAATGGGCAGAATGCATAAAACAAGCAATTGCTTGTAAGCAATTGCTTCAAGTAAAAGCACAAGCTCGTCTAGCAAAAGGTCTAGCTCAAGCAATTGCTTAAATCCATATGTATGCATAACTTTTTGCTTATGCTTATACCTTTTGCTTGTCCCGCACAAGCAATTGCTTGCGTTTTCAACAAAAGGGACATCATGCCTGTGCGAACACAAGAACAAAGGCGAATGTGGCAGCATGTATTTGAAAGGGCATGTCTGTGTGGAAACTTTCCTGACATAGCAGAAGAGCTATGAAATGCACACACAGACACATACACACACATCTATACACACACACACGTATTACTGGCTGATTCCCATCACTGCAGCTTACAGTAGCCCGTATCTGCCAGATCGCACGCGGAGAGAGGTCTCCTTGCTCTCCACCGAAGTCAGACATCCTACCTGTTTTTCATCACATTTTGCTTGCTAACCACTGGAAATTCCTATTGTTGAAATGAAAAAGTTTCTTACCCTACTTATGAGTAATTTCTTGTAGATTTATACCACTCCTTCACAAGTGTGGTCTTTCTTTCATAAATATGAAAAGGATACTTAAAAGGGTACGTTCCGGTTAAGCAAAAGCTCAAGCTCATTTTACAGAGCTTGGAAAATCGTAAGCAATTGCTAGCAAGAACTAGCAAAAGTATGTTTTATGCATACGTTTTTAAGCAAATGCTTGGTCTCTAAGCAATTGCTTGTGCTTGCTAGCAAAAGCTTCTGCTCGCAAGCAATTGCTTGTTTTTATGCATACGGATTCGAGTAAAAGGCTAGCACAAGCAATTGCTAGCGTTTATGCATTCGGCCCAGTGCCTCAAAAAATTTAATTCCACTTTTTTGATTTCAGATGACAATATGCACATAGACGTGCGCGCGGAATTTTAATTTTGACGCCAGTGCATTCCTTTGTCATAGGTCAAAATCAACTGAAAATCAATGGATATCGTCACTGGCTGTATCAGGAATCCAAATTAGTCGAAGAAAGTGTATTTTCATGTTGCTTACGTGCTGTGCGCGCGAAAACACGCCGACGGACGCGCACATGCAGAATTTTTTGAAACGCTTAAAATTGTCTGAAACTTTGAGAAAACCCATTGGGATGTCGATTTGAGCATTTCAAAATTTTTTACGGGCGCGTACGTCATGGTAACCTGGGTAACTGGCATAGTGCAAGACAATCAGACGTGACTTGAACTTTATGTCTACTGAAAATGGTAAAGAAATGGCATTTAGTTATGAAGTTATGATCGATCATTGAAAATCACAAAATGGCGCCTAGATGACGTCACAGATAAGTAATTGTCGTGAAAATGTTACTGTAATGAGATATTGTCATGAGATATGATGCCTGAAAATTTCATGTGAATTGGTCAAGTCATTATTGAGATATTTTGTTCACAAATTTCGAGCCGTTAGCGTATCACCTAATTAAAACACTCATGACAGATCTATTTCTCATGCAAAATACATGACACACACATACACATTCAACAAAACATGTTGGAAAAGGGCCTAACAATGTCATGAGCTGGGAACATGAGCAACTGAAGGCCTATGGGTGCATTCATACTCGAGAATTATATTTTTTTTTTATTGCAATGCAGAACCCAACACAGGATTTTAATTTGCCCCAATTCACATGTGGAAAAATATTCTGAGGCAAGCAAAGCAGTTTACACTCTCTGCACTGCACATGCCTAACAAAGAGCAGAGTGTAACCCTGGACATCACAGTGTGCGGACCTGGCCTAGTGTCTTGGGGTTGCATTATGAGCTGTAAAAGCTTTGTCATGTGCCATCACAAACACTGAATGAGGCATATTATTGCCAAGGTTTAAAAAAAAATTCAGGATGAATGGAGTTTAACAGCTAACAAAGATTGTCCATACTCCAGCTTAAAGACACAAACAAAACATAAAGGCCTTGTCACACCTTTCCAGGAAGCCTTGTGTGCGACTTGCGAAAAACAATTTTTACTACCCGGAGGTCCCTGCAGATGTCCCGTACGTGGCAGTACCTAGCACATATCTCACCCGTAGTCGCCCGGAGGTGCGCATGCAAATCCTTTTTACCCGCAACCATGTTAGGCCCTGTCACACCTTTCCGGGCAAGCTACACAGGCTTGTTGCGTGTGGGGATTTTCCAGCATACTGGACATTTTTCTGAGGGTGGACAAGAATTTGGGCGAGTTTTGCATGTGTCTAACTTGCTGGACGCATCTACTAAAGTTCTACTTGCGCTTATTCTGTGTAACCTGCGTGCCAAGCGCGTGGGGGCTGACATCTCAGTGAAGGAATTCCTCTGATGGAATGGCAGAAATCCCAGAGAATGTCATTATCTTGGCTGCATACTGGGACAGCGAAGTACCTGCGTGGGAATGCCTGCGAGAGCTGCTGCCAAGGGCCATTTTGGCATTCTGCATGACATCTGCAGCAAAACTTGGCTGCCGGTAAACCGAACCTGAGTGCGCACCTCTGGGCAACTACGCGCGAGATACACGCTATAGGTACTGTCAGGTGTGCACCAGCTGTGGAGAGCTCTGGGTAGCAAATTTGTTTCCCAAGTCAACCCGCAAAACTTCCCCAGATACGGTATGGCCAGGCCTTGGGCAAACTCAAAACTTGTTCCGAGTGATTCTCGGTGGTTTGCCTGCAGAGGTACACGCAGAACATAAGTAGGAGACCCTTATCAGCAGCACCTGGCAGGCAACTCCAACGCAGGTGCTTCGCAGTACCCATAAGTCGCTCATAACAGAAAACGGATCGGTTTCAAAGCTGTCACACAGGTCACATGGAACACACGCAAGTAGAAGGTCAGTAGCACGCATCTACAGGTAAGACACAAGTACGAAACTCGCAAAAATTCTTGGCCATACGCAGAAAATTCTCCTCCGTGCTGGAAAATCCCTACTCTCAACAAGCCCATGTCGCTTGCCCAGAAAGGTGTGATACGGCCTTAACAAAGATGTCAATAGTGAATAAGAGCATCTTCTCCATGTCCGGCGCCACACTTTGAAAAGTGGGGGGGGGGGGTTACGGCACATTTTTGTAAAAGAAATTTGTTACCAAAATGTGCTGATAGAGCACCTATACCTGACGGCATCAACTGTTACCAAAATGTGCAGTTAAAAGTGGATTTGCCTGCACATTTTGGACAATCTGCACATTTTGGTAATTGAACTAAAAATCCATGGATGGGCTTGTGAGTTGAAACAGTCAAGGAGTTAAGGTGATATGATCTACAGGCAAGACACTATTTTTAGCTCACATTGCGATCACTTTTCGTTTGAGGGGCACCCTTGGGCCCCTAGATGGGGGTGAGAGTTTGAGGGGTGGGGGCTAAGGGGGGAAAACACATTTTCATCTTAATTCTTCTTCAGAACCAGTGAGCGAATTTCAATCAAACTTGGTGGGGATCATCCTTAGGGGGTTGGGTAATAAGGTTGTTCCTGTTGGGCATTTTATGGCCCCCATGGGAAGGGCCCCCCCCCCCCCAACCCAGGGGAAATAGGTAGAAATTTGTGCTCCAGGCCAAAAAGCATTACAGGAAAAATGCATTCTGCATGACCTCTGCAGCAGTTGAAAAATTGTTGTGCGCCTTGACAGGTAGCCCCAAACTGCTGCTCTGTGTTATGTGGAGTTTCCTCTCTCATTTTGTGTGTTTTCGTGTGTCGTAAACATTAGGGCTTGAGAGTTGATACGGTCAAGGCGTTAAGGTGATATGATCCTGCACTAAAGACAGGCAAGACACTTTTTTAGCTCACATTGCGATCGCTTTTCGTTTTTAGGGGCCCCCTTGGGCCCCTAGATGGGGGTGAGAGTTTGAGGGTTGGGGGCTACGGGGGGAAAAACACATTTTCATCTTCTTCAGAACCAGATGGCGGATTTCAGACGATCAAACTTGGTGAGGATCAATTGATATCATTCTTAGGGGGTTGGGTAACAAAGTTGTAAGTGTGGGTCAAGGAGTAAGAATTCAATTAAGGTGATCAATAATCATTCCAGGCAGGACTAGTGTTTCAGTGCTAGTAATTTTGTGACGGGGGGGGGGGGGGGGGGGGGGCATTTTTGTGGCATAGATATGTCAATGTACTGAGTCCCTGTGCTGCCATGGCACTTTCATAATACTGGGTCATGGGTGGCTATACAGTTTTTATTTGTTTTTGTGATGATTGTGGAGGAGCAGAAAGTTACCAAAATGTGCCGTCAATGTCCTGCACATTTTGGTAAATTTACCAAAATGTGCAGGTACCAAAATGTGTAATTTACCAAAATGTGCTGTAACAGGGGGCAGCCTATATTTCAGGCGGCCACCTCCTGGTTTCATCAGTTAACAAGCAAAAAAACAAAACAAAACAAAGAAGGGTCAGTGCAACTTTCTAGTGCCACTTCTGGGGTAAAAAAAAAAAAAAAAAAAAGGAGTGGGGGGGGGGGGGCCAACATGGCTACACCCTATGTATTCCTATATCTTGTTCGTAAAAAGTGTATCCATGAATGCATGTTACACGGGTAAATATTCCAGTGCATCCTACCAGAGCAGCAGCATGGCAGAAACTGCTACCATATATTGCAAAGACATGCTTGAAGTGACAAAATATTCTAGCTCTTAAGCTTAGTTCAAGACATTGTGATGAGGTACAAATTTGTTTCTGATGGCCACACCTCTTGTTTACCACAAATTTTCTTTTGGATGAAAATTATCGTCTTCACACTGGTCGTGAAATGTAGTGGCAATGCTGAATTACAATTTCGATTGCAACTACAATTCAAATTATCATCCATACATATGACCAAGAGGCTTCACTGATTCTGCAATATGGACTTTCAGAGCGAGGAAGGGAAGTGTGGCTTTTTTTAAGTGTCTTTTTTTTTCCGAGTTCTCATCAATCACTTTTGAGCAGTAAGTAGCACACACTCTGAGTGCAGTCAGAGCATTTAAGGACGTTCCTCAGTTGAGTTTGTGCGCATCCTAGCTGCACAGGTTTCAGTGACGTAACAAAGAGCGTAGAAGCACACACACGAGTGATGAGCTGAGCTAGCTGAGCTGAGCAGCTGCTACTGTAGTAGATCGAGCTAGAGTGTGGTACATACAGATACCCGACAGCTCCCCACTGCGGCCGCGCTGGGCGGCCTCGCTTGGCTTGCGTGCCGACAGTACGCGTTACAATCTATACGTACAGGTACTATGCAAAATTCAGCGGTCCAAGCCGCATATGGTCATGGTAGCACAACACTGATCAACGGAATCGAGAAGCTTGGAAGTGGAACTGAGCTGTTCCCATTTTCATTCCATAGATCTGTTTTGTGACATGCAGTTCATTATCTGTTCATTAACATGGTCAAATCGAGTGCTAAGGTACCTAGGGCCTATAGGCCCTAGTCGGGGACTACTAGTCTACTAGACTAGGTGTTAAAACAACAACAACAAACATATGACACACATTTCATCTTTGGGTTTAACAACTAAAACAATCTGAATATCTCTGTTAAAATCTAAATTAGATCTAAACTTGTCATTACTAATACAAAATATTGTTGCTGTTTTTTATTTTTGGTTACAAAATACAAGGTCACGAAAGTATTACCAAATATGCATTTATCACTTTCACCATTCAGAGGTTAATTTTGGATTACTAAATCTGGTCTACGAAAAGGAGAATCAGAGAATTATTATTTTTTTCGGGGGGGGGGGGGGGGGGTACCGTACTCGAGGTACATATCCATAGTTCACAACACGCACTTTACCAACCACTGCAACAACCAACACATGCAATCTACAATCAATGTCATTATAACAAGGAAAAGTAGAAATTACGCGGTGCGTAACATATGTCCCCGCCGGAAGTAGCATTTTGTAACAAAATGTGCAATATAGGTAAAAAATCAAGGTCAAAGGTCAAAGAAGACAAAGGTCAAAATTCTGTGTAGAAGTTTTGAAGCCCTCACCTAGTGCTATCACATAAAGCAAACGGAATCGAAATCGGGTTAGAAATGGCGAAGGAGTAGCATTTCGTAGCAAAATGTACAATATAGGTCAAAAATCAAGGTCAAAGGTCAAAGAAGTCAAAGGTCAAAATTCTGTGTAGAAGTTTTGAAGCCCTCACCTAGTGCCATCACATAAAGCAAACGGAATCGAAATCGGGTTAGAAATGGCGAAGGAGTAGCATTTTGTAGCAAAATGTACAATATAGGTCAAAGGTCAAGGTCAAAGGTCACGACTGAAATTCTGTGTAGAAGTTTCAAAGCTCCCATGTAGTGCTATCATATAAAGCAAACAGAATCAAAATTGGCTCATAAATGACAGAGAAGTAGCAAATTGAAGATTTTGATCACACACGGACGCACACACGGACACACGGACGGACGGACGGACGGACGGACGGACGGACGGACGGACGGACGGACGGACGGACGGACGGACGGACGGACGGACGGACGGACGGACGGACACACGGACACACACACGTACGGAGCCCGTTTCATAGTCCCCTGCTCGAACTCGTTCGGCGGGGACAATAAGACTAGCAGCACCCGTGGAAATCCATGGGTCTGAGGACCTCATATTTTTTTTGAATTTATTCATATCATTTTCGCTGCGTTTTTAGTAGTCTAAAAGAAAGAACTTTACTATTTTCTCCTTTTTTCTTTTGTACCCTCTTCTACCCATGGCCATCCCCTCCTAACACCTGAGCTGAGGAGCCGGTCCATGGAATTGGACTTTAAAATCGCCCCGCTTGCTGTTATCACAGATCAACTTAGCACCCGTGGAAATTCGAGGATTGTCTCCTTTGCCCACAGATTCTTTCCGTCGAAGCATATGGGGGGGGGGTGCCATTGATATTTTGCCATGCATATCTCTCCCTTCCCCATGCCATTCGCCCTCGGTCTCGACGAATGTTGAAAAAAAAATACATGAGCTCTATCTGGCCCCAACGCACACACATCTTTTCTCTTCATGAAAAAGCTGAAAAGTGGCGTATATGTCATGAATAATATTCATTTCACCACGTCATTTAAAAAAAAAAACCCACACAACGACAATATGTTTACATATCCTTGCCTGTTTATCTGCTTCAGACTGTACATTATCATTATTATCATTATTATATGAATATTATACAACACATGTATGGAATCTTGCCATCTGATTGGATGAATGCGGGTCACATGACATTAAGAGGAATTAGCTATCCAACGCTCACTCTCAATGGCAATGCAATAGTCGACTATTGAATGGTACAAGCGAGCCGGCAGTGCAATAGACCCTAGGACACACTGAACTTGTGTATTAACACTAGCTAGCTGGCATTGATGGCATACGCGCACCCGTAGGGTTTGCGCTGCGCCAGCACGCAACCGGTTCACCACCACCGTACCAGTCCACCGTTATACACGCACGGCCATGCCACTACGTTATATGGCTACGTACACCTACTTGTACCTCTTCTCACCCGAGCTTTGTTCTCGTCTCTGATGAGGATCTCCGCGCATTGCTAATCATGAGTGAAGTGCAGCAGCAAATACTAAGAAAGTGATCAAATACAGTATGCTTTAAATAGCAGTAAGCAAACTCTCTAGCCCTATATATGTAGGGTTTAGTTGGACCTTTTTTCAAGACCTACAACAGATCGAGCCATCCAGTGGCAGTACGCTACGTACAGCTATAGTAGGTATAACGTTTAATAGGAGTAGGCTTTCGCACAGTTCTCAACCTACTTATTTAGGGTTAAAGCATATTATCTATCTTGGTCTAGACTCTAGACCATGCCTAAATATTTCGATATTCAATGTTTATCATTCGTGCGACGGTACCGAATATTACATTCAGTGCAAGTTTAACCGTTCTAGTCAACTCCGCTTCGCGTCGTTGAATAGAGCGGTTAAACTTGCACGCTCATGTAATATTCGGAACCATCGCACTCATAAACATTGAATATTTGTATACTATTATTGTATCATTTAATAAATTGGGAAGGGAGATGATAAAGTCATTATAGGTTTAATAAGTAGGCATCCGTGGGTATCCATGGGTCTCAGGGCCTCGTATTTTTTCTTTAATATTTCTTTTCCCACGTTATGGGAAAAATAAGAATATTTTTGTCTTCATTTGCTCCCTCTTTTTTATTTTTATCACCAAAACTTGGTTTGACGGACTATAGAACCACCCATTTAATTTCCACTTGTAACTTCAAAAATAGGCGGTCGGCAAAGCGAGGTTTTCCCCTACGTCCGCACGTTTCTTATGAATATTCATGTTTACAGCAGCATAAACGAATGGACAGCGGCGCGTGTAATCTGAAATGGAAGGGCACGATCGGCAAGGATAAAAATTTAAGTGGATATTCAGCTGTCCTAAACAGTCCGATTATAATGATACCCAACGTGAGAGCAAACTAAATGACGTACCTGAGCTGCATAGTATCCTGTAGTTGTGCAAAATACAATAAAATTACAGCATTCGCTGTTTTCATTTGGGCACGCCAATGGCGAACTGTACGTAAATGCCCTTGTATGACCGAGCCGTGTATTACCATATGAGAGCCCATATCACGTGCACGCAGATAGTGTTTCGTGTAAATATCGTCAATACATACACAGGCGCAGGCCTGTAATCTGATATGGAAAGGCACGATCGGCAAGGACGAAATTTACGTGGATATTTAGCCGTCGACATCACTGCTAAACGGTCTGAGTACAATGATACCCGACTTGAGAGTAAACTGAATGACGTAGCTGAGCTGCAGAGGATCCTGCAGTTTTGGAAATAAAATACGGCATTCGTAGCTTCCCGTGTACCGAGAACGCATCATGATATGCAATGCAACACAGCGACAGGCTCATGCATACACATCTCTCTCTGCGATATTATTGCCCGTACCCAGTACCCATAGTGCGTGTATCATGTCTCCGCGAACGATCAGCTGGGCGAGCGAGAATGCCCACTGTGCTACACCTGTGTGTGCGACCTGAGCCTGCGAGCTGGCGCGAGCTGTATATAACCCGTATACATCGTGTGCGTGTGTGTGTGTGTCCAAGAACGATGATAGAGCTTTCGCCACTGAAGCGGGAGTCCAGCGCGCAAATGCTAATGTTGTTGTTTGTCCTTTGTTTTTCTTTGTTTTTTTGTACCGCTCTCGACGTCGACACGGAGGAGGAGCGCGGACAAAACCTGAATGGGAAATAGAAGACACCCTCCCGCTGCCGACGGCACCGGTCTCGGGGGGCCCCAGAGCCGGCGGCTTCGGAGGAGATAGCCGCACAAAATAAAGCACGGGAAGGCATGGGGGTGATCCTTACACGATTATAATATAGATTTGTTTTTCCTTTGGAGGGCCGTCAGACTAATGCCAAACTCCACCTAATCAGGGCACCTGATTTATAACCAGATTTGGGGGTCCTAGGATGATTTCTATGATATGGGGGTGCTACCAGCACAAAAACTAGCACATGAACCCCCACATTTTATTGTTTTTCTGGAATAGGTAAGCCTTCTTCTACAATTTGGTCAAGTTTTGTGAAAATGACATGGGTTTTGAATGTACAGTGTGAGATTTATGAATACACCCTGCCAGGGCATCCTTGCATAGGTTCCTGACCAGAATATGGAGACTTACGATGATATATGTCACATGGGGGCGCTGCTAGCACAAAAACGAGCACATGAACCCCCAATTTTTATTATTTTTCTGGAATCAGTAAGCCTTCTTCTACAATTTGGTCATGTTTTGCAAAATTGACATGGGTTTTGAATGTACAGCATAAGTTTTATGAACCCACCCTGTCAGGGCATCCCTGCATAGGTTCCTGACCAGATTTGGGGGACTTACGATGATATATGTCGTATGGGGGCACTGCTAGCACAAAAACGAGCACATGAACCCTCACTTTTTATTATTTTTCTGGAATTAGTGAGCCTTCTTCTACAATTTGGTCAAGTTTCGTGAAAATGACATGGGTTTTGAGTATACAGCATAACTTTTTTAAAACTTATCCTTTTGCTCACCCCTAACAGAAAACGTCGATGAGAAGGATTTAAGAGATTCCGGTGTTTTCTGCCGCGAGAGGGCTCTGCTTGCTCAAGAATGAGAGTGTAAACCCCAACTTTTAAGACCTTTTCCTCGTTTAGGGTACCCTTTTCTGCAATTCTTGCAAATTTGGAGAAAATAACATGGATTTTGAAAGAATTGTGGGGATTTAAGTTTGTCATTGCAGATTTTGTTGTCAATCATGGTCTTGATCCTGTAACGCTATCATTTTGGTGCAGGACGGCAGATTAGTCATATTCTTCAAAGTCCCGTAGAAGAAAAACATGCACATGAACCTATGGTTTTATTTACATATTTGGGCTTCGGATGGGTCAAAGTAATGGTATGGAAAGTTTGAAGAAGATAACATGGACTTCACTTTCAAGAAGCACAGGTTTTCTGTGGAAGTGGTTGCAAAGGTCACAGTAAGCTCTGTAACCCCAAACACAATTTGGAGGTCAAACAGTACACATCATTGTTTTGTTTCGTAATTCTGGCAATCGTGATCAGAAAACACTGCTGGACTGTCACTTGAAACAAGATTGGAATTACGATTCAAATCACCATTCACAATTCCATTTTTAATTCACTTACAGCAGCAAATGTGTAATTTGAATCATGATTCTAGTGATCCATCATTACAATTGTGTTTCAAATTACGCACTCTCAGTACGTCTGAAAGTACTCTGTGACAGCAGTAGGAAGAAGAGAAATATCTCTGCCATAAAGGAGAAAAAAGCTAGAAGCTGTGAGGTAAGGGAGCAACCAGCACAAATACGCAGCTGCCATCATTTCGTATGTGATTTTTCAGTCTGTAGTACAGTCAGTGGGACAAACAAAACTGCGCATCAAAGAGATGGACGAAAGACCCATGGAGCTTAGCCTTCCAGTCCACTGACTTTCTGTTGATGTCACGCACAAAGCCATCGGTTGCAATCACAAGATGCTGCTTGTATAGGGAATCTTCATGGTCATAGGGCTGTATCACGTATATGGGCACAATTTTACGTATTCATGATATCAACTATCAGCTCTCTAGAGAAGATTTTAAAGATTTCTTAATATGGGGGGGGGGGGCTAGCCCCCCCCCCCCCCCCCCCCCCCCAAGGAGAGCATAGTGCCCATTCGTACAAATTGAGATCCTATCCACATAGGTATGCTACCTACCAAATTTGGTGAAAATCCATCAAAGAGTTTTCAAAGAGAGGATGAAAATGTATAATTCATAGGCCCCCATATGGACCCTTCCCCAACCCCCCCCCCTTGGATGGGGGGGGGGGGGGAACCCTGGATTCGCCATGGACAAACTTGAGAATACACTCATCAATGTACTAACTCATAGTATTAACTTAGCTCTATCACTTCAGGCTCTAAAGAAGAAGATTTCTAAAGATTCCTTACTTGAAAATGTAAAAAGTTTACGCATGACACGATGCATGAAACACAACGAACGGTGAGCAATTGCATAAACTCACTTGAGCCTTTATTGGCTCAAAATTTCCCAAAGTTGCCTCCTTACACTGCATTGCAATTTTTAAGGTACATAACACATGCATCTATTGTTGGACACACACACACACACCGAGTATCCATATAAACATGGTATGTACACGTGTGTGTGTGTGTGTGTGTGACGATTGTTCTGTAGTGCGGCTGCAAATTTATTGTACCAACAACACTGCTTTTCACGCACACTCGTGCTCTACAAAGTTCAACATGGAGAAGGCAAAGGTCTACAGTCATTCAACACAAAACTCAAAACAAGATGCACCACGTAATACACATCCTTATACACCCCCACACATACACAAAAAACATGTTTTTATTAGTCTTCGTCAGCATTCACATGCAGTGAGCAAAGCAATTTCAAATGCACATATTCCACAAGTAGCTTTTTTGACAAGGCTCTCTGGTTGTATGGTGGTGAGCGAATAAGGGCTACCCACTCAGCAGAGCATGCTTTACTCGCACATACAATGTATACTGTAAAAGTGAATATTTTTGTGTGACTAATTTTTCGTGCACAGCTGGATAAGAAGGATTTTGCACGTTTTTAATTCCGCGGAATCAAAACATCAATTACTGTAACATATGGCAAGCAAAAACATTCATGTGCTTTTATTTTTAGGCTAGTTTCTGGTTGCGCGAAATGCGCAAAAATGTCAAATCCGCGAAAATTTCCACTTTTACAGTAGGCATGCCATACAGCAAAGAAGGCCTTGTAAAAAGGCTAGAATAAGCCAGTTCGGAGTTCCACTTTGCGCATGAGCAGAAACAAGGTCATTCGGACCAACAGGCATGTTGGCTTTTAAATTTACTGGGATAAGCATCTGTCATGTAATGATTATTCATGTAATCCTTATAAATGCCGCTTGCCAGCACATTCACCTGTCAGCAAAAATGGTATTTGGCAATAGTTACGTTCAGACGGCAGGCCCTAACCTCGAGGTTAGGAAACCTCGAGGTTTAGCTCTTGCCCCCTAACTACGACGTGTGTCCACACGACGAATCTTAACCTCGAGGTTACGAAACCTGGAGGTTAAGCTTTTGCCCTCCGTAACTACGAGTGGGTCCCACTCGATGTTAAAACCACAAGACCGGAAGTTTCAGTCCACACTGCTAACAAGGCGTCTATTTATTCTTTAGTCCAACCCTGTCGGACTCGCTTACAGGTACTCTTTTTCTCTGTCATGGAATGCAGAGATAGCACTGCACTGATGACTTTATGCCTTTATGAAGATATTCGTCAAAGACATTTTTTTTAGCGTCAGAGAAAAATATAGAATACAGTAGCGAGTTTGACGTGTTCAGTTTCAGAGATCAAGCGTATGGGAAGAAAAGATGTTGTTGTGTCGTGCGTCATAGGTTTTTCATGTGTAGTGTATTTGTGGTGTACGTTTGGGAGGTTGACCCGGAAGCAGAGGGAAATTGTGGGGGCTGGAGTTTACTGGGAGGTCACTCTTAACTTTGAGTTCGTTGTTTTTTGTGTCCACACGGTGCTTAACTACGAGTGGGGACCCCCCGCGGCTCGTGGTTAGAGCGCTAACCATAAGATTTCTCGTGGCTCGAAACATCGAGCAAACCTCGAGGTTTGCTATTAAAACTACGAGTGCGTCTTCACAGTCCCTAACTACAAGCTCTAACCTCAAAGTTTCCTAACTTCGAGGTTAAGGGCTCCCGTCTGAACGTAACTAATATCAATAGAAAGAGATTGTCAATACATCCAATGCAAAATAATGAAATGGATGCTTTCTCAAGTGTGAATTGACAGATCATTCTGCTCATCTGGTCTATGCAAGTTTATTCTTTGTTTGAACGGGATTGATGAATCCCATAAATTGTTACGTAAAGCTTATGCATTATGTCGCTCTGAAAACGAGTGAAGTGCCCCTAACCAACTGAGAAAAAAGAAAGGTCATTCGTACCAATGTGCCCATGAGCTAACTCCGAACTGGCTTATTCAACTACAATGCACAGTCCTATGGACTACCAAAGTGGCGCAAGTCACATAACTGTTCAATGAAACTGCTCAGCGTTGGACACTGGCAATTATTCGCATGCAAGTATAAGCAGGGTGAAAGTGCTTCTTCAACAGAATCATAAACACCCCATAATGTCATCAGATCTCTCCTGGGTGCCACATGATTAATAGCTACAGCTGATTGCATCATTCCCTCAGGAAGAGACTGGCCCAGAGCTCTAAACAATTAAAGGCGCATCTGTCTCTCAAATGTTGTATGTGTATACACATACCAAAATGAATGTGCCTTCAAAAACATTTCACTGTTACATGACACTTATCAAATAGCAATGCTAGCATTCACACCACATGCCCAGTCAAGCAATAATCATGACGCAGTAGAAGCCCTTCCATAGTATGAACATGGGGAAGGCTTTGTGAGGTACATTTTGATGCATAACCTCCAAAATGGTACTCCATCATCCATGTTTCAGTATACACTTCAATGAGTTAACATTTAAACAGCATGCAATACATTATGGCAGTTAAGGCAGGCAGTACCACTTATGAAAAACCGAAAGTCATACAAGTTACAGTTGACCCACAACGCTCAGAAAACTAGTATCACATTCACAGAGGTCATTCAATCATATTATCTACTATCTCATTCCTTCCTCGCAAACATCACTCCTTCCTCGCAAACATCACTCCATGTTGAAGTTGAGGCTTAATCAAACAGGTCAAACAAAGAGACAACTTACGCTCAAATAACATCTGATGAACAAAAACCGGAGTATCGCAAGTTCACCTTCCATGCATTCTTGCATACTCTTACTCAAGAACAACGAAAATTGGAGCAGGGGGAAGCTTTGAATTGAGAGCACGGTGTCCATTTGCATATTCCATCAAACTAGTAAAAATACCTGCCAAGTCAAATCACTGAAAATCACTTCTGATCTTAGAGAAGAATATCATTATTACCTATATGAGGTAGTTTTTGCAAGGCAATTGCAGTTGGTATTTTGCAGGGTCGTGGAGGTCAGCAGTCAATATTCGTTGGTATTTTGCTTCTTCCAGGTTTCGCCATTCACTTTACATGTAAACATTCCAATCGACCACGAAGAGAAAACATTCAAGGACGTCTCTGTGTGTCGGTTACACGCACCGCAGAACGTCGATAAATCAACTCATACAAGGTTGACCACTTCCAGCAGCACTACGCGTCAAACAATGACTAGCCCATTTGTGCTCAATAACTGCACAGTGACCATCAGTTATTACAACTCTCCAAATTGAAACAGAAGCAAAAATTAAGTGTAAAAGCGTTCAGATGTTAGAAATTCAACTCTTAAGTTGAAGTTGAATGATATACATTGATGAACAATTTTTCAATTATTTGACATGTTGGTGATGATCTACAGGTAGTCAAATATGGCTTGATCTATATCATAGTGTATAGCCGTATTCACATATTTTCCTAATTTACCTCCGGGGATAGGTAATAATTATGATATTGACTGGCCTCGAGGGAGATACCAGATAAATATTGCCCACACTGAAAGAATATTTTCTGGTATATCCCTCGAGGCCAGTCAATATTATATAAATATTCCATAATTTAGGAGGATTGGGCCCTCTGGGGCCCCAAAGGGGGGTATGGTGCCCATTCAAACACACTGAGATCCTACTTCCCACACTTGGTGAAAATCCATTATGTTGTTTTCAAGACGAAGATGAAAATGTACAATCAAGGCCCGCATTTGGATCCCTCCCCCCCCCCCACAAGTTCCCCCCCCCCCCCCATGGGCTCCCAAGGGGAGCATAGTGCCCAGTTGAACAAATTGAGATCCTAATCCCCTAGGCATGCTGCCTACCACGTTTGGTAAAAAATTATCAAGGGGTTTTCCAGAAGAATATAAACATGTAGGCCTACAATTTAGGTCCCCATTTCGGGGGAACCCCGATTCTGCCATGAACAAAGTTGTAACAACAGTCATCAATGTACTAACTCGGAGCATTAACTTACAAGGTTTTGTAGCTCTATCACTTCTGGTTCTAGAGAAGATCTTTAAGATTCCTTAATTTGGGGGGTTTGGGCCCCCTGTGGCCCCCACAAGGGGATGGTGCCCATTTAAAGGAATTGAGATCCTATTCCCCTAGGGATGCTACCTGCCAAGTTTGGTGAAAATATTGCATCAAACAAGCAATTGCTTGTAAGCAATTGCTTCAAGCAAACTTAAAGCACAAGCTCGTCTAGCAAAAGGTCTAGCTCAAGCAATTGCTTAAATTCATATATGCGTATTCATACCTTTTGCTTGTGCTTATATGGTCTTTTGCTTGTCCCGCACAAAAGGGACGCCACACCTGTGCGAACATAAGAACAAAGGCGAGTGTGACAGCATGTATTTGAAAGGGCGTGTGTGTGCGAAAACATTTCCTGACATAGCACAGGAGCAATGAAATGACACTCATATGTACTGGGGCGGCCGCACAGAAACGTTGTTAGCGCTAACAGTGCACTAACAGCGCTGATAGCGACAATTTGGCCGCACAGAAGCGTGCTGTTAGTCAAATTCACTAACAGTGCCAGGGGCACCGATAGTGACAATATTAGTGAATAATTTCTTGCGTGCACTGTAACTTCAGTTGTCTCTTTTTTTATACAGTGTGGACATACTTTAAAATAGATCGACCTAGACCTTATTAAGAATGTGGCGGGTAGTGGGCGACTTAGATTTTGCTGTGAACAGTTTTCGTGAAATTCTCTTTATATTTTCCTTATATCGTTCTACGCATATCATACACTGCAGCAATCTTCTCATCCGATATAGGGTGTCACCACTTTGGGCCCCGGTCACCCCGGAAGTGACACTAGAAATTGGGCAAAAACTGAGGAAGTAGTTTGCAACACAAAATTTTCCATCATTTTGGCTCATAATATGTGAGCTGTTACCATGGCAACACACTTTTTGTCACTGTCAAGAAATGTGTCATGCTCACCTATATCCTAAGACAAACATTCAATATGAATTCCATGAGAATTGGAAGAACACTGATGAAGCAGTTTTGCCATGAAGCATTTTGCCCTATATTTTACCAATAACATGCCGTTACCATGGCAACGCACTTTTTGCCACTGTGGAAATATGTGTCTTGCACATTAACATATTCAGATGAACATCTGTACCTAATTTCATAAAAATTGATCAAAAACTGTGGGAGGAGTTCGCGAGGCAAGATTTTACCCATTTTTGCCCATAATATGCCGTTACCATGGCAACGTACTTTTGGGTACTGTCAAAAAATATATCTTGCACATCTACAACCCAAGGCACATATCTGTGCCAAGTTTTATGGGAATCGGTTGAAAACTGAGGAAGTAGTTCGCGACGCAAGATTTGCAACGGACCAACCGCCCGACCGACCGACTGACCGCCCGACCGTCCGCTGATTCCTATATACCCCCTTCAAACTTCGTTTGGCGGGGGTATAACTATTACTAGAATTATCACTGAAGGTGATTAATACCCCCACCCCTAGTGTTGCTTTATAGTATGTGATGTCACGAGGGCAATGACGTTAATACCAAGTTTGTGCACTTGTCGAATTTGAAACAGAATAATTTTAGTTTACTGTACAATTACAGAATTGACAGGGAGTATAAAACTTACAGCAAATGGAAACATGCTTTCCCCCAGCATCACTACACTTAAAGACCATCATACACACCAAATTTGACCTCCTATAGCTTGAATGGTTTATTTTGATACAAAAATTTTCCTTAAACTAACACATTGGTGTCTTGCAAAACTACACTTCTAGATCATGATACATACTAAATTTGACTTTAATTGCTTGAATGATGGAAAACTTATTCGATCTGCAAGGTTTTGGTAAAATTGAGGTTACCATGGCAACGGTTTGTGTGACAAACACAAAAATTATGTGTTCCACATCTATACCTCAGGGCAATAATGCCCATCAAATTTGGTTTCAATTGCTTGAAAACTGTGGAAGAAGTTCACTCCACAGGATTTTAAAAAAAAATGCGGTTACCATGGCAACGCATTGTCCGATACAAAGGACATTTTGCAAAACTACACTTAAAGAGCAACATACACACCAAATTTCACCTTCATAGATTAAATGGTTCAATTTGATACAAAAATGAGTGGTTACCATGGCAACACATTTTTCTTATATCATCACATTGGTGTCTTGCATAACTACACCTCCCGATCATCATACATACTAAATTTGACCTTAATTGCTTGAACCTCAATGTGGGAGTTATTCAATCCACAAGGTTTTGGTAAAATTATGGTTACCATGGCAACGCTTTGTCCTACAAAAACAAAAATTATGTGTTGCACATCTATGCCTCAAGGCCATAATGCTTACCAAATTTGACTTCAATTGCTTCAAAACTGTGGAAGTTGTTCACTCCACAAGATTTTGAAGAAAATATGCGGTTACCATGGCAACGCTTTGTCAAGTACAAACACAAAGAACATGTCTTGCATAACTACACCAATAGATCATCGTACATACCAATTTTGAAATTGATTGCTTAAATACTATGGAAGTTATTCAATCCACAAGGTTTTGGTAAAATTATGGTTACCATGGCAACGCATTGTCTGACAAACACAAAAAACATGTTTTGCACATCTATACCTCAATATTATCATTTACCGTACCCAAAGTTACATTTAAATTGCTTCAAAACTGTAGGAGGTGTTCTTTTTTTTTTGCATACATAGGAGTAGGGCCGACATAGGGTGTCACCACTTTGGGCCCCAGTCACCCCAGAAGTGACACTAGATAAAAAGAAAAAAGGAATGAAACCTTTGAGCGCGGTAAGGCCTTTGTTTTTGCCCTGATTACCTTTTTTTTCCCCCTTCTTTTCTGTTTTTTTGTTTTTGTTTTGTTTTTTGCCCTTCAGCAGAAGAAACCTGGAAGTGGAATGAGAAAGATGCGCTGAAGACCTATATTTTTTTTAATCATTATTATTTATTTATTTATCTATATTTATTTGCTTGTCAGCTGAAGAAACTCGAAAGTGGCACATGTGCAAAATACAGGGGTGATAGGGCCTGTTTTTTTTATTTTTTAAGCAAGTTGCAGAAAAAAGTAATATCGCTCGACATCCAAGCTAAGCCTCATTTTCCACCAAGTTTTTGGCGTGATCCCGACATCCATCAAAAAGCCAGAAAAACAAGAAAGTGTCAGCTACAACATATGAAAATCTGGGAGAAATTCAATACTAATTCAATAAGACAATTTGATGTCAATTGGCATTTCCAGAAAACATGAACTTCCATACAGATAACACATAAAATGGTCAAATCTTATACGGTTACCTTCAATTGATTTTTGGTAGGTGATGACAACGTCAAATTTAAAATCTGAGGTTACAACATTGAAAGACAATTTAAAGGTGCATGGTCCCGGTGTTTTAGTCAAATGCGTACGCGGGCGCACGGCGCAAGTTTCCTATAGAGACCTACGCTATTGACTCCTCTTTAGCAATTACGCTTTGGCCCACTTCCCCCGAGTCCGAAGAAGTCCGATCCACTGTAGTCAGTGGTCCGATCACAGTTCGGCTCATGATTCGGTCGAGGGGGACGACAGCTTTAGCAAACTTCTTTTGTGATGTCATAATAACAAGCACATATGCACGCACCCTGGCATTACTACAGACTGCGCGATGCACAGAGAAGACAACGAAGGCAACGTTACTTAGCAACACCTACGCACTTTACTCTCGATGACAGCTCAACTTCGGTAATCTTCGTATCAATGCTCAAGGTGATCGGCAGTATCATCAACAGCGCCCTCTACACTACCAGGACTATGCCCCTTTAACAGGCTATAACATACTGAAATCTGGGTGAAAATAGGCCAAAGATACATGCAGATAAAATACGCTTGACTGAACTTGAAATTTGACATCATTTTGAAAATTCACATTTTTAATGGTACAGAGGAATTTCACACATTTTAATAATTTTGTCCGCATTGGCCACTCAGCCCAAATGACCTGAAATGTATATGGGCAATTCCGCGGTTAGTAACGTTACATTTAAACAAATTTAGATATTTATTTTTACTACTAAATCACCATTTATTCATTTCAAGTCAAAATCATGTTAAAAACATGTTCATCCTTCCCAGATTTATGATGTAGAAAAGAATGAGTACAATCCAATAAATATTAGAATTGCTACGGCAAATAAGAGGGCTGGTTAGTAACGTTACGAAAAAAGGACATGACAAAAAAATCAATGTCTTGTAACAAAAAGTGTGCAAAAATGCAAGTTACTTCAAACAAAGTGTTGCATTCATTCCAATAATTGCATCATGTCAAATGTTCACGCAAATATTTTTAGCAGTTCGACCGATAATTTATTAGCTAGACCTTCAAAAGCATGGTTAGTAACGTTACGGTTAGTAACGTTACATTTGTCTGGAGCAATTCTGCAGGTCATTTCACCCTTTTGTAATTGACAAAATGTCACATGACTTCTGGAGTATTTAAATGTATTCATCTTTTACCCTTTAGCAAAACTTTTGAGGAAACATTTTCAAAGGAACCAACTGTAATTTGCATTTAAGTGAATTTCAGCATCCCCAGTCCCACATGTACATTTTAAATGATGGCTTTAGATCTCGCAAAACCAATAAATACGAAAAATACAATCTACTGAATTTGAAAGACCTTAATGATTGGTGAACATCCATGACATTAGTTGATACCTAGATTAAAGAGTAAGATAAACAGGCACATTTCTTTCATCCATGTCATGTCCACCTAACTGCGGAATTGCCCATATGCAAAAAACAAAAAACAAAAAAAATATTTAATTAAAAATGAAGCTTAAAGGGAAGACAAACCCAAAGAGCAATGTGGATTGAGTGAAAGCAGTAACATTAGTAGAACACATCAGTGAAAGTTTGAAGAAAATCGGACAATCGATGCAAAAGTTATGAATTTTTAAAGTTTTGGTGTTGGAACCGCTGGATGAGGAGACTACTAGAGGTTATGACGTATGAGAGGACCATAATATAAAGGAAATATAAAAGGAATTCCACAAAAATTCACTTTTCTAGCAAAATGAAAGAGTTCTTGACTAACCGCTTTCAGAAAGCAGGGGAAATAAGTGCTACCCCTAACATATGTCAGTATCAAGTTGATGGAATATGTTATTTTCATGAAAAATGAATTTTCATTGAATTCCCTTTTTATTTTCTTTATATTGTAGTCCACTCATACGTCATAACCTCTAGTAGTCTCCTTACCCAGCAGTTGCAACACCAAAACTTTAAAAATTCATAACTTTTGCATCGATTGCCCGATTTTCCTCAAATTTTCACTGATGTGCTCTATTAATATTACTGCTTTCACTCAATCCACATTGCTCTTTGGGTTTACTTTCCCTTTAAGGTTACAGTCCACTGCAATGATTGGAATATGTCCCGCCATGTATTCACACAATAATGACTGAACTTGTGTTTGCTTTGAGGGAGATCTGGCACTGAAAATGTATGACGTCCGGATAACAGAGCACTCCGGTTATTTGATGGCTGTCAAAATAATCAAGTTTGGACTGGACTTTCATATTCCTGGAGAGTGCCAGGAGTTTTAAGCTCATTTCCATGTACATGTATTCTTTTCATCACTTAGACGTCATTTTTTAGAAATAGACATGCCAGCGTTACAGAGGAATTGTTTCTACGTCTATAAATCAAACTTGAAAGAATTTAATAATAAAAAAAAAAAAGAGATTGTGTAATGACTAATATTGACATAAGGTGGTATGGCATAAGTACAGCATTCCTTCAACCCTTCCCCCCTCCATTCTAACTCGGGATAAGAATACCTTCATTACCCTTTCTTGTTCACTGTGTAAGTGGAAATATGTACACTTTGTTTCCTGAAGGGTCAATTTCAGATAACTTTGTGTGTGTGTGTGTGTGTGTGTGTGTGTGTGTGTGAATGACAGCATTTCTGTGCTAAATCACATTTCTCTAAATTATTTGTGTGTACTTGTTTTGGTGCTACTTCTAGAAGATCACTACATTTGCAAAATGTTTCCACATTACAAAAATATTCCACATTCAAAGCAGACCAATGAAACAAAGTTTAGCTAACAAAGCACATGCATGCATCAGAAATAAGACAAATACTCACAGCTAGTTCCATTCCACTGCAGAATGACAGGATTCCAATTGTACCCTCTGTCTGTCATATTTTTCTTTGTTCGTAGTAGTAGGTCCTCTTCACCTGATTGCATGTGCTGTCAATAGCAGTAAACTGTGGACACTACTTGTATCTATCCTGCTTGTTTTGGGTTGTTGGGTGTTTTTTTTGGGGGGGTGGGGGGGGGGGTGGTTATCCTTTACAGGAATACAATGTGTACAAGCAATATCTGTACAAGTGAGACACACAGCATTTGCTTCTGTTCCACTGCCATGTAATCTATCAATGGTAGAAACACATGCATCAGCACATATCGTAAAACAAATGCACCATGATATGTAGACACTTTTCCTGTTCAACCTCCAATAAAGTTCACAACTGCAGCATTGTTGTGGTGAGTACACATGTGTCAGCCCACTATCATTGCAACTAGGTAGGAACTACATAGGTTGTCCCCTTCTGTTAGCACTACATGTATGTCAGCAACAGGATCAGATAGAGATTAGCACTGTAAGTTTCCACCCCCCCCCCCCCCCCCCCCCCCCCCCCGCCAATCGGCACACACATTCACACAACCTACATTGTACATCTAAAGGATTGTAATCAGCTGAAATGGTGACAGAACCAAAGATGCCTGCTGCCCTCTGTTGCTACAAGTTCTACAGGTACAGATGTGATAGAAACAATCCACTTTTCCACCAAATTTGTATAATTTCCATGAAGTCTGTACTCTCCCTATTCATGCCTATTTTTGGAGCATTCATTTTCGTTTTATACCACTCCTTTCAAATTTTATTTCATTAATTTTAAAGAGAAATTCACTCTACACCTGTACTTAATGAATGACACTATGTCCTGAAGACTGATTTCATTTGTTGAGGACGAGTTCCGAGTTTGGGCAGGTGTCTATGGGAAATCCATGTTGCAGCAAAATCAGTCTGTCCTCAACAAGTTAACAGGCACACAACTTGGCAATTTAGATGTTCAAATTTGTAGCATTCATGCCTTCTCTTCTCCTTGTGAGCTTGGTAATTAGTCACAAGTTTAGGCACAAAATATATGGCATGGCTGCTCGAGTCTTTTACACTTGATTGAACATGGGTAACCATGATAACTTTCTGTGGTCTATTGCTGAGGAAATCCTGAATCCATACAATGATATGTGGTGGGACATTGAGACATCAATTTCTTTGTCTTTGTCACTACCAGCACTAACTGTGGTATTTACGTGCTGAAAAAGCATACAGTTTTGCTGTAGGTTGGTACTGAAAAGGTTGTAATAAAGTCGTAGTTTTGCCATTGATTGATAGTAGATGATAATGAGCAAGACCTTTTGTTACTGTAATCCTTCCCTTGTACACACTCCATACAAATTCAAACAATAGGAACTATAGGCGATTCCCAGCAGAGGGGCAGACTCTGGTGTCCTAATTAGGTGATACGCTATCAGCCTATCACCTATTGTGTTTGCTAAAATCTTCCTTTATTTTTTTTATTCTTCTTTCTTTCTGGACAATTTTGTGACGTCTATATCTCAACTATGACATGACGGAATAACATGAAATTTTCAAGTCAACATATCTCATGACAATATCTAGCCAAAATAACATTTGTTGCATTATCTTTCACTACTGATCGAATTACACAATATAACATGTCATGTTCCACTGGTAGTTTAGGAAAAGGGAGTTAATGCACAATGCATGTGCATGAGTGCTACCACTGATTTCAGAGACGTCATTGTGGTGTGGTACTGGTGGTGGTACTGCTTTTAAATTAATGAGACAATCATTTGCATCAAGACCGCATTCCCGTCTAGAATATAAAGCATGTTCGTGCGGGCGCTTTTGTTATCCTGACGTGGACTTTTTCTTTTTCTTTTTTTCTTAAATTCAAGAATGTTGTATTTAAAGTTGTTTCTCTCCCCTAACATTTTTTTTGTTTGTTTTTTGTTTTTTGTGGATGTTCCGTTGCTAAGTAGTAGAACAGCGATTTAAGTTCCGGTTTTAATGCATCTTGTTTAGCATCTTCTCTCACATTAAGATGATAGTTTTTAAATTTGACATTGTCTGTCCTCTATTTGTCTGTTTATGCTTTAAAAACACTGCTATAACATGTAATTCATTTGCTTCACTTGTCACACGCAAGGTTATAAATTGCAGTTGTGTAGTTTAACTTTTGCCATCTCTTGTTTTCTCTCCCTTTTCGCTACGTATTTTTTTTTTTTATTACTGTAGGTGGGAATGTGTGCATTTACATAACACCAACTTGAGTGGGAATGAGAACTGAATTAATTATCTCTAAGCCAGGTGTAGCGTGAAGATTTTGGTGGCCAAATAAGTCGAATGTTCGCCTTTACTTTTGGAAATGAACAGCGGTAACAATGGGCTCTGTAAGATGCTAAAATAAATGTCAGATGTTTGCTTTTAATTTTGGAAATGAACAACGGCAATATTCGACTCCGTATGATATCAAAATAAATGCAGGATGTTTGCTTATACTTTTGGAAATGAAAAACAATAAGGATTCATGCAGCTCCGTACGGTACTAAAATTAATGTCTGATATTTGATTTTGTGTCAGGAAATGAAAAAGTATAACATTCGGCTTCGGAAGATGCTGAAATAAATATCGAATGTTTGCTCTGACATTCGGAAAAGAACAATAATAATATTCAACTCTGTACGATGATAGAATAAATGGTGGATGTTTGCTTTTACTTTCAAAAGTAAATAGCAATAACATTCGGCTCCGGAAGATGCTGAAATAAATGTCAGATGATTGCTTTTACGTTCGGAAGTGAATAGCAGTAATACTCTGCTCCATACGATGCTAAAAATAACTGTCAGCTGTTTGCTTTTAAATTTCGAAATGAATAACAGTAATATTTAGCTGCGTTCGATGGTAAAATTAATGTTTGATGTTTGCTTTGTCGTTCGGAAATGAATAACAGTTAGTATTCAACTCGGTACGATGATAAAATAAATGCCAGATGTTTGCATTTACGTTCAAAAGTAAAAAGCAATAAAATTCAGCTCCAGAAGATGCTAAAATAAATGTTGAATGATCCCTTTGACGTTCGGAAATGAATAACAATAACATTCATCTCCATATGATGGTTAAATAAATGCCGGATGTTCACTTTTACGTTCGAAAGCACATTGCAATACTAGTAACATTCAGTTCCGGAAGATGCTGAAATAAATGTCGATAATCCCTTTAATGTTCGGAAATGAATAACCATAATATTCAACTCCGTACGATTATTAAATAAATGATGCATCACGCGTTACCCCGGGTAGTACCCCGGGTAACCGCGTTGTGTAGCGCCACCTCACGTCCACTCGAGGACAGCCAGAGAAAAATGCATGCACTGTGCGTGCGTGTACATAGCATTCCCATGCCACTGCATGTTATACTAAGCGTGCATGGAAGCTGCGATACCACTAACGTGTGCTTTAGTGCAGTGCAGTGCAGTGGCTAGCGCGCGCTAGCTCCAGCACCAAAATAATTTCCTCTTTTTGGCACCCAGGGTACAACCTTTTTAAAAAAATAAATAATTCAACAAAATGGCTGATTTTTATTTGGTACCCCGGGATACCATTTATGTCATCAAATGTCGGATATTTGCTTTTACTTTCGAAAGTAAATAGCAATGATAACATTAGGCTCCAGAAGATGCAAAAATTAAATGTCAGATGATTGTTTTTTTTATGTTTGGAAGTGAATAGCAGTAACATTCTGCTCCATAATTTATGATGCTAAAATGTCAGATATTTGCTATTACATTTCGAAATGAATAACAGTAACATTCACCTGCATTTTATGGCAAAGGATAAATGTCTGATGTCTGCCTTGACGTTCAAAAAAAGTATACATTCGGCTCTGTACGATGCTAAAATAATTGTCAGATGATTCATTTCACTTTTGGATGTGGACAGCAATAACATTCGACTCCGTACGATAATAAAATAAATGTCGGATGTTTGCTTTTACATTTGGAAATGAATAACGGTAATATATTGCTCCATACAATGCTAAAATAAGGAACAGATTGTTCAGGTGCAAGTTTCTTCACTTTGTCTCCCTCTACAAATTAATTTTGTTAAGATCGCAACCGCTGATCTGTAAATTAACAATCATGTCGGAAAAAAGGAACCAATGGGACTCGAACCTGTCATCTACTGCTTTTTTGTAGAGGGAGACAAAGTGAAGAAACTCGCACCTGAACCTTCACCCCTCTGAATAATATCTTTCTTTCATTCATATAACAGATTGTTGTTTTTACATTTGGAAATGATTAATGGTATCAATCGGTTAGATGCTAAAATAAATAGCGGATGTTTACTTTCACGTTCAGAAATGAATAAGGATTAGCTCCGTAAGATGCTAAAATGAATGTCGGTGTGATACGTTTGAAAATGGTAACATTCGGCTCCATAAGGTGTTAAAATACTAGCAAATGCTGGATGATTGCTTTTACAATCAGAAATGAATAACGGTAACTTTCAGCTCTTTACAATGCTAAATCAAATGTCTGCAAATACTCCCACTTTCTCATTTCAAATGTAAGTTTTGACCATCTAAATAGGCATCAACTTTTATAATAATCTATAAGACTATTTGCTAAATCTTAGAACTCAGAATATCGGTAAGATGATTGAATTTTCTATTCATTTATTTTAGACATGGGTACCTGTATCACTTCAGTAATACTTAATATCTATTTTTCTATGTTTAGTGGGACCGATTTAGTTTTTCTTATGTTTTTGTTGATTTTTTATCGGGCCACCAGATTTTACTTCGGGCCACAAAAAAAAACTAGAAATGTCGCTTTGGCGACTGGTATGCCTCCGCCATAATGCATGATTTTCCCAATAGGTCTAGATAGTACATGTGGACAATGTGTGACTACATTTTCACAAAATTGGCAAAATATTGAAATAACAAATTTGTCACAAATGTGTTGAATGTTCACCTTCCTTGACTTAGGTTTAATTGGATGAATAGGAGAGCATGTATCTAGGGATTTAAGGACTTTAACTTCACTTTGACCCATTCATACATTTAGGCATTGAGTAATTTTCAAGGTACAGGTGTGGAGAATTGGTGTGAATTTCTGAAATGAATAGTAAATTGTTACCATTTTCATCTGGCCCTTGACCCTAAAATTCATAAGATAATCACTTTCAGGTAGAACATGCATAATATGTACTAAGTTTCAAGATAACTTGAGCCACTTCAGAGATATGGAGAAAAAAGTTAGTTCAGCACTTTCACTTGATCTTTGACCTTTTGACCTTTGAGGCAAAAAAAGAAGAAAAAAAAAAATTTCCAGAGAATTTCTATTAGGTTACACATGCATACACCAAGTGTAAAAAAAAATAACCCTGCTGGCATTGCATAAATATGAGGGAAATAGTAAAATTTTGACGTGTTGCACTTGACCTTTGACCCCTGACCTTTGACCCCATGAACCCTACATTCTCTAGATAATCAATTCCAGTCAGTACATGTATATACTATGTTCCATGAAGATACCCTTGAACAATTTTCCAAGGTACATTTTGTACGGAGAAAAAAAAGAAGTTTTAATATTATTACTTGACCTTTTGACCTTTGACCTTTGACCTCATGACCTAAGCTTTCACCAGAGAATCTTAATTGGGTAATACATGTATACACTAAGTTTCAAGAAAATGTCTTCAGGCATTCAATAGATATGGTGGAAATAGTGATATTTATGTATTTGACCCTGACCTTTTGACCTTTGACCTTTGACCTCATGACCCAAACCTTCACCAGAGAATCTTAATTGGGTAATACATGTATACACTAAGTTTCAAGAAAATATCTTCAGGCATTCAATAGATATGGTGGAAATAGTGAAATTTTATGTATTTGACCCTGACCTTTTGACCTTTGACCTTTGACCTCATGACCCAAACTTTCACCAGAGAATCTTAATTGGGTAATACATGTATACACTAGGTTTCAAGAAAATATCTTCAGGCATTCACTAGATATGGTGGAAATAGTGAAATTTTATGTATTTGACCTTGACCTTTTGACCTTTGACCTTGAGCATGTGCACCCAAAAGTTGATAGGCACAACTTCACCCCCTAATACACATACGTGCCAAGTTTCATTAGGATACCTCAACAGGTTTTGATAGTTACCTTGTCCACAAAATTCATTACGGACGGACGGAAGGACGGACAGAAGGACGGAAGGACGGACGGACGGACGGACGGACGGACGGACAACCCGAAAACATAATGCCTCCGGCACCACTTCGTGGCGGAGGCATAAAAAACAAGAGGCCCGCGGGTCTAGCGCTCACCTGAGTATCGCAAGTTCACCTTTCACGCAGTCACTAATCTAAATCATTCACAGCTCTAATAAAATTTGACCAGGCATTCTCAAGTAGAAGATGAAAATGTACAATAAAAAAAAAGGCCCCAAATTTTTTAAGATTCCTTAATTTGGGGGGATTGGGGCCCCCTGGGGCCCTCTGGGTGGGGCATGGTGCCCATTTTGATAAATTGAGATCCTGACCCCCTAGGAATGCTACCTGCCAAGTTTGACGAAAATCCATCATGAGGGTTTTCAGGAAGAAGATGAAAATGTACAATTCAGGCACCCATTTGGACCTTCCCACCCCCCCACCCCCCCCCCCCCCCCCCCGCCCCAAGAGGGGCACCCCTGGATCTGCTATGAACAAACTTGAAACTACAGTCATTAATGTACTCACTCATAGTATAATCTTAGCTCTATAACTTCTGATTCTAGAGAAGATTTTTAAAGATTTCTTCATTTTGGGGGGTTTGGGGCCCCCTGGGGGTCCCCTGGGTGGGGCATGGTGCCCATTTTAACAAATTGAGATCCTAACCCCCTAGGGATGCTACCTGCCAAGTTTGGTGAAAATGGGTCATGGGGTTCTCAAGAAGAAGATGAAAATGTACAATTTAGGCCCCATTAGGACCGCTCCCCACCCCCCTTCCCCTGGGTCCCCAAGGGGGGGCACCCCTGATTCTGCCATGAACAAACTTGAAACTACAGTCATCGATGTACTAACTCATAGTATTAACTTAGCTCTATCATTTCTGGTTCTAGAGAAGAAGATTTTTAAAGATTCCTTAATTTTGGGGGGTTTGGACCCCCCTGGGGGCCCCCTGGGTGGGGCATGGTACCCATTTTAACAAATTGAGTTCCTAACCCCCTAAGGATGCTACCTGCCAAGTTTGATGGAAATCGGTCTTTGGGTTTTCAAGAAGAAGATGAAAATGTAAAAAGTTTACGGACGACGGACGACGCACGACAGACGACGCACGACGCACGACGGACGCTGGACGAAGGGTGATCGCAATAGCTCACTTGAGCCTTTGGCTCAGGTGAGCTAAAAAAGCAATGATTTAATAAAAAAAAAAATTTAAGTTAGTGTGGAGCCCTACGGCAGACCTTTGGGTATACAGTAGTTGTTTGTTTAGAAAAACAAAAACTTTTTGAATAGCGAACATCACTCGGGAAATAGCTTGGGTACTTTTTTTAAAGGGAAGATAAACCCCAAGAACAATGTGGATTGAGTGAAAGCAGCAACATTAGTAGAACACATCAGTGAAAGTTTGAAGAAAATCGGACAATCGATGCAAAAGTTATGAATTTTTAAAGTTTTGGTGTTGGAACCGCTGGATGAGGAGACTACTAGAGGTTATGACGTATGAGTGGACTACAATATCAAGAAAATATAAAGAAAATACTACAAAAATCAATTTTTCATGAAAATTACAAATTCCATCAACTTGATATTGACATATGTTAAGGGTAGCAATTATTCCCCCTGCTTTCTGAAAGCGGTTGGTCCACTGCTCTTTCATAATTCTAGAAAAGTGAATTTTTGTTGAATATCCTTTATATTTTCTTTGTATTGTTGTCCACTCATACGTCATATCCTCTAGTAGTCTCCTCATCCAGCGGTTCCAACACCAAAACTTTAAAAATTCATAACTTTTGCATCGATTGTCCAATTTTTCTCAAACTTTCACTGATGTGTTCTACTAATGTTGCTGCTTTCACTCAATCCACATTGCTCTTTGGGTTTACCTTCCCTTTAATTCAGTTGATTTCTGTGACAAAAGTCGGATAAAGAAATTGTCACTGCATGTAGAATGAGATGAGAAAATGCCATCGGTAACTAGACTTTGACCATAATCATTTAGGATGGATATCAAATGACAAAAGATGCCCTACATTTTTTTTTCTCCGGTCGGCCTATTCAAAATATGAACATACACTGGCAGAAAGATGTGATGTTTGAGTTTTCTGCAAAAACGTGTGACTGAAACTATTGAATCGTTTTACTAGATTGAAAACATTTTTTTTTAAATAAAAACAACGTTTTGATGTCTCTTTTCACCACTGTACATATGTTTTTAATTCAAAGGTGAAAAAAAATTGCATGCCACCGATGTCCATTATTACCTTTATGATTTTACTTTACGATTTACAAGCTATCGCAGCCATCAGGCATATTATGCCCTATACATTCCGTCTTGCATGGACTTCAAATGGATGGATATCTGTTCCTGATGCCCTTCCTCATCTAGGTACATTGTCTAAGTAAACCATCAACTATTTTTGAACTTTCTAACAACGACTTCATTCACTCATTATTAGTGGCATTTTTTCTGAGAATGGCCACCCTGGTTCGAATTGAGTGTTGTTGTGTCAGACAGGCTCTGAAAAGCCGCTCATTATAGTTGTCTCTCCGTAAAGGTCATCTTTCTTTTGGCGGTCAAAGCTTTCATCCCATTGAACGGCCTTCCTGACCTGGACCCTAATCTTGCCAGTGCTTACGCACAAAGAAAAGAAAAATTCTTTTGTCCTAATTCATGCCGATGTCTTTGGTGATGATGAAGAGCCAAACACGAGCCAGGTCACCTAGGGCCTATTATATGAAAGACAGCAAGCAATTACGATGTCTGTAGCATACATCCGCTCTTTCTTCCCATTCTTAAGTTTCAATTCTTTGTTAAGTTTAATTGCCCAAGTTACTCAAGCTAAGGAGATTTAAACTTTCCTGGTTACTCATCTTCTCCTTTATCTGCATGTTTTCAAACTCTTGAATTTAAAAGCATATAATATCGTAATAAGGTGAAACATGGCTGTACCATTCCTCTACCCGTGACACTACACGTGGGTAAAGAAACTCAGCTTTTAACATTTTTTTAATCGAAAGCATTTTCCTGTTTCCTATTTTCACTTTTTTTTTTCCTGTTTCCTATTTTCACTTTTTTTTTTTCCTGTTTCAGGGATAATCTTATCCTGTACTGAAATCTGTCTGGGGAAATAGCCATTATCGTGCTGTTGCTGTGTGTGAAATGTGTGCGAAACACGTGCTTTCACTTTTCACCGCGCCACGTGTGTTGGCTTCGTTGCGTGGGAAAATCATGTCCTCAGCCGAAATCATAAATGGCGATGGCCTACTTGAATAGTGTCGTGATTAATACTACATGGTTGCAAGTTCAAATTTCTTGCATATTGCTTCAATCATCTTTCACTGATTACTTTATCCACAATGCAAGTATAAAAGATATCTATCTGAGCATTTTCTTGCCATAGACACATGTCATGACTTGGATGTCTCCTCAAAATATCTGTCAATTGGAGATCTCCCACAAATTGCTTTGATATTTCATACCGGGTATGAATACATTGTCCACAACACAAAAATGAAAGATGAATGAAACAAATCTTTCATTTTTACGTTGTGGACAATGTATTCATACCCCATACCCCATATGAAAGTGATAAGCGAGAAATGTTCGACTGAAAATATTTTCATAAGACATTGAAGCCATGAAATGGGTCTGGTGAGGAAATGCCCATAAAAAATTATTTCATGTGTGAGTTTCTCCAATTTCTCTCCATGTACAATTTCATAGAATATTTTATACTTTCGTTGCAGATAATCCTTGTGAAACAGGTCCAACACAATATGCAAGAATCTCCCATTGATAGATTGTTTTGATGAGACATCAAAAATTTCTAAAAGTCAGGATATGACTGGCAAGAAGACGTGCAGATAGAAATATTTCATATTTGTGTTAAGGATAAAGATATAATTATCAATGAGAAACGTAACCAGAACAATATGTGAAAAATCTGTGATTGATTGATATTTTGATGAGATATCCAAGTCAGACAGTATGTTTGGCAATAAAACACGCAGAGAGAAATCTTTAATAATGTGAACAATGTATCCATACCCCTAATAAAACATCATGAAAGCAATTTGCGAGAAATCTCCAATTGACAGATACTTTCGATAAGACATCCGAGTCTTGAAATGTGTGGCAGGGCTAAAAAATATGCAGACAAAGATCTTTCATATTTGTGTAGTGGACAAAGTAGTTATACGCTAGAAGAAATATGTGACCCGCCACAACAAAAGGATCCGAAAGTTGCTGACGGCTGAGCCTAGAAAATTGAGTTTGAAGTCAGATCATCAAAATCGGTCAAAACCATTAAATTTTTGTCTGTCATTTGCATAAAGTTGTAATATAATGTTTTATGATCTGCCAAAATTTTGAAGCTAAATGATCAAAGGAAATGCAAGAAATTAAGCATTTTTCTGGGCCATGATTTTCCAACTTTCAACAGAACAGAAACATGTCCGAAGATTTGGATTTAGCGCTGCAGGTGGACTCCGCCCCTGACAGCAAGGGAGTGATCTTATTGGTTAGTGAGTGGCATCCAGTTTACTGACTGGTCGTGCGTAGACTGCTGGTGCTAAGCTTGAATGAATATCACAGAGGTTGTTATGAGTGGACCTTCTATTGTCAAGAGGTGAAAAGTGGAATACCTCCCTTTGATCACGATTGCGTTGTAAAGAAGTAAAGTAAAGAAAAGGTGTTTTTCTCGTAACTGATTTCCTAGACCACTCAACATGGCCTCATAAAATCATCAATATCTCCGCAATCGAGTACTTGTATGAGTCATGTTATAAATGAAATTAAAGCAGAAGAGTAAGGGAATAATGTTGTGTCATTTTCAGAAAATCGACCTCCCGCGTCTTTCGAATCCTTTTGTTGTAGCAGGTCACTTTCAAAGCAATATGTGAAAAATGATTTGAGACATTCAAGTCATGAAATATGTTTGGGGAGAAAATGCCTAGACAGAAATCTTTCATCTTTGCATTGTAGACAAAGTATCGTACTGTTATATCCCATATGAAGCAATCAAAACATGATAGAAGCAATGTATGAGTAATCTCTGACTGACACAATAGATATTTTCAGGGATCTCGCCAGTGTTTATCACCCTTGTCGGCCCCAACAAGCATGAGCTTTGAAGAGACAATTACTAACAAGCGTAATACTTGCCGACAAAAGTGATACCACGCGTGAACTTGCTCGGGCGAGCTCAGTTCGGACCAAGTTCTGACTGCCCGCCCGGCCCGCACCTTTTCTTCTTTTGATTATCTGGCCACAAAAGAAGCAAGAATTTGAAAGGAGCAGCAGTTTACAGGTGCAAAAAGTTATTTTCACAGATTGCAACAATGCGGCTCTACATTGTGTACATACACACCACACACTCGTTCACATGACCTGATTCCAGATCCACACACACAGCGTTTCGTGTGAACTTCCACAGCCACAGCCATCCGCCTGCCTTAGCCCGCCGTTTGAGTCTTGTGTGTGTGATATGCATGTGAAAGGGAGAGAGAGGACAGAAAAGATACATCTGTAGGCCGAAAGCGATTGAGGCCGAGGAAGTCTCACAATGTGCGCGCTTGTTGTCATGTTCAGTATGTGTTTCTGGCTTAGCTTATTAACAAGGTTAATTTTCATTTTTTTTTTTTTTTTTTTTTTTTTTTTTGGGGGGGGGGGGGGGGGGGCTATATATGCAGAAAATCAATGACTAATCATTCATCGCTGCTCCCAGCTGGTTTCCATGCTATTTACACACTGTTGATGACCACTGAAGGAATGCAGGAGTACGCGCAACATTCCTTTATCTGGCACCTACCTCAGTTCGTGGGAATTTCCACAAGTGATTATATTAAGTTTCCCCATTTCCTGAAGTCATGATTTTTGTTATTCTTCATTACGAACATTAAGTTGCTTCAATTCAAAAAATGTAGATAATTTGCTGTGAGCATGTTTCTTTTTTATTGCAGCAAAAGGAACATTTTATTGTTGTTGTTCATCCATTCATCGGAGGAGAAAAGAAACAAATGACACGGGAGAAGGGAAAGTGAAAGAAGGAACCTAAAAGCAGGCTGTCTGTTTTTTTTTCTACACCAGCATCAGTTAATATCACCACCATTGATAATCAAATCATTTTCTTTTGCCAAGGGGTTTATGTTGTTTGATTTTTTTTCCATCAAAACATGAACCTAATGTACAAGGACATTGTCACAAATGTACACACTAGTAGTTATGTACATGTATGGTGTACTATATGCATGGTTGCTTTAATGTGTACGTACACAGGGTGACCAGATTAATGGAGAACATTCTATTTGGTATAGATATAGTACATACAGGCTGACCAGATTAGTGGAGAATTTTCTAGGTGGTATACAATGTTGCTACAGTACTTGCATGTGACAGGAAATACATTATAGCTCACTCAATCTAGAATGATTTTACCCATTCCAGAATGTTCTGGGAAGTGCTCACATATTTGGCTGAGTGAGGCTCTGTCCCTGTAGCTCAATGTGATTGGTAGCTATTTTTGGCAATGATGTTATGCACATAGTTAGGCAGTGAGTCATCCAGGATTCCTGGAACTTGGACTTGCTAGAATATTCAAGTGTGTAGCGGCAAAGGTGTGATGGGCTGGATTCCTTGCTGGACATTATAAAGTGAATCATCATTCAACGCATCGACTGGACATGGTCGTCATAACGTTGGATTCTGCACATTTCGCTGTGGACCTATACCCTGGATCTATAACGTGGATTATTGCAACCAGTGCCTCTGGATTAACGTCGGAGGAATCATTCATCGGTGCATCAAGGATCATTCATCTGTGCATCGAACATCGTATTTGGACATCACCAGGGGACTATATGAACCTCGTGATTAAGAGTTAGCTGTAATGCGTGTAAGTGATTCCATTACCGATTTATAACTGTTTTATTTATCATTATTGTACTGATGTGAAACCGATCACCAGTCTGTACCCACAATATCACTGTTAATAAACTGCCTGAACATTAGTTGATTGTTTCTTTTGTGCGATCATTCTCAGAGTGATTTTGGTCGTAACAACATTCATCATATTGTTAATTATTCATGCACCTACACGGTTGTATACATCTCAAAAGCGCCACAAAGACATTTTCAACATGCTTCACTGCTTTGATCCCATCATAATTGCCGCCAGCAAGCCTGGAGAAAACAAGACGGAGTTTCGAGAAATCTACAACTATATGCGCAGAAGAAAATAACTCACAAAAATCAAGTAAAATGAATATGCAGTTGTGGTGTATGTTAGGAAATCGTGCCTCAAACAATTTCACTTGTGAGAAGCAGGCAGTTTTTAAAAGAAGGCTAACATTTTGGCAGAATGATTGTTATTTGTGATCTCAATATTTCACTTTTCCGCAGCTTATTCCAGAGCAAAAAGGGACAATGGTAGAGAACAGATATATCTTGCCATTAGGCAAGGTCTTAAATGTGTGTGCGAAAATGTGCAAATCAGCAATTACCCATCTTTTGACACAAATTTGTCATGTTCTCAGGTTTTGCTGCTACTCAACATCTGTATCTATTCAAAGACATTTCCATCTGAAAAAGGCACATCAGCGAAACAAGACTGAAATGAGGGAAACAACTTTTTTTTGTTAGTGATGATACATGATCCAACAATTTGCTATTGTCCAGACACCTGAAATTTCTAAATTAAATGTGCTCATTAAGATGCACATAATCAAGTGTCGACGACGATTACATTAAAGAATTTCGACTGCCGTGAACAATCCATGCAATATATTGTCTTCAGATTTTTGACATTTCATGTGCTTACATGTCAAACATCTTTTTTCTTTGTTTTTCAGGGAAAGAAAGAATTATATTCTCTTTAGCAATGTGCATATAATTTATGATGCAATTTCAATTTTCGTTAACACGTAAATTATTCTGCCTCCAGATCTGTTCTACTATTGGCAAAATTGTGAAATTGGCCCCACTGCAGTGCGCGTGCACCCGTGCGTTAGCAAGCAAGGTTAGGTTAGGGACTTAGGGTTAGGGTTTAGGGTTAGGTGAGGGTTGTATTTATTGGCCGTAAAATTAGTTGACAGACATTAGGGAGTCCTTCCTAGACTAAAAAGTTGAAGACCAAAGTAAAGAACGGGAGAACGGGAGGACGAAAGATGCTATGGTGTGGAAATCGGCCCCGCCGCTGTATCAATCTCGTGTAAGTGCCGATTGGTGGGGCCGCATTCAAGAGTATTATACTGTGGAAGAAAGCCCCTCCACCTTGCTAATGTAATGTACCAATGAATGCCACACAGTGGGGCTGAATTCACGAGTATAAACAGGTGAGACGCCGTAGTATTAGTACGGACACACAGTGGTGGGGCCTATTTCACAAGTATGCCCTAATGTACTATTTTTTTTATACACAACACCTCAAATGTCAACAGATGTGATCCACACAGATTCTTAAATTTAGCACAGAAATGGCAACCATTTTCTGTGAAAGACGAATGAGTAGCCGCATATGCGCAGTCACAGTCACCACTGTGTTCAGACGTAGTAGGGATCCTACAGTACACGAAGCCCATCAGTTGAAGTTGTTTACAAAAATGAGTGAAAAAAGTATGTGCTTGTAAGCGCGCTTGTAATTGTTGAGTGTGTGCCGTAAATGTTTGTTTATTGTGACATCAGATTCACCACAGCCGTGCTATGGAACAAAAACTTCCAAGTCAATTGTGAGTTTAGGCCTCACATGGGAATTAAAGGGGATGGCTAGTAACTGATCAGTGGGAATCCTTATGTCCCCCCCCCCCCCCCGCTAAAATCGAAAAAAAAAAATAAGAAGAAAATATATTTAGTCACATAACACGTTTATATCTATCTTTATAGGTAGAAATAGTGGCAGAAATGAATAGTGTAATGAAATGAATGTGTGCACTTTACAGCCAATTGGTTGTTGTGATCAAGTTTAAGAGATAATGCCACGTCATTTCCTTCTGAATTAAGCTTCTGGTGGACAGTAGTTGTAAACTAGAAATGTCGCTATGGCGACTGGTATGCCTCCGCCATAATGTAAGATTCTCTTATAAGGTCTATAGTGCATGTGGACGATGTGTGATTACATTTGCACAAAATTGGCAAAATACTAAAATGACACATTCGTCACAAATGTGTTGAAGGTTCACCTTCCTTAACCTTAAGAGAGCATAGAATGTACATTATGTGTATTTGAGGATTTTAGGAGTTTTACTTGACTTTGACCCCTTCATAAGTTTATGCATTGAGTAATTTTCAAGGTATGGAGAAAAAGTGCAATTTCTTTATTGAAGAGTAAATTGTTACCATTTTCATCTGGCCTTTGACCGTTGACCTTATGACCCTAAAATTCATAAAAGAAACATTGTCAGGCAGAACATGCATAAATATGTACTTAGTTTCAAGATTTAACTTGAGCCACTTCCGAGATATGGAGGAAGTAAAGTTCAGCACGTTCACTTGATCTTTGACCTTTTGACCTTTTACCTCTTTGGCAAAAAAAAAAAAAAAACCCACTTCCCAGAGAATCTATTGAGTTATTAAACATGCATACACCAAGTTTAACCCTAACTGCACTAGGGGGGGGGGGCCTCGGAGGCCCCCCCCCCCTCGACATTTCGCACGATTACTCCGCAACACGCAATGCTCTTGCCGCGATGCTCCATGACTTTTTTCTCTCGAGTTTCCCGCACATTTTGACACCAAATTTGTGACGCCTGGGGGTACGGTTCTGAAGTTACATGACTTTTTGTTTTTTTTAGGCCAAAAATGGCTAAAAAATGTGATTTTGTGTACAAAGTCAATGCAAATTGAGTTTTTTCACATGGTTCATATAAATATGCTTATTTTTACTCTCAATGGCTAAAATTAGTTTGTTTTAGGAGTATTATGCTTCAAAAAGTGTCTGTGACAAATTTTGTTACAAAAAACAAAAAAAAAAAGGTCGAAAAAACAAAGAAATACATAAGAAATTCATGAAACAATAAAATAAATAAGAAATTAATTTTGATACCTATTTTTTTTTCAAGTACATTTGCTGAGAATGCCACAAAGAATAATTATACCAAAAATGAGCACTTTTGGAGCTTTACTTACTGATTTAGATGAAAGATTCTGATTTCTCGCATAAATTATAATTAATCAAAATAAAATAAAAGAAGACTATTTTGGAAAATTTAAAAACACGACCTTGTACATTACATCGCACACTACCATTGCGCAAAGTTCCGCGGCAGAAAATCAGACCTTAACCCTATTTTAACTGGGCTATTTGAGACCAAGTTTTTACTGGGGGGGTCCCCCCCCCCCCCCCTTCAGATCTCGGCCGCTGATCACGCGATCGCCACAAAATTTTGCCTTAAGATAGAGCCGGATGTCAACTACAAGATTACAGGGTCATAGAATAGAAAAATATTGGCTTTCTATTTTTAATAAATTTATTACGCAAATTTATGCATGAAATCATATTTTCACCTACAACTCCATTAAAAAGACTGAATGATTACTAAATTTTTGTTTCAGAGTTCCTCAAGACACATCAAACAATTTTCTTGTGGAAAAAATAGCACAATCAAAATCAATTTCTTTTGTTTTTTATTGTTTTATTAATTTCTTATGTATTTTATTGTTTTTTTTACCTTTTGTTTTCTATTGTTTTTTTTTTACCTTTTGTTTTCTATTGTTTTTTGCCAAAATTTGTTGCAGGCACTTTTTCAAGCTTATCTACACTAGAATCAATTAATTCTCGCTATCGCCAATGATGTAAAAAGTACCAGGATGTGGCTTTTTCGTCAAGATTTAGTGCACTTGGTAGCAAGGGCACTTCCGGCGCGGGGCATAATTTGCACAATGCTAGCGTGCGCGTACGTGTACCTTACCTATAGCGCAGCGCCGACCACGGATACTAGTACAGTAGGCCGCTGTACCGCCCGAGCCAGCGAGTGGCCAGGCCTGTCATACTCGTACACTGTAGTCCCCGCCGGCGGCCGGCCTTGCATTAGCATGCACCACTGCACGCAGCGCATAAGCTAACACATACCGGTACAGCGTACTATACTGCTTGATCAATGCGATCGATGTGCACATCACAGATCAGTCATCTCTGCATACGGTGAAAATATGCTGGAAAATATTCACCCACCTGGATGTACAGTATATCGTCATGGAATGCCCATCTTTGTTTTTATTCGTTCTCTGTCGAAATGTCGCGAACACAATCGGGAACGAACAGTGATCTCGAACTTATCCTGTCTCCAAAGCAATTTCTTCCAAGTAAGTACGTACAATGTACGTAGGCACTATACATAGAGCTGTATTTACCATACAGCTCTATGGCACTATACTAGGGCTACTACCTATAGTGCTACTACCACTACTAGTAAGTCGCGCATGCACGTACTGCGCTGTGGAGTCACCCGCAAACTTCACACACGCGGCCACGTCACGTCTCGCATGCCAGTAAGGGTCCTGTTTCTGCAGATTTTTTTCATTTATTGTCGTGCGAACAACACATGGCAGCTTCGCAGCAACAACCAATAGTCGTACTAACAGCAATTTCTTAAGAATGGAGAAATTTCAAATCATATTAAAGCTGTAATTCAAGTCGAGAAAACCGGAAGTACACGTAGAATACAGTCGGTTGTGTGTGTAAATAGCATTAGTCAAGTATCACGCGCGTACGAACGAAAGTGACTTTGCTACCGGACTATCCCATAATGCACCGTAAATGACGCTTAAATCAACATCCGGGTACTTTTTACGTCATTGGCGATAGCGAGAATTTCAATGGTTAAAAGTTGATCTAATTTGTATCAATTTAACCAAAAAACACAATTTGCACTGGATTTGCGATCTGGTGCACACTTTTGATGAAATTTGGGATTTTTCTCCTATCAAAAAACAATTGAGAAAAAGGAATATTCATAGATAATTGAATGACCACATCATGGTATTTCAGCTCTTGCTCCGCCTGTGCGACATCACTGTGAAGGCCTACTAAATAGTGGGGCCTATCGCCGGCGTAGCCAGGATTTGATCTTCAGGGGGAGGGGTTAGATGCGAGAGAGCGAAGCGAGAGAGGGGGGAGGGTGTGGGAGGGGGGTTTCCCCCTCCCACAATGAGAACTTTTTGCATATTGATGTTGTAAATGGTGCAATTTGATGCATTTTTCTGCGTGTTTTGTCGACTTGAAACAGTCCCACATGTTTAAGGTAGCAGTACATTTTACGTAGATTATTATTGAACAATTTTGCCTATAAAATGGTGTCAGTTAAATAAACTTCTTGCATTAATTGTAACACTGAATATAATGAATGCTACCGAGCCCGAGCGAGGGGGGTGGAGGGGGGGGGTGTGTTCCCCCTCCCACGGTGAGAACTTTTTGAATTTTGATGTTGTAAATGGAGCAATTTGATGTATGTTTTTGCATGTTTTATCCACTTGAAACAGTCCCACTTGTTCAAGGTAGCAGAATATTTTCGATGTAGATTATTATTGAACAATTTGCCTTAAATGATATCATTTGAATAAACTTCTTGTATTTAAATTCTTCCACTGAATGTCATGAACGCGACCGAGCCCGAGCAAGCGGAGCGAGTGAGGGGGAGGGGTGGGATGGGGTGTCCCCCCTCTCACGGTGAGAACTTTTTGCATTTTGATGTTGTACATGGTGCAATTTGATGCATGATTTTGCGTGCTTTGTCGACTTGAAACAGTCCCACTTGTTTAAGGTAGCAATATATTTCGATGTTGATTATCATTAAACAATTGGGCTATATAACGGTATCATCTAAATAAACTTCTTGTATTAATTCTTACACTGAATATCACGAACGCGATGGAACCCGAGCGAGCGGAGGGGGCGGAGGAGGCGAAGGGGGGGGGGGGAGGGTGAGGGAGTGGGAGGGGGTGTTCTTATGGAGTTAAATTTAGCACTCAAATAACTTACTAGTACTTTAGTCAATAAACGTAAGTGTACCGATATAGTGATTGTATGGAGCATTTGGCTTGCAGTAGACGTTCGTGCGGTCATTTTTCAAACGAAGGTGGCGATGAATTGGGGAGCGGTGCAAAGAAGTGGAGGAAACAACCAGAAAACAGGAGGAAACAGTGGAAGAGGCGAGTCAAAATGTTGACTGATTAATCCTGTAGGCCTATATATTTTTTTCCAGATTGGTTTGAAAACCAAGCTGGAAAAAATAATAATATTAATAACCATTTCTATGCGGGGGGAACTGGGTCCAAGTTGCGTTCAACCAGAACAGTTGAAACCGTCGCAATAGCGTATACGTATGGGCAAGCGTATGTATCAATGGCATACTTGCCAACTCTACCGCTTTGGGCGGTAGACTACCGCTTTTTAGAGGTTTTGACCGGCTACCGATTTTCTGCTCTCTTCTGATCTACTGATTTTGTAGCAAAACTACCATAAAATGAAATAGAAATCATATTTTCCCTTCATTGTGCGTTGATTCCCTAAAATAAGCTAGTAATTAGAATACTAATAATAATTTCAAAGAACTCGTTCCTAAAAAACACCATATTCAGCCTTCTAATATGCACACATGTATGCACACTGCAGTGGCGCACTATTAGTAGTCTCTATCATATTATCTACGTGCGTGCAAGACTTACTCTACTGTACACGTGTACGTGTACAGTAGAGTAAGTGCGTGGTGCGGCCGATGCGGCATACGGTGTGGCATATTTAGTTCGGTGGGCATGATCCCAGCCGGCCATGTACGTACGTGATTTTGTATTAAACGTAAATGTATTTTCATATCTAACTTGTGATAACAATACGTTTGATTACTTTTTCACATACAACCGTGTATGCTCAGCCTACAAAAATTATTTACCAATAGGCCTAACTTTAGGCCTATGTCTGATTTTATTTCTATATCATATAACAGTTAGACCTTAACTGCGACCAGCCCCAACACTGCGTGTTGGGGCTGCGCATTGTAGCAGACATGATCATGACAGGCGAAGTATAGCGCCTAAATATCAATAAGAAATCGCAAAAATTCTGTAATATGAAGACTTACAGGTGAAGTTATAATGTTGAAGACTGACTGCGTTCAACTTTTGGTCCTGCCAATATTCCATTTCTGCTCGAATTGATGAGTTAAATACGACTCGGTCGAGAGGAACTTGGGAGAACGACATCCTATACAGTCAATGGATTTGAAATTTGTGCGCATGCACTGGCCGTCAATTCATCTGTACAGCTGTAGCTTTATGGCAAGGCCGTATCATAGTTATCATACTGTTGTGGCAAACCCTCTCGCTGTATATTGCGTTGCTTTCTGGGTGGGTACGCGCACGCAGGCCTTGTCAAAAGGCTAAAAGCATTGCGACTCCGCCCAGCATATGAATATTTACGTGCGCAGTGTACTGCATACTGATTTCGAAAATGGTGAATGGGATGGGGAGCTAGGAGATGGACCTGTAAAAAAAAAATGTTTTTTCAAGATCATTGGACGAGTGTGAACAAGAACAAGGTGAACGGATGGTAGGAATTAGATAAGAATCTTATGTATACTATAAAAGTAAGTTTTTTTCTAGTGAAATTCGAAACTTACGGAGGCGCGAAAATCTGTGACAGACTGTGTATGTTTTTCAAGCTTACCGATATAGCACTCTATTGACTCAGGACGCTCCCACAGTGTGTAACTGTGTACACGGAGCGTCCCGGGGTTAGTTAGACCTATTGTATGCGTAACGTTAGTCTACAAAATAGTTCATAGATTTACATGGATTATGTTCTTTTATCAATACCAAGAACCCTTTAAAAAGGTTAAAAAGCATGCACCAAATCTCATATTTTGATATTGAAAAACAAAAAAAGTCCACACCGCGGGAGGGGAGAAACCCCCCTCCAACACCCTCCCCCCGCCCCCCCCCCCCCCCCCCCCCCCCCCCCCCCGCGCACAAGCGCGCTCGGGCTTGGTCGCTTTGCTCCCTTGCAAAATCTACTAAACTACCTCTTCAGGATTTCAAAATGTTGGCAAGTAACGTTAGAGTATCTATGCAATGGTGTCTGTCTAAAGTCCAATAAGCGAAAAACTGACCCAGCAAAATGAGAAGTTTTTCGCGGAATTAACGTTTTAATAGACATAGTCTAGCTAGACTACTTGTCGGCCAATATTAACGTTAGCGCCTATTATTAGCATTGATCAACGTTAAAAATTTATTCCTTGCCCTTACCAGGTCCAGAAAAATGAGAAAGTCTCTGGGACGGTGTTTTCCCAATTTGCCTCAGATCAGTAGTTCCAACTTCCTCGTCGTCTTCCTCCTTACTCAGATCCAGATCATCGTCAAGGGGGTTCACAAAAGGTATTGCACTCGCCATTTTCCTAGCTGATCACTTGCTTTTTCGGTAATTGTGCTCACTGACGTCAGCTGACTGAACTGGTTGCGGTCCTTAGATTCTAACGTTACATGTACCATAGGACTCTATGTACTGTACTATCTATGTACAAGCAACTACTATGGTACAAATGTAACGTTCGCTGCGTCCGCTTTTTGGTGGTCTACTGTAATCAGAGTGCGGGGCCAGCCCACTGAAGTATAATGACATTGGAAGTGCAAGTGGGCCATAGTACCTAGCCAGCACGGCTCAGTAGATTTGCCGCTCGCTACACCGCCGCCGCCGCCGCACCTCGTAAAAGTAGCGCTAGCTGATCCCGCATCCCGCTGGCCCGCCCGGCCAGGAGGGGATGGGAGCTGAGAGTATGGTTGGGTGTCCATAATATCGGACACCTAACGTTTTTCTATCAACAGAAACGTGAAAAATCACACAATTTGCCTGACATTTTACTCACGTGTGGAGAAAATACTCCGGATTCACAAGCGCGCACTGAAAATGCGATCTGAGGTACGCGCTCTAGATGGCGGCTTCGAACGCGTGGGGTGTCATTTTTTCCGCACTCAGTTGCCCGGCTCATATCGACCGACCACCCCGCCCTCTACGTATAAAGCGTACTTAAACGCGTTTTTTCGACAAGCTGCTGTTTTTTTCTAGTCGTAATTTTTCCCCCAATATTATTTGAAAATATTTTGAATCCTTCGATATTACTTTTGAAGGACTGTTTGATGAATTTGACTTGATTTTCATTAGGAAACTTTTCATCGTAATTGAAATAGAGTCGGTTTGTTTTTTCACATTCATTTCTCGTTTCTGCATCAACTCGTAGTGTCGTACGGTCGTAGCGGGCGACAAAATGTTTATGTCATGTGTATGTGTAACGTGTGTGCACGATCGTACAAGCGGCGGTGACAATTTTGCGGTCAAAATCGTCAAATTTATTACGGAAGGATACTCTACATCTAACAACGAGTCAGCAAAGGTAGGCCTAGTTATATGTAGTTACACGATAAACCTTATTCGATTTTGCTAAATTTCGGTAATTTAGAGGGAATACTTAGTTGTTTTCGCCACATTTTACTCGGTAGCGTAGCCCAGTGAAGAATCGAACACCGTTGCGCGTAGTCCCATGCGTACATTTTTTTTCTGTACGCGCAATGCCATTATAATGCGGGGCCGGTCGTTATGGACCCGGTCGGTGGGTTGGACCCCTACCATACGTACAGTACGTAGGCGTTTAGTATAGTGCATGCAGAAGAGATAACAAACGTTGCGATGGTGTCTTCAGCTCGGTTCGGCTTAGACAGAAAAATCCGTCTGTCCGGAGGAGTCTTATATATTTTTTGACGTTATTTTTGGTGTAGGAGGGGATCCGTGAAGCCAGACGCAGTCTCCGCAGAACATATCCCTGACGACCAGATACAGACTGATCTTTTGGTCAAGGTTCGGCTGATCATGCTCACTGCGCTAGTGACACTGCACTAGAACATTGAAGGTTGTCTACACTCTGTTCCAGTTTTCGGTCTACCTGTCAAGTGGCAGTGCACTGCAGTGTACCGGTAAGTGCAGCTAGTGCATGTAGGTTCCTTTATGAATATAGGTGTGCATAGGTGAAAAGGTTCTAACTGGTAGACCTCTAACCATGCTAACACTAGGGTGTCTGGAGTATTTTTCTAACTTTTGAAATTCGCTTTCAAAAGCCGATTATGAACAATTTCATATGAAAGAGAATTGTGTTAGCAGTTGGTTAGTATTAATAGTAAGAGTTCTAAGACATAGGCCTAGATCTATTTCAAATTTCATGATGAAATGATATGTTCCTATCTCACTAAGTTACATCCATAACACTGCTCTTCAAAAGTGTGAGTCTGTTAAATATCTTGGTGTCACGTTATCTAATGACTTTGTAGTGGTTTCCAATATCTCTGTATTTTTACTGTCTGGCTGCTGTCAATTATGCTGTCTGACAACCCAGCATTCTGTCAACATCCACGCGAGCTTTCTTTGTGCGCCGACAAATGACAGGTGCGCACTACATTCTTCGCTTTTGTCATCGTGCCGAGGTACACGTATTTCACATTCCAACAGTAGTCGGATTTTCATAAACACACCCCTTGTTTTGCTGTCACGGAAACAAGCTACCAATTAGTGGCGAGCTGCGCATCTTCATCAGCCAATTACCACTCTCAAAGCTCCTGTCCGTGACATGTTTTCTCCGACTACGCTGTTTCATTTTCCACGCTTCCTCACTTCACGATTAGCTTTCATCCCAAGAGCGCGTCCTAATCGTTGGAGTCACTCACGTCCGCATACTACGTCCGTTTGTACTTCCCACGTCTTCTCTCGCTGACGATACCTAGCGCCGTGGACTGGCATTTCATACGGATTATACAATACGGATTATTACACTTACCCGGATTTCGTACTTCGCGGCATTCGCTTCACTTTTCATCGCGATTCGCCTTAACTTCAGGCTACACTCCAACCTGGGGATCTTTACATCACTACATTCAACGCGACCGGAGCCTCGTTACATCGCTGCATTCAACGCGATCTGAACGTGATCGGCGCCTCGTTACATCGCTGCATTCAACGCGATCTGCGTCCCATCACATCGCTGCTTCTGTCCTGCTAGCGCGTGGTCTGTGGTGTGCAGACTCTACCACAACCAGCTAGGGACCGTGCAGTTCTTCTATCCAGTGCTCCAGCGGTGGATCGACTCTACCCTCGCTTGTGCTAGCCGCGGCACTCGGAGGATACTCCACGCTGCCGCTGGATCCTTTGTACATTATTTCTATGGGACACTGTCGTCTTCGGACACCCTAAGTGCATTCGGAGTTAGTCCATATTATTTCATATCAGTTCGGGAAGTGCAATACCCATTTCAAGGACACTGTTCACCACTACTGGTGCCCTGGTGCTTTCTACACTACACTATTAAAAGTGTCATACGGTCGTCTACCCTTCCTGCTGGTGGTGCCTTCAAGTCCCGTTAGCCACTCAGTGAGTAATTGTTAGGTATTACATCATAGGCCCGTACCATAATACCTACAACATCACATATCTCAGCAATCTCCATGAAAGCTAATCAACAGCTTGGTTTCATCCGGCGTAACACAAGGTTCTTCCCTCAGTCATTCAGGGAGGCAGCTTAAAGGCATAATTTACCATTTGCAGGTGAAAGCATTAGTGCTTTAAAATAGTTCTAAAATGTGAGTTAGGGATAGAAACAACCACTGTCAAAATTTTAATCCGTATAATTGATGTGAAGTGTTGTTAAATACACAAAATGTGAACAATAGTTATAATAAAAATGTTTCCAGACTAAACCGTATACAGTTACGGTTTACTGAGAAAAACCCTGATATCTCCTTATATTTTAGGTTTTATTGCAAATATTTCATATGGTAGGATGTTTTATGATACAACAGACCTACACATATGCATCAAATGTGATATCTTGAACATTTTTGAAATCACTGCTCCCAAAGGTAAACTGGACCTTTAAGGGGGCACTACACCGAAAACTGAAAATTTTTCCAATTTTCTGTTTTCACTTTTAAGTGACAGTTTAGGTTCTTACCTTCAATATTCAGTAGGTTTTACACTAAAAAAATGCAGTAAAAGTGATTAAAATACCTTTTTCTGATACCCTTTTGAAGGTACATTTTTGCAGTGGAGGAACGCATATTCAAAACTCTATAGGTGGGTCTACAGTGTGATAAACACTGAATACAATCATTATACCATGTTTTTGTGAGTTAAAATCATAATTTTTGACAAAATATGTTTGTAAAAGTGCATTAAGTGAATTCTACATATATTTTGTAGGGATATTTATGTCTATATACTGCTAGAAATGGCATCTGCCTGCACTTTGAGGTCATTTTTGTGTTGAAAGTATGGCGAATGCAACTTTTTTATGTATTTTATTGTTTGAAAATGACATGTCCACTTTCAAATGCCGTTTTCTCAAAATGTGGTTTTATATACCTTTGTTTACAAATTTTGCTATAACTTGAAAATGCTTCAACGTTTTCTTCCCAAATTTGGTACACTTATGCAGAAGGACATGCTAAATAATCTAATTGAGCACCTTGGAATTATGGGCTTTAGTTTTTAAGTTTTTGAAAGCTGAATTCTGATTTGTTAATACCGGTTGCCATGGCAACGGGAAAACACATTTTTCAAAAATAGTCAATTAAAATGTGTGGTTTTTTGAGTTACATCTATCAACCAAATATGAACTAAAAATGCCAAAGTTTACAGTAGTAGTAGGCATTTTTGTGGTAACCAATCACCTGTAGGCATCTGGTTACCATGGTAACCATTCATAATATTATATGTTACAATGTATACCATCGTATTGCTGACATCTCTAGCAACATGTTCATATATAGTTTTATGGGGTTTTGATAAATTCTTCATGACATAAATGCAAAATATTTGATTTTTTGTCATTTTCAATTTTGGTGGTGTAGTGCCCCCTTAAGGGCTTGTGCCGAAAGGGTGGGTTGGGTGGTGGCGCGTCGCGTTAATGGGAACACCACCCTTCGTCCAAAGCCCCCCGGTTTTGCCGAAAGGGTGCGTTGGTACTTTTTCTCATGTAATACTAAAAGACGAGTTTTGAATTTATATTTAACCTTCAAACAACCATTTCAAAGAGGCTATGGTCCGGATCGGTTTACACTCTATTACCACTTGGTCTACAGCCAGTTGCTGGTCAAATAGACTGTTGGTCTAGTCATCATTTCGTCCAATTACTGTTTGGTCTAATTGTTATTTGGTTTAATTACTATTTGGTCTACAGTCAATTCGTCTAATTATAGCCATTTGGTCTATTTTTGGTCTATTATGAGTTGGTCTAATTCCATTTCGTCTAATCAAATGGTCTAAAATAAAACCAAATTTGTCCAATATAAATTTGATGTACACATCAATAGAAAGGGCCCTCCCCCCCCCCCCCAAAAAAAAAAAAAATTAGCCCAGTTGGTCATATAGACGAAACGATGATTGGACCAAATGATACTTGATTAGACCAGGAGGCTGGCTATTAGACCAAATGACAATAAGATCAATGGTTATTAGACTAAATGGGTGTAGACTAAATGATGATAGACAGAGGATAGACCAACTGGGCAATGGACCAAAATTAATGATGTGTTCACCAAATTTATATTGGACAAATTTGGTTTTATTTTAGACCATTTGATGATTAGACGAAATGGAATTAGACCAACTCATAATAGACCAAATCGGTAATTGATGATATAAATTGGTGTTAGACCAAAAATAGACCAAATGGCTATTATTAGACGAATTGGCTGTAGACCAAATAGTAATTAAACCAAATAACAATTAGACCAAACAGTAATTGGACGAAATGATGACTAGACCAACTGGTAATTAGACCAACTGATATTAAAACAGTCTATTAGACCAACTGGCTGTAGACCAAGTGGTAATAGAGTGTAAACCGATCCGGACGATAGCCTCTTTGAAATGGTTATTTGAAGGTTAAATATAAATTCAAAACTCGTCTTTTAATATTACATGAGAAAAAGTACCAACGCACCCTTTCGGCAAAACCGGGGGGGCTTTGGACGAAGGGTGGGGTTCCAGTCAACGCGACGCGACCCAACGCTCCCAACGCACCCTTTCGGCAAAACCGGGGGGGGGGGGGGGGGCTTTGGACGAAGGGTGGTGTTCCCATCGCTTTGTCACAGCTGATTATAGAAGAACGAGCAGTGTGACCAGTATGATTAATAAGTTGAAATGGCCCAGCCTATCTTCACGACGTACTGTGAGCAGATTAACTATGGTGTACAGAATCATGAACGACTCTGTTGCAATTCATCCAGATACATTCTTCACAATCAACTCGTCCAAAACCAGGAAAAATCACGACATGTGCTTCCAAACATACCGCCCCAGGGGCAACATCAACAAATTTGCATTTGCCCAGAGATCCATACCTGAGACTGAGTGGAACAAACTTCCAAGCTCTGTAGTTTGTGCAGTCTCACCTGAGCAGTTCAAGGAGCTCTTAATGACCCACCTCAAAATCACATCCTGTGATTAAGCCCACACCCCTCCTCTCATCGTGCACACAAGTTGTATTCATCTTCTTGATAGGCTGCATTTTATAGCCCTTTGAAGATTTTAGAAGAAAAAGAAGATCTCGAGAAATTAAGCTTTGAAATCACGCCAATAAATTACCACTTTTTCTCGCTGAAAACAAGCGAAACACGGTCCAAATCATGTTCGCAATTAGCGCTGAGAAGCTGCATGAGTGTGCGGCCCACCTCCAGCGACCAGTTAATGAGCGCACAGTTGTCAGCGGTTAGCTAAAACGCGTAACCAGCGCAGGAGCCACTCCCCTAATTGTGACATTCAATTCGCAGTAGCTTGAGCGCCCTACGTACCTACCTACTGTAGTAACCCTGCGGATCGCAGCCTGTAGCCCCACCGGTACATTGCGGGGATCAAGGGACCGAATCGCTGAACATCGCGATTGTCAGCCAGGGCAGCCGGCGTGGCGAGCATGGTTCAAAGAAAATGTAGTCGACTGTCGAGAGCAGGTGCAAGCAGCTCACGTGAAATGTACAAGCTACTAGTATGGTTGAGGGGTCTAGATATCGTGCACGAAAATTTGAAATGCTCTTATAATAGAAGTTATTCCATAATCGTACCTGAATTTCTCAATGAATATCACGAAAATGCAGAAAAATCACCTCCCAGAATCTCCTGATGATACGATGATGGAGTAGTGCACTGTCGCCGTTTGTATGTAACGTGCTCTAGCTTTCATAGAATATTTTTTCACTTGATATTAAATTTGTCCCTGTTAAGCAACAGCAGTTTTACCTAACTTGTGTATATTATTGTTATTATTATTGTATGTGTTATTATTATTATTATTATTGTTATTATTATTATTATCATTATTACTATTATCACCACCACCATCATCGATCATCATAATCATCATCATCATCATTATCATTTTCATTGTTATTATCATCACTTCCACCACATCATCATTTTATTCTTATTATCATTATTTTTATCATTGATATTTTCATAATCGTTAATGATTTTCATTTATAAAGTTTTCTTACAATATTTCTAATCACTTTAACCAATAATATACACGTAATTTTCAGGGCTGCCAACTCTCACGCATTGAGCGTGAGACTCACTCATTTTGGTCCTTTCTCACTCTAAAACTTTATTTCATTTGCATGCATTTCTATTGATCTCACTCATTTTGACTCCTGAATTATAGCATTGGCCTATGGGAGTCTCACTCTCAACTAGTTTCCAGTGTTGGCAGCCCTGAATTTTGTGTGTGTGTGTGTGTGTGTGTGCTTACCCATTCGTCACCCATTTGTCACACTCTCATCTAATTTGTTTTCTTCAGTATCATTATGGCCCTCCCCTGTCACAAATATATCACAAGTTAGCGCAAGAAATCACAAGCAAATTCAAATTGAAATCACACTTCAACTTCGACAGACTGAAATATTTATTCCTTTGTAATATTATAATCGTTGTGTTAAAATTTGACTTAAAACAACATTTATTAACAGTATTTCAGCGTAGCTGGCAGCATACATTGTTCTTGTGTATGATGACGTCACGTGGTAAACGATCGATCGAACAAATTACGAATTCTATCGACTACGAACGAGACAAGCGAGACGACACGTCTAGGCTACAACATCCTTAGAACAGATTTTAAGGTAAGATAGGTAAATTAAAAGGTAAAAAATTGGAAATTTAGTGGAAAATTTGTTGGAAATAAAATTTCTTACCTGCTTCCTTCTCATGTTGAGCGGTTGTCAGGTATGTTTATTCCATGGGCGTAACGGCAAATTTTGCGCTTAGTCCTACGCGTAATATCGCTTGCTATACGCAGTTACGCTATGCGCGATCATTAGGTCCCTGCGCGAGACCTAGTACCCTTACTATACAATCTCTACAGGCTTGGAATTAATGCCACATTACCACTATTCTTACGTGCATGAATGACCAAACGAGTCTTCCGAAATCTTTTGCACGCCCTTTTTGTTGATTGGGTATTCATGCTACAAATTTGCAGAAGTACCGCTACCACAGTATGCCTACTTCATACTTGGCAAGCGGACATTCACAATCGACTTCTCCGTGCCAATGACTCGAGCATCGCAAGTGCACTTTCGAAAAATGAATAAACAACGATAAGAACTTGTTTATTACCAATCCACTTCCTTCAGGATCGTACACAGCAGGTACTCCTTGAAGGAACCATCTCTTCAAAGTCTCATGTGACTTCTGGAGTTCCACAGGGTAGTGTTGTTGGCCCCATGTTATTCCTTCTGTTCATCAATGACTTACCAGAGTATCTGTCACACAATACCACTGTTAGGCTGTTTGCAGATGATTGCCTAATCTATCACAACATCAGGTCAGAAGAGGACAGTGTGCAATTCTAGGGAGACATCAAGGCACTGGAACGATGGGAAGCCGACTGGCTAATGGAGTTCAACCCATCATGACGTCATACACCATTCATGGACGAACCATGGAGAAAGTGGACACTGCATAATATCTTGGAGTCTACCTCCACGAGAAGCTCAGCTGGAACCACCACATCAACCAAGTAGCAAAAAAGGCTAATTCCACCAGAGCCTTTCTCCTGGCCAGAGGAACATCAGATCATGTCCACACAAAGTCAAGGTGTAATTATGCTACTTCACCCTGCTCAGACCAGTCCTGGAATATGGAAGCATAATCTGGGATCCCTTCACCCAGGCAAACATCATGAAACTGGAAATGAACCAGAGAAGGTATGCACACTTTGTCTGCAATGACCATCACAGAACAAGCAGTGTCACAGCCATGCTTCAAAAACTTCAATGGCCATCCTTGCAAGAAAGGAGAGCACAGGCAAAGGTTGCAATGATGTTCTGCATTAGGAACTCCATGATATCCATACCCGCATCAGTTCTGACCCCATCGCTACCTCATTCAAACAGGGGCCACGACCAGAAACTCCAAGTACCATTCGCAAGAACACAAGTACCGTCCTCCAAAGAAGCTTCTTCCCAGATGCAACCAGGCTTTGGAACTCATTACCCCAGGCCGCTGTCGCCTGTACCTCTCTGTCAAGCTTTAAGAGAGAGGTACTCAAGACCCAGTTCTGTTAAGACACGGATGCCTGTTTTTTAAACCGCACATACGTGTAGTTCCATGTAGATTTTTCTTAATCCAGACACTGTACATATATGCCTGCACAGCACAACAGTACGAAAATACACCCAACAGTGGCCTGTACTTGTGAAGAAGAAGAAGAAGACTCCACAGTCTAGAGTCTTGAGTCTAGAGCTAGATGTTCTCTGTTTTCAAACTGATTAGCCACGATGCACGTGATTTGTGAGTGTGACTGTATCCAAATGTACAGAGTGCTATGTGTGATGTGTGTTGAAGAGCTAGATCGCAAGCGACAGCTCAGTTTCCTGCAGCTGTCACTTATCGGCCAGCGGCAGCACACACGCACACACACATACACACAGGTAGCTCGCTGCATTTCTTGTGCTGCATGCACACAAGATCCACACACTGCATTATATACACAGCAGAGGCCATGTGTAGACGGCGATGCGTATTGAATTTACATTATATCCATGAGTGCCTTCGCGCGAAGTTACTATGGATTTTTCCATACGAAGCCACGCCTAAAACGTTTGCTGTGACCAAAAAATTATTGCAAGAGGTATCTTCAAGGTGATATCCCCACACCAAGACGTGGAGCTAGCGAAAAACTAACCGCACTCAGGGCAATTCCACGGTATATAGGACACAGGTGCCAAAAATTCAAAATGATATTTGTTTCAAACACCATACATTTTCAGACAATACTTAAGAATTGAAGTTTTAAGAATCATTATGTTTTTCAATAAAAGCAGCCCTCTTGATTTTCAAAATGGCTGCCAAAATATGCCTACAAACTCAATAGTAAGAAAGAGTGTATCGTCACATAACTTACTCTCTGTATATCCACTTTACTAGTACTCTAAACAGCAATCTTTTATATGTATGCAGTTACCAAAGAAGTCTTTTACCACATGACAGAAAAAAAAGCTGGTTGCTTTAGATGTGCTTCAGTTCTATCGATGTTTACAGTACATCAATTTATCGTCGGATTCATGTACTGCCCCTCTGATAGAATATGGAGAAAAACTTCCTCTTTCATATGATACCAAATTTGTCAGGATTCGTTAATGGCATGGTCTGGGGATTTGGCAATAAAGGCGAAATTTGACACAAAAATGCTGGGTCAAAAACAGCGTAGGCGCACGACTCCATTGCGTTCCATGGGAATTGTGTGTTATGAGATAGGGGCACGTTTTGGTCGAGGGGTTAGCAGTGCGCGAACAGACACCCTATTAACACCGTTAGTGGAATAAAAATATAGGCCTAGAATCTATTTTCCCATTCTGCTTGGCTGTATACATACTATGGTGTTCCAGGATGAAGATCTTAACGTATACGCACACATGTTCGTATTGTTGATTGGTAACTATTTCACTGGTCTAGAGTATACGTCAATAACTGTTGAGTCGCTACCCTACGACCTTGAAATCAATGTGCCGATTAAATCAAATTTCCTCTTACCACAAACACCAATTGACATTGAAATACAGTCAAACCTGTCTATAGCGGCCACCCAAGAGAAACAACAAAAGTGGCCGTTATAGACAGTTAGTCGCTATAGACAGGTTGGGCGCCATTTTGAATTTCAGTACTGGCATTTGATAATAGCAGAAAATACCGCATGTTCTTAAAAAAACAACAACAACCAGCAAATAAGTTTGCATGTGCAGCAGTGCTATTGTGGGAGGGGGGTTTCGTTGTACAATTCACTTCATTTTTTTTTTTTCTTTGCCTGCTTCAGTTCTTTTGATGTTAAAACTAATATTTGGGGCCTTAGGAAGTTCTCTGGTTCATACCGAGTTGCATGAATGGGGTTGTAGAGCCCATGTCAAAATCGACAACTAATGTCATAACACGTCGACGACAAATGTCATAACAACCACTAATATCATAACACGTCGACGACAAATGTCAAAGCAACCACTAATGTCATAACACGTCAGCGACAAATGTCATAATGACCATTAATGTCATAACACGTCGACGACAAATGTCAAAATCGGATTAACCACTAATGTCATAACACGTCGATGACAAATGTCAAAATTTCCAAATTTACTCAAAGGGGAGTAGCCTTTACAAAATCAAAGGCTGGCGAGACCCTCCCCCCCCCTCAATTTTCTTATTTTTATTCCTGTTGCATCAACAAAATATAGAGATGGGGCACCAGAGGGGGATGCGTCCCCTGTCAATCCGCGATTGCGTCAACACGCAAATGTCAAAATTGTATTAACCACAAATGTCATAAGATGTCGACCACAAAAATGTCAAAATTTCCAAACGTACTGCAAATGTCATAACGCGTCACAGGGGCGGATCCAGGAGTTTCGTAAAGGGGAGGTGCCTTCACAAAATTAGAACTGCCGCACCTCCACCCCCCCCCATTTTTTTTCATTTTTTTCTATTGTTTTAAGTAAAGAAAAAAAAAGAGACGGAGCACCAGAGGGGGATGCGCCCCCTTCTCGACCCACGATTGCGTCAACCACATATATGTCAATACTCATTTCTTGCATTAGGGGCGGATACAGGCATTCCGTAAAGGGGATGCGCCTTTACAAAATCAAAGCTGCCGCAACCCTTCCCCATTTTTTCTTTTTATTTCTGCCCCCCCCCCCACATTTTTCTTATTTTTATTTCTGTTGCGTTAACAAAATACAGAGAGGGGGCACCAGAGGGGGATGCGCCCCCTCTCGATCCGCGATTGCGTCAACCGCAAATGTCAAAATTGGATTAACCACAAATGTCAAAATTTCCAAACGTACTGCAAACGTCATAACGCATCGCAGGGGCGGATCCAGGAGTTTCGTAAAGGGGAGGCGCCTTTACAAAATCAAAGCTGCCGCGACCCTACCCCATTTTTTCTTTTTATTTCTGCTGTTTTAACAAAAATATAGGGGGCACTAGAGGTGGTGCACCCCCCCCTCGATCTGAGATTGCGTCAACCAGAAGTTAAAAAATATAATGTCAAGACCCATAGTTTGCATTCCAGGGGCGGATCCAGGAATTCAGTAAAGGGGAGCATATACGCGGTTCACGCGAGGTGGCTGATGCCTGTTCCTGCAGTCCGTCGCGGCGTGAAGTGTATACGGGTGTGGCAGCACAGCGTGGCCGGATACACACGGTCGAGTGGCGTGGGTATTGTCCGGTTCGCGGGTGTCTGCCTGTTTCTGTCCACAGCTGGGCGTGGGATTACTCGAAGACTCAAAGACTGGGCGGTATCCGCCTCCGGATACGTCCCCCGGACAGGTCCGGATACTCAGTGCCTGGATACGGACGGCTACAAATATAACAACAAATCCCTGGTCAAAATCCATTTCTACCCAACTATTAATCCTCAACTTCTATAATGCAACGTTTGGGCTCACCCTTGCAGTAATGTGTTAAGGTACAACATCTGAACGTCCTCAGTTTATTATCACATCAACTTTCTCCTTTCATGTTCATTTTAACCTTTCTTGCAAAAGAATACAAAAAATTGTGTCACATTTCGGTTCTGTTGCAATGCATTGCCATATAATGACATACGTAAGCCTAGCACTGAATACAATATGTGAAACCTGCGACCAATTAAAAAATCACCTAATTAATGGGACAGTTATCAAAATCCAGCGATAGAATTGATCTACAAACAATGCAAATCTCCCCCAGTAAAAGCTCGCCTTTTGCTAACTTCCGTATCTAACTTCACATATATGCTCTTTACACTGTTTCTCTCGTGGTTCTAACATCAACATCCGAATTCCACGGAAAACATACTTTCTCTTAACATTAATTTCTGAATCGATCCACAGCTACACTTTAGGCCAAAAAAAAAAATCGTTGTATTGGCGTATCTTCTTGACTGCGATCGCAATCGCAAAAAACCCGGAAGTGGAAACGGCTCTGGGGATATCGGATGTACGGTCGGGCGGTTGGTCCGTTGCAAATCTTGCGTCGCGAACTACTTCCTCAGTTTTCAACCGATTCCCATAAAACTTGGCACAGATGTGTGCCTTGGGTTGTAGATGTGCAAGACGTATTTTTTGACAGTACCCAAAAGTACGTTGCCATGGTAGCGGCATATTATGGGCAAAAATGGGTACAAATCTTGCGTCGCGAACTCCTCCCACAGTTTTTGATCAATTTTTATGAAATTAGGTACAGATGTTCATCTGAATATGTTAATGTGCAAGACACATATTTCCGCAGTGGCAAAAAGTGCGTTGCCATGGTAACGGCATGTTATTGGTAAAATATAGGGCAAAATGCTTCATGGCAAAACTGCTTCATCAGTGTTCTTCCAATTCTCATGGAATTCATATTGAATGTTTGTCTTAGGATATAGGTCAGCATGACACATTTCTTGACAGTGACAAAAAGTATGTTGCCATGGTAACAGCTCACATATTATGAGCCAAAATGATGGAAAATTTTGTGTTGCAAACTACTTCCTCAGTTTTTTGACCAAAGCTTATGAAATGTTGTTTTTTTACCAAAGCTTATGAAATGTTGTTTGGCAGGGGTATAACCAGTCGCTGTAGCGACATTTCTAGTTTTGATTAGAAAAAAAGAGAGAAGGGGCACCAAAGGGGGATGCGCCCCCTTCTCGATCCGCGATTCTGTCAATCACAAATGTCGAAACTCATTGCTTGCCTTACAGGGATGGATCAAGGAATTCCGCAAAGGGGAGTCGCTTTTACAAAATCAAAGGGTGGCGAGACCCCCCCCCCCCCAATTTTCTTATTTTTATTTCTGTTGCGTTAACAAAATAAAGAGAGGGGGCAGCAGAGGGGGATGCCCCCCCCCCCCCCGATCTAAGATTGCGTCAACCACAAGTTAATGTCGAAACCCATCGTTTGCATTCCAGGAGCGGATCCAGGAATTCAGTAAAGGGGAGCCGCCTTTACAGAGGGGGATGTGCCCCCTCTTGATCCGCGATTGCGTCAACCGCAAATGTCAAAATTGGATTAACCACAAATGTCATAAGACGTCGACCACTATTGTAATGTCAAAATTTCCAAACGTACTGCAAATGTCATAACACGTCACAGGGGCGGATCCATCAGTTTCGTAAAGGGGAGGTGCCTTTACAAAATTAAAGCTGCTGCAACCTTACCCCATTTTGTTCTTTTTATTTCTGCTGTTTTAACAAAAAAATAGATAGGGGGCACTAGAGGGGGTGTGCAATTTTATGTCAAAACCCGTAGTTTGCATTGCAGGGGCGGATTCAGGAATTCAGTAAAGGGGAGGCACCTTTACAAAATAATTATTAGGGGTGCCGCACCCCCTCCCCATTTGTTTGTTTTTTATTTCTATTGTTTTGATTAAAAAGAGAGGGGGCACCAAAGGGGGATGTGCCCCCTTTTCGATCCGCAATTGCATCAACCACAAATGTCAAAACTCATTGCTTGCCTTACAGGGGCAAATCCAGGAATTCTGTAAAGGGGAGGCGCATTTACAAAATCAAAGGCTGGCGAGACCCCCCCCCCCCATTTTCTAATTTTTATATCTGTTGCAATAACAAAATAGAGAGAGGGGGCACCAGAGGGGGATGCGCCCCCTCTCGATCCGCGATTTCGTCAACTGCAAATGTTGAAATTGTATTAACCACAAATGTCATAAGCCACCGACCACAAATGTCAAAATTTCCAAACGTACTGCAAATATCATAACTCATCACAGGGTCGGGTCCAGGAGTTTCGTTAAGGGGGGGGGGGGCGCCTTTACAAAATTACAACCCCCACCCCCAATTTTTTCAATTTTTCTATTGTTATAAGTAAAGAAAAAAGAGAGGGGCACCAGAGGGGGATGCGCCCCTTTCACGATCCGCGATTGCGTCCACCACAAGTTAATGTCAAAACCCATCGTTTGCCTTACTGGGGCGGATCCAGGAATTCCGTAAAAGGGAGGCGCCTTAACAAAATTACAGGCTTCCACCCCCCATTTCTCATTTTATTTTTGTTGTTTTAACCAAAAAAAAAAAGTAAGGGGGGGGGGGGGCACCAGAGAGGTATGAGTCCCCTCTCCATCTATGATTGCGTCAACCACAAAATAATATGTCAAAACTCATTGCCTGCATTACAGGGGCGGATCCATTTATTCAGTAAAGGGGAGGTGCCTTCACAAAATAAATGTTAGGGCTGCCGCACCCCCTTTTTGTTTTTATTTTCATTGCTTTGATTAAAAAAAAAAGAGTAGGCACCAGAGGGGGACGTGTCTCCTTCTCGATCCGCAATTGCGTCAACCATAATATCAAAACTAATTGCTTGCCTTACAGGGGTGGATCCAGTAATTCTGTAAAGGGGAGGCGCCTTTAGATAATTGTAACCTGCCACACCCCTTTTTTTTCTTTTTATTTGTGTTGTTTAAAAAAAAAATGAAAGGAGACACCAGAGAGGGGTGCGCCCCCTCTCGATCCGCAATTGCGTCAACCACAAATGTCAGAACTCATTGCTTGCATTATAGGGGTGGGTCCAGGAATTCCGTAAGGGGGAGACACCTTTATAAAATCAAAGGCTTGCGAAACCCCCTCAGCCTTTTTTCATTCAATTTCTTTTGTGTTAACAAAAAAAGAGACAGGGAGGGGGTACTGCACCCCTCTCGATCCGCGACTGCGTCAACCACGAGTTAATGGCAAAACCCATTGTTTGCATTGCAGGGGGCAGACCAGGAATTCAGTAAAGGGGAGGCCAACACGTCTCCCCTTTACGCTTTACGGAATTCCTGGACCCACCCCTGTAAGGCAAGCAATAGGCGTGTCTTCATCAGCCCAAAGTTTCAAAATAGCGTGCTATCTTGCGGTTACCGAACTAGCCCGATGTCAAAATAGCGCACTATTTGTGTAGTGAAGACACAAATAGCGCGCTATTTGATCGGGAAAATTTTCCCCAAAATCTTGGTCTAGTTCATGAACTAGAGCGCTAATTCGCGAAATTGCGCGCTATTTCGGGTGCGTCTCTATCAGCCTGAAATTTTCTCGATCCCTCCATGCTTCTGGTTAGCCAGCTGGCTATGGAAAGCATATGTACAAGCTAGTGACTGTGTACAGTACATAAACGCACGGTGTATTCAAGGATCACTTATGTGTACTAGGCCTACTGTTGTTGACATCTTTAAAACAAGGGAGGTGATTCCTCTCACCTCCCTGTTAAAACTCATTGCCGTGCATGCTGGCTGTTGTTTGTATTTCTTCTTCTGGTCCACTCTGTCTAAGCTGAAGATTCTTGCAGATTGTGTGCATTTTGGACTTGTTGAAACATTGCAAATTGTTAATTTCATATAAGATGTCTCACTGGACAGAAGAAAGAGTAGCGTTATTGATATCCCTTTGGAGGGAATATGCTGTACTGCTCACTTCCCTGGTTGTAGTATCGTACATATGGTGATATAGGAGATTTTGCGCGGGGAAATCCACTTTCGAACCGCGAGCTAAGCAGAATAATGATGCAAAGTGTGTATGCGTCAATTTTCGGGCTAATTTCCCCAAGCGGGCTGTACGAGCTGATGAAGACGCACATTCGCTGTATCGGGCTATTTTCCAAGACCACAAAATATCCCACTAGTTTGAACTTCGGGCTGATGAAGACACGCCTAATGAGTTTTGACATTTGTGGTTGACGCAATTGCCGATTGAGAGGGGGCGTATCCCCCTCTGGTGCCCCCTTGCTATTTTTTTTTGTTTTGGTTAAAACAACAGAAATGAAAAAAGGGGGTGCGGCAGGTTTTAATTTTGTAAAGGCGCCTCCCCTTTACGGAATTCCTGGATCCGCCCCTGTAAGGTAAACAATGAGTTTTGACATTTGTGGTTGATGCAATCGCGGATCGAGAAGGGGGCGCATCCCCTTTGGTGCCCCCCTCTCTTTTTTATCGAAACATTAGAAATAAAAACAAAGAAAAAAATGGGGGGGGTGCGCCAGCCCGAGTAATTATTTTTTAAAGGCGCCCCCCCCCCCCTTTACTGAATTCCTGGATCCGCCGGTGGAATGCAAACGATGGGTTTTGACATTAAGTTGTGGTTGACGCAATCTCAGATCGAGGGGTAGGGGGCGCACCCTCTCTAGTGCCCCCTATTTTTTTGTGTGTGTTAAAACAGCAGAAATAAAAAGAAAAATGGGGTAGGGTTGCGGCAGTTTTAATTTTGTAAAGGCGCCTCCCCTTTACAAAACTCCCGGATCCGCCCCTGTGACGCATTATGACATTTGCAGTACGTTTGGAAATTTTGACATTTGTGGTCGACGTCTTATGACATTTGTGGTTAATCCAATTTTGACATTTGCGGTTGACGCAATCGCGGATCGAGAGGGGGCACATCCCCCTCTGGTGCCCCCTCTCTATATTTTGTTAATGCAACAGAAATGAAAATAAGAAAGGGGGGGGGGGTCTCGCCAGCCTTTAATTTAGTAAAGTGACTCCCTTTTGCGGAATTCCTGGATCCGCCCCTGTAATGCAAGCAATGAGTTCTTCCATTTGTGGTTGATGCAATGATGAATCGAGATGGGCGCATCCCCCTCTGGTGCATCCTCACTATTAGGTTAATACAACAGAAACAAAAATAAGAAATGGGGGGGGGGGGGGAGTGTCGCGCCAGCCTTTGATTTTGTAAAGGCCCCCCCCCCCCCCTTCACAGAATTCATGGATCCGTCCCTGTGACGTGTTATGACACTTGTGGTCGACGTGTTATGACATTTGTGGTTAATCCCCGATTTTGACATTTGTGGTTGACGCAATCGCGGATTGAGAGGGGGCGCACCCCCCTTTAGTGCCCCGGCCCCTCTCTTTATTTCGTCAACACAACAGAAATGAAAAGAAGAAAATGGGGGGGGGGTCGCGCCAGCCTTTGATTTTGTAAAGGCGCCCCTCCCCTTTACGGAATTCCTTGATCCGCTCCTGTAATGCAAGCAATGAGTTTTTCCATTTGTGGTTGACGCAATGATGGATCGAGAGGGGGCGCATCCTCCTCTGGTGCACCCTCACCATATAAGGTTAAACCAACAGAAACAAAAATAAGAAAATGGGGGGGGGGGTCGCGCCAGCCTTTGATTTTGCAAAGGCCCCCCCCCTTTACGGAATTCCTGGATCTGCCCCTGTGACGCGTTATGACATTTGTGGTCGACGTGTTATAACATTTGTGGTTCATCCAAATTGGTATTTGTGGTTGACGCAATCGCGGATTTAGAGGGGGCGCATCCCCTTTAGTGCCCCCTCTCTTTATTTTGTCAACACAACAGAAATAAATATAAGAAAATTGGGGGGGGGGGGCCAGGGTCGTGCCAGCCTTTGATTTTTGTAAGGGCGCCTCCCCTTTATGGAATTCCTGGATCCGCCTTGTGACGCATCATGACATTTGCAGTAAATTTGGAAATTTTGACATTTGTCGTCGACGTGTTATGACATTAGTGGTTAATCCGATTTTGACATTTGTTATCGACGTGTTATGACATTTGCAGTAAAAATGGAAATTTTGACATTTGTCGTCGACGTGTTATGACATTTGCAGTAAAAATGGAAATTTTGACATTTGTCGTCGACGTGTTATGACATTAGTGGTTGATCCGATTTTGACATGTTTGTCGTCTACGTGTGATGGCATTAGTGGTTGTTTTGACATTTGTCGTCGACGTGTTATGACATTAGTGGTTGTTATGACATTTGTCGTCGACGTGTTATGAAATTAGTGGTTGTTTTGACATTTGTCATCGACGTGTTATGACACTAGTGGTTGTTTTGACATTAGTGGGTGATTTTGACATTAGTGGGCTCTACAGGGGTTCACGAGTGCTGAGTTTGATAGAGATTGATAATGTGTGAAGCTTACGTAAACAACAAACAGTACCCAGACAAGTACCGTATTGTCTTTATTAAAAGGGACTTAAACACTAATTAATCAGCATTTTGGTGAAATTCTAAGATGTTATTAGGAGTTGTCTTTGCCTTTGTAGCATCTATTCAGGGCGGCATTACTGAAGCCTAGATCTAATCTAGTCAAGTTAATGGTAAGACGGGTTTTCATGGCAAAGAGCTGCATCAATTTTGTCAGTCTTGCCTGTGTGATTATGACTGAGCTTAGGACTTGGTAGAAATCACGCAATGAACGTAAAAGACATCGTACTCATGGCTGATTTAATGGTTCAGCTCAATTATTTTGTGGCCGCTATGCGCAGGTCAGCACTCATTCTAGATATTCACCACGGGATACAAAATGAGTGACCGCTGGCCGCGTTAGGCAGGTGGCCGCTATATAAAGGGTCCATACTACAGCAATTTCGTTTGGGGATTTTTCAGTGGCCGCTATAAGCAGGTGGCCGCTATAGAGATCTTGAGGTGGCCGCTTAGACAGGTTTGACTGTATAAACATAATTCTTCCGATAGCTACAACTTGGGTCACACGATAGTGTGCAAGTTTGTGTACAACTTCGTCAGTAGTTACGTACTTCCGGGTTGGCGACTCAACAGAGCGCAATTGTTGAGTCGCCATCTATAGTTAAATATTTATATAACGGTAATATTCGACTCCATATGATACTAAAATAAATGTCGGATGTTTGCTTATACTTTTGGAAATGAAAAACGATAAGATTCAGTTCCATACGGTGCTAAAATTAATGTCAGATATTTGATTTTGCGTTTGGAAATGAATAAGGATAACATTTGGCTCCGGAAGTTGCTGAAATAAATGTCAATTGTTTGCTTTGACGTTCGGAAATGAATAATAATAATGCAGTCAACCTCGCGTAAGTCGACATAATCAGGACTGAGCAAAACATGTCGACTTACGAGAATGTCAACTTACGCGTTAGTCGATATTTTGTCGACTTATAAATGAAAACTAATTTCCCCTGTACAGAGTAAAATTTGGATCACGATGTGGATTGCTACCCAAATCTTACTCCTTTTGCCGCCATAACATGCCAACTGACACCAGCAACAATAATGTTTTAGTGTATGCATAAATCTCGCGCAGGTTAGTAACGACAATGCACATTTCCCAAATCTCTAGAGAGATTTTGAGAGAGCGGAATCGGAAACCTAGGCCCGTTTCTAGACACTTTACGTTTGAAACTTGATTTGAAATATCAAACGCAAATTCCCCAAATTGCATTAAACTTTGCGATTTAAATTCAAGTGCGTCGCTGCGAAGATATGCGTGTGATTTCGTATGATTCTGTCGAGATAATTTTTCAGTGCCGACTGAGTTGAAATATGTGTGATTTTCCTTCCCTAAGACGCCGTATTTGTTTTGCTGAAATTTCTATTGCCATACTCAGAAAATGAATTGTTCTCGTGCTCCGATTCGCAACATTGATTAATTACCGCTCTGTACGGCGCTGGCCCGTCTGAAATAAAAAGAAGAAGAAAAGTTTGTTCATCTGAAAACGACATCTTTCGGACTACTAACCTTTGTAAAAACAAACCTCTTTCCATTGTCGGACTAACTTTGGACTGAGATTTGACCTTCGGCATAGCGAACCTTAACAATAATTTGTTATCATTTTTTCATTGACATTTCGTGAAGCAGCATGCGTCTCGGTAGTTTGAAACGTGTAAATGTTGCGATGTCTTTCCCCTGCAAGTGCACACTAAGTTCGGTCACGACAAAAGTTCCGTTACGAAATAAAAAATAATGCGAGTCTTTTCAACAATAACGCACTTCCATACATTTTTATGCGTTTAAACGCAGTTTCTAGTTTTGGACAAAAACCGCAAGTCTTGTGATTTGATGGACTTGCATTTGATTTTTAGAGTTGCGTTTAAACGCAATTGAGTTTAAATTTCCTACAATTTTCTAGTTTCGTATGATTATCAAACGCAAGTCTTTTCAGCATTCCATGTGATTTGAGGGACTTGCATTTGATTTTCAGAGTTGCGTTTAATTCTTAATTTTGCTTACGAAATAAAAAAAAATAATGCAAGTCTTTTCAACAATAACACACTTCCGTATATGTTTAGAGATGCGTGTAAATGCAGATTCTTATAGTTTCGTACAAAAACCGCAAGTCTTCTCTGCAACGCTCCTGCGTTTAAATACAGCGTTACGTGTGATTTGATGGACTTCCATTTGATTTTTAGAGTTGCGTTTAGACGCAATTGAGTTAAAAAAGGTTCCCTACAATTTTCTGGTTTTGTATGATTAAACGCAAGTCTTTTCAGCGTTCCGTGTGATCTTTATGCCTCCGCCACGAAGTGGTGCCGGAGGCATTATGTTTTCGGGATGTCCGTCCGTCTGTACGTACGTCCGTACGTACGTCCGTCCGCATTCGTTTACGCGATAACTTCAGTAATATTGACTGGAATTTTACCAAACTTGGTCCAAGTATAAAGTATGATGGGGCAATTACTTGATAAGACTTTGGGTGGAATCGGCCCAAGGCCAAAGGTCAAAGGTCAAGGTCAAATCATGAAATTGTATCTGTTTACGCGATAACTCAAGAGTGGATCAAACAAATTTCACCAAACTTTGTCCGAGGATGATGTATGGTGGGACAATTACTTGATTAATTTTTGAGTGAAATTGGACAGAGGTCAAAGGTCAAAGATCAAGGTCAAATCCTAAAATTTGTCTGTTTACGTGATAACTCAAAACTGGATGAAGCAGCTTTCACCAAACTTGGTCCAAGGATGATATATGATGGAGCAATTCGTTGAGTAGATTTTAGTGACATTGGCAAGAGGTCAAAGGCCAAAAGGTCAAGGTCAAATGCTAAAAGTGTTGCTCTTTCCCCCCCCCCCCATATCCATGCAATGCCCGAAGGTATTTTCTTGAAACTTGGTGTAGACATGTACTAATGCGTAAAGATTCTCCAGAGAGAGTTTCATGTCATTAGGTCAAAGGTCAAAAGATCAAAGGTTAGGTGAAAATGTTACAATTTTATTTTTGTCGCAAATGGTTCAATGTATCTTCATGGAACTTGGTACATACGCATGTACTGATTGGCAGGGATTATCTAGGGAATAAGGGGTCATGGGTCAATAGTCGGGGGTCAAAGGTCAAGGTCAACTCCTCAAAATTTTACTATTTCCCTCATATACTAGTATATGCAATGCTTGCATTGTTATTTTTAAAACTTAATATACATGTATTACCTAATGGAAATTTTCTTTGAAATTTCCTGCCGGAAGGTCAACGGTTAAGGGTCAAGGCCAGGTTTAAATGCAAAAAAAAAAGTATATATTTTTTACTGTAATTACACTCTTTCTTCTTACCTTGAAAATTACTCAATGCACAAACTTATAAAAGGGTCAGTCAGAAGTGAAGTAAAAATCCTCAATTCCCCAAATACATGCACCTACACCATTTTAGTAGACTTGCTAAGGGGGTAAACGCTGCATTTTTTTAGTACAAATGTCCTACTTGGCACAGATGTTCCCTATGGCAATTGAAAATTTTTCATCTAAAGAGACATTCTGTATCTATGCAAATAAGCCTTAATTTGCATAATTTATGCAGAAATACATATAAAAACTATTAAAAAATATATGTGATCCAGTGAAAATACCTAACTTGGTAGAAGTATTCTATAGAGTAAGTGGAAACAATTCCTGCAAAAATTGATTTCATGCCTATGCAAATATAAAATTTGCATAATTATGCAAGTTATTGTGCAAAAATCTGCATTTTTGAGAGAATTTCTAAACTATTAAGCACTGGATCTTGTAGTACAAAGTTTGAACCTGGGATGGATGTTCCTTGGGTCAAAAATAAATTCATCATCTGAAGAGGCAAACTGTCTCTATGCAAACATCTGTTATTTGCATAATATGCATATCAATACCTACACATCTATAGATAATCAGAACAAACAAAAAGCCTCAACGTGACAATGTCTTAAATCGCTTTGAACTTGATATCCAAAAACCTAATGGAATAAGACAATATTCTCACAACAACACTTTTCAGTTGCTTAATTATTGTTTCCACATTATTTAATTAACTTAGGCATTTTATGCATAAATTATGTAAATAAGTACACCAGACGTGAAATTTCGAAACATATTGATCTTTAAAATAATTTTTTGCTATTAATTTTCCCTTATTTCATAAATGCTTTGCAGGAAGGGGAAAAATAGCAATCGATAGTGACACTCTTTTAGATATGATTATGCAAATCTAACAGTAGGGCCTACAGTATGAACAGATGCAAATCGGAACAATATTGCTTACAAAAGGACTGTTTTTCCCTTGCAAACAGTACACAACTGAGGTCATGGTTAGAAAATCATTACAAAAGTCACTATCATAGTGAAAGTGTGAATTCTGATTTCCATTGTATTTTGTAGGCAATCAAGCGAATAAGAGGCTTTTTACATCAAACTGATTATAAACTTGTGCAAATTATGTGGATGCAAGGGTATCTGCACACATTAAGAACGTACAAGCTCGAGTTAGAAACAAAGTCTGTTTCTGAAAAAAAAAAATGTTAACTCAGTACACTATGAGCTACTATGGCATGGAAACTATGCTAGGAAATTTATACACAATAACATTTTGATAAGGCAGTAATATGCAAAAATTGTCATGTGAACTATATAGGAGATGTTGTACTTTAAGTCAAATAATCTCAGTCTCTGACTTAAGATCAGTCAATTTCAACCATAAATCAAAGCAGAAATAATATGTTCATAGCCATAAAAAGTATATTCGATGGCTTTTACAATTACTAGGATGTGATTTGTCAACAGATCGTCACAGGCTACTGTTTATGAGAATCGTAGATATCATATTCTCCCTGGTTGTGATTGTGTTCCCTTGGGATAATGTAACTCTCTGGCGGTCCAAAGAATGTCATATTCCACCACATATCAGCTAATACCGGTATAGATGATCATGACCTACATACATGATCTTGAAGCTTTTTCCAAAAAAAAAAAAATAAATAATTATGTTAACTGGTTTAGTGTAAAGATGTCAGAGGTTAAATCAAAAAGAAATACACAGGTAAAAATGTAAAAGGTAAGAATGTCAGAGGTTATACATGTGTGCATCAAAATTAACTTCCATGCGACCCATACATTAAATGTAATGATGGTAATGACTATACCATATCACTGAATTCCATGTCCTTTCCTACTTATCAAGAGGAAACAAAAACACTTGAGAGGGGAGGGCTTAACATTTTTTCGATAATCAACAAAGGTATCACTGTCAGGTAGAACATGCACAAATATGTACTAAGTTTCATGATACCTTGATTCATATTCAAGATATGAAAGAAAAAGTGAAATATAGCAGTATAGCATGTATATATTAAGTTTCAAGAAGAATCCTACAAGCATTGCAAAAACTTGAGGGAAATAGTGAAATTCTGAGGGCCCAATTGACCTTGATCTTTGACCCCTGACCTTTGACAAATGACCCCTAAATTCCCTAGAAAATCCCTGCCAGTACCAAGTTCCATGAAGACACCTTGAACCATTGGTGAGATACAGAGAAAAAAAGTGAAATTTTAGCATTTTCACCTGAACTTTTACCTTTGACCTCTTGACCTGAAACTCTCCGCAGAATCTTATTTTGGTAGTACATTGTATGCAGTCACCAAGTTTGAAGAAAGTACCTTCAGACATTGCATAGATATGGGGAAAATAATGAAATTTTAGCATTGACCTTGAACTTTTTGACCTTTGACCTCTTGCCGATTTAACTTAAAAACTGCTTAATCACTTGCCCCATCATACATCATCTTTGGACCAGGTTTAGTGAAATTTGCATAATCCAGTCTTGAGTTATCGCGTAAACTGATACAATTTCTTAAGTCAACCTTGACCATTGCCTTCTTGTACATTCGGGTATTAATATGCACAATATGCTAATTAGGTGGTATTTGCATAGACAAATAGTGTTTTGATATTACAAACCATTTCCTTTTGACTAAAGGAAATGCATACTACTTCGGTAGTTTTCATCATAAATGCAGTTCTTAGACTGTAGGAAAAACTTTAAAAATAATGTTTTTACTTTACTTTCTTTAGTAATTATGTAAATTAGCTGGTAATGATGGTTCAATTATTCAAATTCTTTTCTCGTTTTGTTTCATAAAGTGTTTCTAACGGGTTATATCTATCTAGGATGAGATTTAAAGGAAGTTTCATTAAGGCTTCATTAAGGCTTTTCGTTCTGATTATCAAATGTGTAGGTAATGATATGCACATATATGCAAGTAACAGGTTGTTTGCATAGAAACAGTTTGTCTCTTCAGATGAATCATTTATTTTTGACCCAAGGAACATCCATCCCAGGTTCAAACTATGTACTACAAGATACAGTGTTTAATAGTTTAGAAATTCTTTCAAAAAATGCAGATTTTTGCACAATAACTTGCATAATTATGCAAATTTTATGTTTATTTACATAGGCATGAAATCAATTTTTGCAGGAATTGTTTCCACATACTCTATAGAATACTTCTACCAAATTAAGTATTTCCTCTGGATGCACATATATTTGTAAATAATTTTTATATGTATTTTTGCATAAATTATGCAAATTAAGGCTTATTTGCATAGATACAGATTGACTCTTTAGATGAAAAAATTCCAATTGTACAGAGGAACATGTGTGCCAAATAGGACATTTGTACTGTAAAATGCAGCGATCACCCCTTTTTTCGCCCTTAGCAAGCCTACTATTTAATAGACAATTATAGCAAACCTAGTTCAAGGAAAGTGAACATTCAAGATATTTCTGACAAACCTGTCATTTCAATATTTTGCCAGTTATGTGAAACTGTCATCACACATTGTGAAGACATTGCACTATACACCTATTGGGAGAATCATGCATTATGGCGGAGGCATCAGTCGCCATAGCGACATTTCTAGTTTAATGATGGACTTGCATTTGATTTTTAGAGTTGCGTTTAAACGCAGTTTCTAGTTTCGTACAAAAACTGCAAGTCTGCTCTGCAACACTCTTGCGTTTAAATACATCGTTGCATGTGATTTGATGGACTTGCAAATGATTTTTAGAGTTGCGTTTAAACACAATTGAGTTTCAGGTTCGTACAATTTAGTTTCATATGATTATCAAACGCAAGTCTTTTCAGCAACGCACTTGCGTTTAAATGCAAAGGTTGCGTGTGACTTGACACACCTGGTTTTGATTTTTTTTTAGTTGCATTATTAGCTGCATTTTAATAACTTTTCTAGAAAGGGCCCAGCAGGCCTTGAAATAGGATTTTGGAGGGGCAAAGCCATTTAGAAAAGGGCACTTTTTCCAAGAGGCCAGCCATTAAAGGGCACTTAGGTCAGTCAGAGGGGCACCAAGGCCACATTGGAAAGGGCATGTTGGGTGTATATACGTGATGTGAATGCCCCATAGAGCTGTATGCTGCCGACCGTGTTGCTACACTCCAGCAGCACACACACGCATAAGATCTCTCCGCAGCAGACGACGTTAGGCAGTAGGCCATACGCAAGTTTTAGGCTTGCGTATGCGTGATTTCATGGATTTGTTGGAGGGAAAATATGGGAAAAAAGGCTACCCAGTCGGTGTGTCATGATTATTAATGGCCTTAAGATTTTTCAGTGGCCAACCGGGCCACAGAAGGGTCAGTTTTTGGTGGCCCGGAGCGATTTTTAGTGGCCAATGGCACCCGGGCCACCGCTAAAGTCGAGCCCTGCTATCGACCGTGCTGCTACACTCCAGCAGCACACACACGCATAAGATCTCTCCGCAGCAGACGACGTTAGGCAGTAGGCCATATGCAATACGATGTAGGTTCTGTAATACAGTGCGTTCTCAACGCATACGCCGCGCTCACTTTGGAGCACTTCCGGCGCCATTTTGCTTTGAGCATGCGGGCATGAATGCAGAGCGAGAGAGATGGCAATGCTCGCAGCCGTCCTACAGGCCTGGCATTTTTTAGCATGGCTTGCGATTACTTGCTCCGGCCTGCCGCTGCCTAGCTAGTAACTCTATGGCCGCTGCGCTGCGGAGGCAGTCGGGACAGTAAAAGCCGGTCGGGCGTACACTTAAGCGTACATGTACGTACACGTCGTCTCGTATCTCGGAAAGATACTTTGAGTTTGAATCAGATTTGAATCAGGGACACGAGTGAACTGAAGGTATGATATTTGAGATCAGGAAAGTTGTTCAAGCGTATTAAAGTGTAGACTTTGAGAAAGGGCATATTATACGTCATAAATAATAACTTTCATTCTAAAAGGGCACCACGGCCACAAGAAAAAGGACACATTTTTTTGGGGCCATAACTTTGATCAAGGAAAAAAAAGGCATTGCGGACAACGAGAGGAGCACGGCCATGGCCGTCGGTGGCCGTCGGTTAATTCGAGGCCTGGCCCAGGTTTCTAATAGCGCTTCAGAATAATTAACGTTAGAATATTCGGATTAACAAAAACACCTATTTCATGTTAGGATAATGAATACCTACTGGGACATATAGGTGTACAAAATTTGTACGTTTTGAGAATAACGAGAGGGAAAAGGGGTAAAGTGAACTGCCTTGGGTACTACATGTAATACTCCAGTGTAAATGAGTGTATGCCCTTTCTATTCTGGCATACAAGACAATGTACGCATGTCGCGAACACTACTGCACCGTACACTAGCGAATTACCGAGTAGAAATGCAGCGAATCGGAGCGGGAAAACAATTCTTTTTCAGAGAATGGCGATAAGATTTTGAGCGAAAAATTATGTTGACGAGGGAATTAACACGTATTTCAGCTCAGTTGGCACTGAAAAATCAGGTCGACTTACGCGAGTTGTCGACTTATAAATGTCGACTAAGACAAGGACATTTTCAAGGAATAACAAAGGCGAAAATCGGGACTTTTTTATTGTGTCGACTTATGCGATGTCGACTTAAGCGAGGTTTACTGTATTCGACTCCGTACGATGATTAAATAAATGTCGGATATTTTCTTATACTTTTGGAAATGAATAACTTTAATGCACTTGTCAATTTAATGACGCACCCCACTACCCCTGGACATGAGTGCGTCATGGTCATTTTTTGACCGACCATACGTGGTTTTTGACGCACAACACAGTCACTTTTTTGACCGACAAAACGCTGAAAGTGACGCACAACACAGTCACTTTTTTGACCGACAAAACGCTGAAAGTGACGCACACCACAATCACTTTTGTGACGGACAACACGTTGAAAGTGACGCACACCTCGGTCACCTCTTTGACGGACATCCTTGGTACATTTGATGTACATCCGAAATACTGAAATGATCTTTGCATACGTTTTATTCAAGCAATTTCATTTTATTTTGGTTCGTAAACATGATATGTAAAAGTTTCGGCAAGTTTCCCTTACCCTGTAAGTACCGTCATTCACTGTAAATAACTCTGCCACAACGATATTCCGTATTCTGTGCATGCAATCCATACATGGCATGACTTGTGTGCAGATGCGCTGTCTGTGCGTGGCCATTGCTGGCCCGGTTGAATGCAACACATTTACGATGTAGTTTACGTTCGATGAGGAATCATTGTGTCTTTTACAAGCAGAAAACAATTGACTGTTGATCATACAATATACTAAATTAGCAATCAGAGCAACTTCACTGTTCAGAGATCATTCAATTTCTTTGGAATTTTGAGAAATCACACAATTTTGTTGAGCATGAACCCACAAGAACCTCTCTACTTTTAGATTGTTGTCATCAAAAGCTCTCACCAACTCTACATAACATGTGGCTCCAACCCAGCTGGTGGCTCCAGCCAGGGAGCTACCTCCCTGCGCTCTAGCTCAGCACGAAGCATGCATGGCTTTGTCCTACTAGTAGATGTCACTCACACCGTATAAGCATGATAAGGTTTTGTATTTTTCTTGGGACATTTGACTGATTTTTTAATTTTTTGTCATGACAGAAGGGATGTAGTAATCATTTTCATAGCTAGGTGAACATTTGTGGTGCACAGCTAGTCTGTTTGATGTTTTTTTTTTCATGCCAAAATAAAGACTAAAAAAAAAAAATAGTACCAATAATGTTTGCATTCATTCAATGAGGTTTGGTTCGATTACTCTAACTGCCTGTTCCCACCTGTACCCCGGCCCCAATTTACACGCGCGCGCAAATTCCTTTGCCCTGTGGTTTTGTCTGTCTCATGGGTGTCAAGTTTCCCTAGACTGGCTACTAATACTCGTATGTTTCTACGTCCATCTATGAGGGATGGAAAAAGTGTTTTATTTCTTTGATTCCTCAATCTGAAAAAAAGAAACAAGCTTTTAGAATTGAGAATGGCCTATAGTTATTGAGGAGTTTGCAGAGGAGTTTGTTCGTGATAGGAAATAGCTGTTTGATGTGACTCAAAAACCCAGAATGCTTTTCCAACTCCACAGAACTGCATTGTTCAATACACCTGTTAGTGTGTGTGAATTGTTCAGAATGTCCGTGAGCTATATGGGCACCTCCATGATGAAAACTATGCTATGTTTGTTGAATTATATTGACTGCCTAGATCAGATACATCTTTAAAAAAAAAAAACAAACAAACACCCGATTATTTGGGAGTAAGGATTAAAGTAGATCCGTTCCAGGTAATAATTTTCCAACTCATCTTTGATTAGCAATTTCAGCTGATGAACAATATTTCAAATGGTATCATGTACACTTCTGTGGAAGAAAACTGCTACACAAAAGTTAGTTTGTATAGCAGTGGTGTAAAAATGCATAGCAAGTTGTGATGCGATACCAGGAAAATTATTCCCTGCGTACTAGGGAAAAGTGGAATAAGAGGTTGAAATAATAAGTTTCTGTCAAATGTGCGTAAATTGAAGAAAGTGTTTAGCGAAAGAGTAATATTTCAACAGAAATAACTAATTTGGTTAAATCTTCAGTTATCTTTAGTCATTACCATTTAGTCTACCATTACATACAGGTTAACAGTACAAACTTAATATTCTGCCCACACACATATCCCTTAAGATATTTCTTTCCGATTCTGAACTGAATCAGATCGTAAAAATCAATGTTAGTTGGTATTCAAATATACAGCCTGTAATATTCCTCAAGGACGTTCATTGTTCTGGTTATGGTAAACTTATGCGGTGAATAAAAACATGTTCCTCTGGGAAGATCCTGATATAATTTGGTTCATATTAAAGCTTGAATTATATTCTTTCAGGTAAGATAAATTATTATACCCCCGCCAAACGAAGTTTGAAGGGGGTATATAGGAATCAGCGGACGGTCGATCGGGCGGGCGGTCGGGCGGGCGGTCCGTTGCAAATCTTGCGTTGCGAACTACTTCCTCAGTTTTCAACCGATTCCCATAAAACTTGGCACAGATGTGTGCCTTGGGTTGTAGATGTGCAAGACGTATTTTTTGACAGTACCCAAAAGTACGTTGCCATGGTAACGGCATATTATGGGCAAAAATGGGTACAAATCTTGCGTCGCGAACTCCTCCCACAGTTTTTGATTAATTTTTATGAAATTAGGTACAGATGTTCATCTGAATATGTTAATGTGCAAGACACATATTTCCGCAGTGGCAAAAAGTGCGTTGCCATGGTAACGGCATGTTATTGGTAAAATATAGGGCAAAATGCTTCATGGCAAAACTGCTTCATCAGTGTTCTTCCAATTCTCATGGAATTCATATTGAATGTTTGTCTTAGGATATAGGTCAGCATGACACATGTTGCCATGGTAACAGCTCACATATTATGAGCCAAAATGATGGAAAATTTTGTGTTGCAAACTACTTCCTCAGTTTTTGCCCAATTTCCATGAAACTTGGTACAGATGTGTGCCTTTGGTTGTAGATGTGCAAGACGCATTTTTCAACAGTAGGGCAATTCCACGGTAGGTAGGACACAGATGCCGAAAATTCAAAATGATATTTGTTTCAAACACCATACATTTTCAGACAATACTTGAGTTGAAGTTTTAAGAATCATTATGTTTTTCAATAAAAGCGGCCATTTTGATTTTCAAAATGGCTGCCAAAATATGCCTATAACTCAATGGTAAGAAAGAGTATATTGTCACATAATTTACCCTCTGTATATCCACTTTACTACTACTCTAAACAACAATTTTTTATATGTATGCAGTTACCAGACAAGTCTTTTACCACATGATAGAAAGAAAAAACTGGTTGCTTTAAAGAATTTTATAAAAACTTTTAATTAGTTTGACAATGATGGATGTAACGTCAGTTACCAAAAACAAGGAATTTTCAACTTTATTCATCAAAGAAAGTGAGCTGTATGATGTAACTTAGGATTTCTAATGTATGCCCATATGCCTTCCTTTCAATACCAGAAACTAAGGATACTTGGCATACTGGAGAGTCAAATGAACACATCAAAATGTGTAACGTCAGTTACCGAAACGTCATATACCAGTATGTAACGTCAGTTACCATGACAGTAATTGTAGCTTAGGCAATTTTTTTGACTTTAGGCCATTTCAATACATCTGGGAAGTCAAAGGTTATCAACAAAGAGCAGCAATCCCTTTGATAGGGAATGATGTCATCACCATGGTACACTGTATGTCCATGGATACATTTTTTTTTGTTCATTTTATCTGAAATCTATTTATTTATCATATTTCTTTTTTTTGGTGGAGGGGGCTTGAGCTTTTGATTTCCGGTTCAGCACAAGTTTAAGGTTAAATCATCTGGAAGTTTAGGTTTACCACATGCAATATATAATGCACTCAAATTACTATACAGTACATTCACAGTCCTACGGGATGATAAAGCTACCAAATTTGTAGGCCTAATCAATGATGTGGTTGCATGGTAACCACCTTTTTCTATTAAAAAGCTTGTGTACAGCTGTATACCAACAGTTTTATAATCTTTACTAATGACTACTTTTGCTAGCATTTTTCTTTTTTTCTGGAAGCTTAGTGAAGTTTCTACCTCAAGGCAAATGCAGGAAGAGATATATTTCTTCGCTTGCACTTAAATGTTTGGTTTAGTTAATATGGCACATCTTGAAATGGTACATAAGCAGGCCTGACATAAGGCATGTACTGTCATTACTGTTTGAAACTAACACTGATGTTGCTCAACGTTTAACACTAATGTTGCTCAAGGTGAGAGGTGATTTTAGGGTAAAATAAAAAACTGTTCATATTTGTTGATTACTTTATTTCATTAATGCAGGGACATTTTGTAATACATGATGATTATGAACAGGAAGATTCGTTTATATTGATCTTAGAATTCTTTCATTGCAAAGTCCTATTTCTTGGTATCTGGGATGTATTTGCAAGCCTTGATATACCAGTGAAAAGGAAAAGAAAAACAATTACATTCCTTCAAGCGAGGAATAAACAAATAATGCCCTTTTGACCAAAAAAGCATGCTTCTTCTTCACAGAAAAAATATTAAAAGTGTAACACTATTCATTTAAATCATTATTGAAAATGGAGATCATTTTGTTATTTGTGGCCCTAACAATGCCTTGAGGGAGAAGGAGTAAAATAAAGAAAAGAAGAAAGAATACATGTATATCACAGTAGATTTCATACATATATATGAATATTTTTATTTGTATGTGTTTTTTCCCCATGACCTGAAAGATCTTTTTTTTTTTCACACACAAAAATATCTGTGTTTTGTGTAGTACTGCAGGGCATTATGGGTGGGGTACTCTAGATAGAAACTTTCCTGTTCATTAAAAACAAACAAACAAACAAACAAAAAACAAAAACAAAAAACCTTAGTTATGTCAATATTCATACTTGGAACTGCTGAATCTAAATGGCTCTGTGTAATCATAACTGTTGAATACAGTAAGCATTCAATCTTAAGACAAATGTCAAGAAATATCCTCTGGTGCATTTACATTATTTTTGCTCAACTGTGCTATGGAATGGGGGGGGGGAGCTTGCCCTCCAAGGGCCCCACCCTATTTGTGTATTTAGATTTTGTTTTGATTTGTTGCTAAGTAAATGCCTGGGATTGTTACTGGTATACTGCAGCAGCATAATAACCTGTGAAATAAATTAGTTCTTTGTAAACCCCATAGCAAAAGTATGTGTAACGTCAGTTACGTAACATCAGTTACTGACATGTTTCCCTTTAAGTTTTCATGAAACACAAAGAAAATGGACTAATGTCTCATTTCATTTGGGTATTTGTAATTGATGAATCAAGGTATGATTCCATATCAAACAAATCACTCTGAAAGGTCAGAATTATAATCATGATTTTCCATGTGTAAACCCTATGGCAAATGTAAGCGTAACGTCAGTTACCGTCATGCCTTCACTGAAATTGGCATGGTGCTAAAAGGAAATATCTAAAGTGCACATTATTTTGCACACCTGTTCCTAAGAACCTAGGTATATTGCCATATAAAACACATAAAGTTTAAAAGTCAGGGACATGAGATATTTCCATTTAAATCTACACCATAATTTCCCATGTCCTTTTTCCGTAACGTCAGTTACCGACACATTTTCACTTGCTATGTGATAAGAAATGCAGTTTGAGAGAAAAACTTTCCACCTATTTCTTCATTCTCATGAACTCATTCATCAATGCTAATTACAAGCCCCAGGTGCTTTCATTCACAAAACTACAACAAAAACAATTTCATGAAAATCCTTACGCGTAACGTCAGTTACCGTGGAATTGCCCAGTACCCGAAAGTATGTTGCCATGGTAACGGCATATTAATGGCAAAAGATCAAGGAAAGATCTTGCGGATTTAACTACTTCCTCAGTTTTTTGACCAAAGCTTATAAAATGTTGTTTTGACCAAAGCTTATGAAATGTTGTTTGGCGGGGGTATAACCAGTCGCTGTAGCGACATTTCTAGTTTTGAGTAATTCCTACTTTTTAAGTTTGGTGCTGTTTTGGCTCAATTGTACATCATTCAGAATTCTGACCCATATTCATGTGAACTGGTGTGTAGCTTCACTGACCTGCGTCAGGGGCGTACATGCATGATTTTGTTGTCTAGGACTTTAGTAGTTATACAAAGCCCTTTCTCTTTGCAGCACTGTTAGTGTTACGAGCTGAGCTGAGGCAGCCGATGCTGAGCTAGCTGCGTACTGCGCTGCGTTGGTCGGGTAAGCAAGGACTTAAAATGCAGCTGCAGGCACAGTCATACTGACTCATACCTAGCCATTTCCCCCGATGTTGTACCATACAAAATAGATGGGACTGTGGCACGGGTACATGTAGAATGATTACATGTTTCTGATTCATGATCTGAATTAATAGCGGATTCTGACAATTGTCGTCTCCATGTATCACTGGTAGATAACAGTTCTCATTGTCATGACTCGTACCGTTTCATCTAAACCAACATCAAAATTACAACACTGTAGCTGACTGCACATGCAGTCAGCAGCCAATGGTAACTACTGTGCGATACAGTAAGCAGCTTTATGCGACAAATTTTGACCAATAACAGACCAGGAATTCTGGTGCAAACCGGAAGACAATGTTTTTAAAAAATACATGTTGAATTTTGCTACTTCCTGACACGTCTTACTGCATTATGCACCCACACCTGCAACTGCACTGCACCAACCTGATCGCTCAATTTCCTCCAAGAGAGTTGTGTTGCCGGATAGTCTTTTCATGAGGCCCCATCCATTTCAGGCTTAATCGCTCACGATGGTGGTCTCCTGCTTTCAGTTGTCTGTTATTTACTGGAAAATACTATATCTTATTGCATGTTTTTGTATATACAGTATACTGCACAATACAATGGCTTATGTTTATCTTATATTTGTGTGATATTGTGTTATCATTTTAAATCACTGCACTTGTTATTCTTTGTTTCTGTGCTTTTTGAAATTTGCATTCAATTTGTATATGATTAAATGCAGAAATAAATCAAACAAACAAACAAACAAACAAACAAACCATAGGCAAAATGGCAGCAGTTTCATTTTCAGAGATATATTGTACGTATTCAACTCTAGGGTGAATGATTATAGATGTACTGACTAAACACAAACCACGGTATGTCCATTAACATTCATAATCAAATTGATGTGCAAAACATTCCTTGATCAATATGTCTGAACAGTTTCACGTTTGTAAATCAATTTTCACTTGGGTCTTCACTATGGTAATTTTACTTGTTAAACTAATATTTGTTTAATGCATTGTTTTGTTTTGTTTTTCAGAACATTCCTAGATGGTGTTTCCAGTCACTGTACATTGGCAGAATGCGTATTCATGGCAAAGCACTTACGAAGGTGCTGTCCATCTTCACTGGTGCTACTATTGCTATAATTCTTTACTCTTCTCAGTACAAAAGTCAACATGCATCTAAGAGAGACAGGTAAGAAAGAGTGTACAGAATGTTATTTAACCCTATTTGTTTCAAATGGGGAAAAGCTGGAATATCAGGGCATTTTGCAGTGTGCAGGCTTGTTTGTTGATGGCCTGTTCTGATTGTCATCAACATTAAGGCACCATGTTTTACGTTATTGCAAAACTTACAATATAAACTTTAGTTTTATGTCAGAATCTGAGTGAGGGCATTCTCGTATTACTAGGACACTGTCACAAATGTACACACAATTAGTTATGTACATGTATCAAGGCTGTATGCATAGTTGTTTTAATGTGTATGTACACGGGGTGACCAGATTAATGGAGAACATTCTATATGATATAGATATAGTACATACAGGCTGACCAGATCAGTGGAGAATTTTCTATGTAGTATACAATGTAGCTACAGTACATAATGCATGTGACAGGAAATACATTATAGCTCACTCAATCTAGAATGATTTAACCCATTCCGGAAAATTCTAGGAAGTGCTTACATATTTGGCTGAGTGAGGCACTGTCCCTGTAGCCCAATGTGATTGGTAGTTAATTTTGGCAATGATGTTATGCACATAGTTAGGCAGTGAGTCATCCAGGATTCCTGGAATTTGGACTTGCTAGTATGTTCAGGTATGTGGCCCCAGGTTGGAGAAAATTAGAGAATGTACTAGAAAGGGGTGAATGGATAGTATATAAGCCGGAGAAATTCTGAGGTAGGCAGAGTACCCAACACCTCTGCTCTGAGAGTTACGTCACTTCTGGCTCTGAAGCGACTTGTTATAGTCAGTCCTGTGTTACCTGCTGACCTGCTATACAAACTGTGTTTGTGGAGATAAGGCCTGGGAGACATTTTTCCTGCAGAGAATTAATTTGCCTACGTTGGAGATAGACTCCATATTTTAATGTCAACGGACATTGTTACGGCAAAGCTGTGACGGGCTGGATTCCTCGCTGGACATTATAAAGTGAATCATCATTCAACGCATCAACTGGACGTGGTCGTCATAACATTTGGATTCTGCATGTTTCGCTGTGGACATATATCGTGGAGTTTACCCCGGATCTATACCGTGGACTATCGTAACCTGCGCCTTTGGAGTTACGTCGGAGGAATCATTCATCTGTGCGTCAAGGATCATTCATCGGTGCATCGAACATCGTATCTGAACATTTTCAAAGGATTACTTGATAACAAAATATGTAAGTGATTCCATTACCGATTTGTAATTGTTTCTATTGATCATTATTGTACTGATGTGAAAACCGATTACGAGTCTGTACCCACAATATCACTGTTAATAAACCGCCTGAACATTAGTTGATTGTTTCTTTTGTGCGATCATTCTCAGAGTGATTTTGGTCGTAACAAAATTGGGGGCTTGTGTCCGAGAAGTGAATGTAAAGCGGTCATGCAGCATGGTCGGAGAACTAGAGGTGAGACACAAGCTAGGTGCGTCAGTTACCAGTGGGCCTACTTTACGTACCTACAGGAATACTACTATCGCGAAAAGCGCATCGTGCTGTTTTCATGGGACTGGAAATCAATTCGACGTTCTGCATTTGTCATGTTGCATTGATTCTTGCCGTTCAATGCCTCCTCGGGACTCGCACGAAATGAGAAGGTAACGATATTGTACCATTGCGTTCGTGGTCCAATGCGAATGTCTTCTACTCTTTAATGATATGTTGCATAAATTTTTCTTGGGTTTTGCTGGGATTAATTCCACATTTGTTTCAAATTACGCCTATATGTACTGTGATTACGCCACTCGTAACACATGTGCACATTGCATCGTCAGGAACAGCACTACAAGCACAACGTTGAATCGCGCGCTGCTAGCTGTGCTGTGTGCATGCATGCTGCAATCGCGATCGTACAACTCGCACTTAACTGGAGTCTCGCTCGTGTGGGCGGGAGTTCCCTGTACTGTGTGCGGTATTGTTGCGATTTTTGGCGCCGCACATATCCACGGACTTGCGAAAATTCTGCATGACAGAGCGCGGGAGGACGCGGGCATACGCGGTAATCGCGGGAGTGACACGGATGCCCACAGGTTACCGCGAGTGGGACTGTAGATGCCCGTGATGGATTTTTCGACAAAGAACTCGAACTGAAAACAAAAGGACTAACGAGAAAAAAAAGGGGAAAAAAAGTCTAATGTTCAATCATTGTGTTTGATCGAAATGTGTAACCATTTTTCATGTTTATAAGATGTGTATTCACAGACTAAGTTAAGACAACTCATTATGACCCCTGTTTATATACTTGTATTGAAATTCACATTACATTGCTCATGTGGCATGATTTCATGCGTGCATTGTCATATTATCGGAAATAATCACAAGTGTGCTAAAAAAATATATGTATCCACGTTTAACAGCAGACAAGAAATGCAGTTTTCGTACTCTCAAATTTGCCTTTTATCTTCCACTTTATACTCTGTATTCTTATTTTTTGTTTCTATGGTTACAATACGATGTGTATGAAAGTTTGCGGTACAACTTTGTTGGTAAAGACCAAATTCAAGTTTGCAGAGTATAATTATATGAAGTTCATGAAGTACATTTTGATGTATTACTTTCTATCTTCACAAGTTGATGATGTTAGATATCCTTACACGCAAGTACATGTATAACACAGTGCATGGATTCATATTCCACTGAAGTTAGACATGTAGAACATAATTTGTTTCAGTTTATCATGACCGTATTTTGCTTGAAAATCACTCGTGACTGTATTCCGTATATTTCTATGTCCATTGCTCTTCCTTAAAACTCTTGCCTATCATTTCATTTTCAGACAACATAAGTGATGTGTTTCTTTTCCAAGAAGGGAAGGGATATTGTGTCTGCTCAAGACATATTGTGTCTATCTATGCTGTAGCAGTGAACAGCATGTCTCATTCATTCCATAGTCACCCATCTCACCGCCACCCTTCCATAGTCAAGTTCTTATCATTCTCTGGTTTCTTTCTCTCATCAAGATCTTCTGATACGCTGACAGCCACTTTCTGTTCCCACTTCCTTTCCGCTCCCCCTGTCATTATACCCCCGCCAAACGAAGTTTGAAGGGGGTATATAGGAATCAGCGGACGGTCGGGCGGTCGGTCCGTTGCAAATCTTGCGTCGCGAACTTCCTCAGTTTTTGCCCAATTTCCATGAAACTTGGTACAGATGTGTGCCTTTGGTTGTAGATGTGCAAGATGCATTTTTCGACAGTACCCGAAAGTACGTTGCCATGGTAACGGCATATTAATGGCAGAAGATCAAGGAAAGATCTTGCGAATTTAACTACTTCCTCAGTTTTTTGACCAAAGCTTATGAAATGTTGTTTTGACCAAAGCTTATGAAATGTTGTTTGGCGGGGGTATAACCAGTCGCTGTAGCGACATTTCTAGTTTATCTTCACCTCATCACACGGTATCAGCGATGTAAATGTAAACAACACCGGAAAGTCACCGGGACATGTTTTGTAAATATGATGTACAGTGATGTATCAAATGTAAATGTGTTGGATTAATACACTGGAGAACAGTGAATAAAGAACACTTGCATTCTGACTCCAGAGCCAAGCAGTCATGCCTCTATTCTTCTCCTGAGTCCATAAGCATCCAACTAACCCCACAAAACATAAAAATACGTCTGAGGTTTTTAGATATATATATTATTTGCTGATGACACAAGTATTTTTATGTCTCATAATGATCCCCAAACATTACAAATGATAGTCAAGAGTGAGCTTGCCATAACTTCTGAATGGTTAAATGAATAAATTATCAGTGAATACAAGTAAAACACATTTTATGATATTCACGAACAGAAATGTTGATGCAAAGGATATATCTATATATTTAGCAGGATCTGAAATTAAACATGAAGTGTCTTTGCAATTTTTAGGAATCACAATTGATAATAGACTGATTTGGAAAGATCACATAAATATCATATGCAATAAAATTTCAAAAAATATTGCGATACTTTTCCGACTTAAATCTGTACCCACCGTAGTTCTTAAAATGATATACAATGCAATTATTGCGCCCTTTTTAGAATATGGTCTTTCTGTTTGGGGTTGTGCCGCAAATATATGTTTAGACAGACTTTTTGTCCCCGCCGAACGAGTTCGAGCAGGGGACTATGAAACGGGCTCCGTACGTGTGTGTGTCCGTGTGTCCGTCTGTCCGTCCGTCCTCTGTCTGTCTGTCTGTCTGTGCGTCCGTGTGTGATCAAAATGTTCACTTTGCTACTTCTCTGTCATTTATGAGCCAATTTTGATTCTGTTTGCTTTATATGATAGCACTACATGGGAGCTTTGGAACTTCTACACAGAATTTCAGTTGTGACCTTTGACCTTGACCTTTGACCTATATTGTACATTTTGCTTCAAAATGCTACTCCTTCGCCATTTCTAACCCGATTTTGATTCCGTTTGCTTTATGTGATGGCACTAGGTGAGGGCTTCAAAACTTCTACACAGAATTTTGACCTTTGACTTCTTTGACCTTTGACCTTGATTTTTGACCTATATTGTACATTGGCTACAAAATGCTACTCCTTCGCCATTTCTAACCCGATTTCGATTCCGTTTGCTTTATGTGATGGCACTACAGTCTGTAGGTGAGGGCTTCAAAACTTTTACACAGAATTTTGACCCTGGACTTCTTTGACCTTTGACCTCGATTTTTTACCTATATTGTACATTGGCTACAAAATGCTCCTCCTTTGCCATTTCTAACCCGATTTCGATTCCGTTTTCTTTATGTGATGGCACTAGGTGAGGGCTTCAAAACTTCTACACAGAATTTTGGCCTTTGACTTCTTTGACCTGTGACCTTGATTTTTTACCGATATTGTACATTTTGCTACTAAATGCTACTTCCGGCGGGGACATATTTTACGCACCGCGTAATTTCTACTTTTCCTTGTTAAACTACAAAAACATGCAATAAGGATTATCAACCATTCAACTTATTTAGCCCACACTTCACCAATTTTTCATACCCAAAAGATTTTAACATTGTATGAATTGTATAATATATTTTAGGTAATCTTATGTGTTTATGGCAAAGAAAGCTTTTACCAAATTCTCTGCTGCATTATTTCACTTTGAATTGTCATATTCACTCATACCGTACCAGAGACGCTGAGAATTTTCACGTGCCAAAACTAAGAACATCGTTATTTCAGAAATCTGTGTTTTATCAAGGCCCCCTTATATGGAATTCAATACCAGATGACATTCGTAAAGCTACCTCTTTTAATGTATTCAAACGTAAACTTAAAGGTAAGGAATCCCATTTGCATGCCTTAAATGAAGAGTTGTATAAACACAGTGATATGTTGAACAGAGTATCATTTTAGAAACTCCCATAAAGTATTGAAAGTGGAAGGTAACATTTAGTACATTTTTATTGACCATTAGATTTTGAATTGAATTCTTTTTGGGCTCACCGTAAATTCCAGTACATTACTAGGCTACCTTTGCAGACCCATGCACTGCATGTGTGTCCATCATGTATATTTTGTGAAGAAAGTTCATCAAAACTTACAAACATTTCTATATACATTCTTGCCACACACTCTATATGTTATTATATCAGCTCTTATACTTTTAGATTTGTGTTTATAGATAAAAAATACAAAAGACTGCAACAAAAAGGTTTAAGTGTGGCTGACACACAGAACTACTGAGTAGTTGAGTTTTGTGCATTATTCAAATTGTAGATAACTGCTGACCTCCAAATTTCTAAGCAGTGGCCTAAACAAGTCCCCTGAGGTTCATATTTAATGTTTTGCTGCATTTTTGGAGTTCTGTAAAAGGTATCCCCTACCTTTAAGGAGAATTTTATACAAAATGATCATTCCAACTTCTTGACATGCTTTGCTGGCATTATTTCATTTGCTGGCATTATTTCATTTTATCTATTATCCATTATCCATTTTGTGTTTGTACTGTCTTCGTAATGTAATGTAGTGTTTTGTTTATCATTGATGTATTTCTTTGTTTTGTTCTTACATCTGTATATTTGTTCATCCCTTGTTGTTTAAAGATATGAAAATGATCACCACCAATACATTTTTATTGATTATCCGGGTCGGCCAGATTTTAAGGAAACTTTTAATTCCTCATTGGCTGCTTCCCTTCAGCTTTATGTATTACATAGATCCGTTTTTACTTTGTGCTTGTTATGATCGTTAATCGTTATTCCCTGTTGTTGTTTTTATGCTGAACAAATAAATTCAAATTCAAATCAAATCAATCAAATCAAAAACGTGAGATGGTTGTGTTCACACTCCCACACATGTGCACATGAACACACCCTAACATGTACTACTAATTAAGCAGTAGCTTGGGGACTTTCACATCTGAACAATCTTTAAGGCCCGGTCACACCGCCAGAACTTTGCTGGAGCGTTCCTGGAGCGGTGAAAAAAATTCATCACCGCTCGTAACCGTTCACCACCGTTTAACAGAAGTTGGCCTTTGTTAAGGTAACGCCGTATACGCTCGGCCACCGCTGATGGTCCCTCCTACCACTCCGAAAGTTTTGAGCTGCACAAAATATTGCGAGCGGTGAGGAGCGGGCAATTTTCCGCTCCAGCAAAGTTCACCACCGCTCCAACAACGCCCAGTCAAAGTTTGGCCCCGCTAGACGCAAGTTCGTGGACGCTTGGGTCCGCTAGGCCAACGCAGAAATCTTGAACGGTGGACCACCGCTGCTTCGCCAGCTTTGCCCGGGCAGTGATTAAACGTTGCACAAACTTTGATGGAGCGGTTGTAAGCATTTTACGAGCGGACACGGGATTGCTGGAACGGTGTCGGGCGTGGAAGTAGCGATCCATTGCGGTGATGAACTTTGGTTTGGCGTTGGTATGGAGGTGTCGGAGCGGGACCAGAATTTGGCTATAAATATGGGGAGAAATGGACCAGGAGCCCATTTGGAATCAAGCTGCCGTTGAGTGCAGACCTCATTTATATCGAATTTACTCAAAGTTACAGTGAAACTGTATTACCATGGATGCTGAGAGACTTGCTATGATTGGTGCACATTGGTGCACTAGTCCAGCAGCAAAATCTTCTTGGAGGCTGCTGCCTTTCCTTCTCCAGCCTTCCTCTTCTTTTGTCCACCGTGACGTGGCATGATGAACTTCAACTATCGACTTCTATCAAAAATCTATCAGGACTTCTAGCAAAGCGATCCGTTCAGCTCTGTAGTCAAAAGCAGTATGCGGTATGCCACTAAACCAACTTTAAACCCCCGCCGAGCCAACGCCCGCATGCGCAGAATGCCGCTCTATCAACGCTCGCGTCACCACAAAACCAACGCTCGCTACCGTTAAACCAATGCTAAAGCAACGCCAGCTTCAGTGGTACACCGCTAAGGCAACGCCCGTGTTTTCTATTTTTTTTCCCCAATTTTGTGCGCGGTGACAAGCGTTGTCGAAATTCGGCCCCCTCTCCCTACCGTTCAAGGAACGCTCCAACAAAGTTTGGGCGGTGTGACCGGGCCTTTAGTAGCTGTACGATGGCTATCGCAAATTTGCCCATAGTACATAGTGTGATGTGTTAAACTATAACTTGGTTATATGTTATATATATCACCTCGGTCATACATCTTCTTAGCTTAAAATAGCAACTTAACAAATTGGATTAAGGTAGTATAAATCAACCACCAAGTAACTGAGTAATGGAAATAATTGTTCCATGACTACATTAATTTGGTCACGACTGCCTCATGAATGCCACCCTTTGCCTTCTACAAATATCGATTTTAAAACACACCTTTCCTGAATAAATACAGCTCAACACTTTTATTGCAATGAGTGGTACAAGTCAAAATCTATAACATGATAGCAAAATGATGACATAAATGGTACTATGGGGTACCAAATGAAAATCAGCCATTTTGTTGAATTATTATTTTTTTGAAGGTTGTACCCTGGGTTGCCATGACTGCAGTGTGTACACGCACACACAGTGCATGCATATCCCTGTGGCTGTCCTCAAGTGGACGTGAGGTGGCGCTACACAATGTGGCACCAGGGGTACTACGGTACCCCAGGGTAAGGCATGATGCATCAAATGCCTGAAAGTAAGGTGGGAAATGGTATAAATTCTTACCTGGAGAAAGAGACGAGGAGAGATGATCTTGTTAGGTTGAGATGGCATGGCAAAGTATGGCCACATCATCAACCCTCCTCAGCTTCCACGTCATTCTTTCCTCTCAACATTCTTGACTCTTCTACTTTAGATTTAGGGGTGTGAGAGTCACATTTTGTGGGGTGGCTTTTTTTTTTGGGGGGGGGGCATCATTTCTTTGGGGTCTCACACTACAGCTTGAGAATATGGTGACCTATATGGCCCTCATATTTTGCACATACATAGGACATAATACATGGATAATTTCATAAAATAATGACTTCTGGATCTGCATTCTACACCATCTTGGCTTTGCAATTTAGGTCAATTTTCACTTTGGTGATGTTATCACTGGAAAAGAAAAAAAAAGGCATTGATGTGAACCTTGTTAGATTGATTATTTTACATGTAATATCTATGGCGGTCATTTTTTTCTTCATACACCATTGTTGATTATTTTACATGTAATGTCTATGGCGGTCATTTTTTTTTTTCATACACCATTGTTGATATGTATACAATACAAGTCAAATCTGTTCTCTGATGAAAATCTTAAAAATTGCATGCCCAATCGCCCCAATCACAAATTGAAGGATTACCTAATTTGTCATTTTTGACAAATTTTCAAGACTAGTTCATTTGTACTTTTATAAATGACCATTTATTTGTATCTTTTATCTTGTTATTAGGTTTGCAGTTGGAAACTTACTGCAGTCACACCTCCTTGATGTAGACCTGGGCCTTGATGCCTCTGTTCTTGGACGAGATACAGAGAATATACCAGGCAAAAGCAAGCAACCATCTTTCATCACAGCCTTTCCAAATAGTTCAGAATTATGCTTCAAACAGGACCCCTATTTTCATTTTTCTGTGAGTCTTTTCATGTCAACTCAAACATCATTCACTTGTCATCTATCATTTTTGTTGTTGTTTTTGGTGGTGGTGGTTTTTTTGTCACACCTGTATTATTAGCTCGGAAAACCCGAAATAAACAGAGAATACAAGTGTAGTATGACTTGTGTTGGGTCTTTACTTTGCATTCACTGTAGTATTCTTTGATCAAACCATTATTGAATATTCCCACATCTCCTCCAAGCTCATTATCAACAGTCCAGAGTTCCATAAAATCCATAAAATTCCAAATAATTTCACAGTTCAAAAGTAGTCCAAAGTAGGATCAAGTTTAAAGGGACTGTACAGTACTGGTTGAGGTAGAGATTCATGTTTTGAACATTCCTAAGTGAGATAATGAAAAGCCTCTTATGAAATATGAAAGAGCATGTAATTCTAAGAAGGATTCAACGTTTATTTGATGAAAATCGGTTTTCAAATGGCTGAGATATCCAAAAAAGTGCTAATAATAAAAGGCGACATGCCAGAACTTTTAGGATCTCTTTGTTTCACCTTGTTTTTAGATATCTCAGCCATTTCAAAACCGATTTTCATCAAATAAACTTTTGATTCCCCTTAGAACTGCATTCCCCCTTACATCTGATAGAGTGGTTTCTGAATATCTCGCAAAATTTTAAAAGCTAAATCTACACCTCGACCAGAACTGTACACACTCTTTAAGAGTTCATTGATATTTTCCTTGAAAATGCTCTTCCATTCTGAGTCCAGTCTTGTTTTTGGCTCACCTGAGCTGAAGGCTCAAGTGAGCTACATTATATATTGCGATCGCTCTTCGTCCGGCGTCCGGCGTGCGTCGTCCATTGTAAACTTTTTACATTGTAATTTTACATCGTAAACTTGGCAGGTAGCATCCCTAGGGTGGGTAGGATCTCAATTTGTTCAAATGGGTACCATGCCCCACCTGGGGGGCCTCCAGAGGATCCCAAACCCCCCGAAATTGAAAAATCTGTAAAAATCTTCTTCTCTAGAACAAGAAGTGATAGAGCTAAGTTAATACTATGAGTTGATACATTGATGACTGTAGTGTCAAGTTTGTTCATGGCAGAATCAGGGGTGCCCCCCCCCCCCCTTGGGACCCAGGGGAGGGGGGTGGGGAGGGGTCCTAATGGGGCCCAAAGTGTACATTTGCATCTTTTTCTTGAAAATGCCATGATAAATTTTCACCAAACTTGGCAGGTAGCATCCCTAGGGGGATAGAATCTCATTCCCATCATATGGGCACCATTCCCAGACCTGGGGGCCCCAGGGGGCCTAAATTAGGGCCTAAATTGTAAATTTTCATCTTTTTTCTTGAAAACTCCGTGATAAATTTTCACCAAACTTGGCAGGTAGCATCCCTAGGGGGATAGAATCTCAATTCCATCAAATGGGTACCATGGCCCACCTAGGGCCCAACAACCCACGCCTTCCAGTGAAGAATCTTTAAAGATTTTCTCTAGAACCAGAAGTGATTGAGCAGTGTGATGGAATATACAAATGGACACCATGCCCCCAGCTCTTAAAGTTAACCCCCACCACAAGTTTCCAATGTTCTCAGATAAGAGTCTGCTAGAATGCATGGAAGGTGAACTTGTGATACTCGGGTGAGCGCGAGACCCCCCCCCCCCCCCCCCCCCCCCCCCGTCTCTTGTTTAATTTACATGAAAATCTTGTTTGATTTAACCCCATTAGATAGACTGTCTCTTTGGTGGTTTTACAAGTCTTCTAGATCTTGTTCACATCTCAGTCACAGCTCTTGTTGGTGAGACCCCCAGCTTGCTCTGACTTGTCTGCTGGGTAGGCTGTTGGGTATCTGGCTCACCAGAATGATCAGGGCTCACTGCCTTATCACTGGAAGAGTCTGGCGCTCTGGTTGTCTCCGCTTGGTCCTGGATGGAAGGTCAGCACCTGGCCATTACAATGTATTGTACTATGCTCTGTCTGGACATGGTAGGGTCTTGGTTGTTTTGCTTTCTGGGTGATTTTCCCATAGCAAGACTGATAGCACATCTAAACCGAATCTCCTGGCTGTAGGTCTGGAAGCTCATGTGAGTCATGATATCTGTTGTAGGTCATCATCTTATCTGACCGGTACTTCTGCTCCTCCTCTCTCTCTGATTTCAGGTCTTGCTGTTGTGCTCATGGCAGCAGCATGTGTGGACTTGGGCACTCTTCAGGACGACTCCCTTGGTAGGGGTGCAGCTCCGCCGGCCCCAGGGAGCATTCTGCCCACTCTTGATGTTCAGGGTCAAGTCCTGTTTAATAGGCCTGGGTCGAGCCGTGATATCGGGTCCTCCTTGCTTCCTGGTACGGCCACGGAAGTGGTGTTAGCCAGCTATGGGTGTCCCGCCCAGGGAGGAAACATTCAGAGAGTTGAATTTCCTGTATGAGGACGAGCCCAACGTGGACGTCCAGTCTTGCTCCGCCTTTGCCACAGAGAATGCAGAGTCAATGTCTGGTACACACCAGATAGGCGCAGACGCTCAGGCTCTGCTCCAAAAATATTGCCACAATTCAACATATGTAAGCCACACCTTTGGTCAGAGGGTGCTGCCTGTAATGCTGTCTCTTCAACATACTCCATGAACAGTATGTGGCCCACATACATACCCATGAAAGAATATGTAGTGCGCCATTAAGCCTCCCTACCACTCGACATTCTCCTGCCACAGAAACCTTCAAAAATTTAAGGAAGAAATTGCCTATGTGGATATTAGTCAAAGTGGGTGGAGCCTTAGTGCGTATTAGACAAAGTGAATGTAGATGGTAGATGGTCACATCCACCTCAACTGCACTGCATTTCTCCAATCATTCAAGCCAGACACCAATATGTTGACACCGAGTCGACCACGCAGTATAGTTCACATCAGCAAACTAGTACACCTGCAATTGATGATGAGCAGCAACAAGCTGCTAGCGGCAAGGTTCAATGAGTATCATGAACAGTGTACAACAGAACAATTACTGTTAAGACTCAGTAAATCATCATTTGATAACCATCTGACTGTACAATATATTGTATTCAGATACCCCCATATGTTTATACTTGATGTGTACCTTCACTATATGATTACACAATGTACTCACTACAGATACCTACATCTGTATATTAGCAATCATTGTTTGCCTGCATGAGCACACCACTGTCTCTTGTGACTCAAACTATGTACATGTATGTGAATAAAACCACTTGTTTCTTTCACAACATGACTGTGCTGCTTGTATGTGTCTATAGACTCTATATAGACATCTAAACTGTAATGAAATTGAATTAATGACCCTGTGACCTACTTTCAAACACAAGGCTTCTACATATTCGATCACTACTCACTGCACTGTAAGCACAACTTCTCTCACTATCAGTCATCTATTAACTAAGGCCAAAACACTCATTATAGACCTCCCGACAATTAAACTACCGTACACATATTTGTAACTTTTTTCATTACAACATATATACAGCTTATTCACGTGTGACTACGATGCTTGCTTCATTCGAGCGAACGACCACTACTATATAATGTGCGTGCAATGCAATACACCAACCACGCAATCTCCATACGCATCAACTGATTTTCCAACACAAATTTCTCACTCACACATAACTGTCATTTAATGTGCTTTGGCATATCGGATCGGGAATACTTGAATTTCTGGTAATTTACATCGTTGGGCTACTTACGACATTGGGCTTGTTGAAATTATTGAGAAATACAGCTGGATGCATGACAAGAAGTCATCTCCAATGACATGTGACTTTAAGCAGTGAAAATACAACGCCCTCTACGTGCCAAATTATGAAATGCGCCTAGGCCCTCGCTTCTAACGTCACACATCTCTTACAGTGAATATTTGACAAAGGAGGAATAGATGAAATGAAGATTATACAAACAAGTGATTAGACAATATGGTGTATTGACCAAATGGCAATGGACTAATTGGATATAAGACATGGGCATAGCCCATCTGGTAACGAGAAGCTAAGAGAGAGCGAACCGACAGTTATGTCCACACGCCCATGGCATACTGTGCACATTGACTTATGTGGCCCCTTACCAAATGGAGAAACTCTCTTGGTAGTTGTTGACAACGCCAGTCAATGGCCAGAAATAGAAGTTATAGGCAGGCCTGGCGATATGGTGCAATTAACTCCACGATAAGAGGCCAAAGCTTTTGAATTGTAGCGTTCATCTTTTAGCACTTCTCAAAGTTAAGTACAAAAAAACTCAAGATATCACCTCCTCATATCTCCCTTATTTTACCACCAAATCCCTTGAAACTTCACATATATAACTGGAGAAGCACTCTGAGAGCGCAGACCTCCGCCAAGCATGCAGCTCATTTCCACCACTGATCTTGTTCTTTCATAGAGATATCAGTGATTTCCACCCATAAGTACTTACAGCATCGTGTGCTGAAAGCCGCCCAATTTCCCAATATAGAAGCCTTTGTTACGTCATAAACCCTCAGCTGAACGGTGCGCCTCGCCCTAGCAGAAACTAGAGCACGCACTTTAGTGCGTGCATGCAAACCTCAAAAACGCGCAGCCTGAACTCCCAAGTTCATTGACCCTACCTGCCAAAATATCAAAAATCATTCATGAATTCCCACAAATTCTCGCATCACTTCCAAAAGTTAATCGTTTGTTACTTGTGTCATTCTCAACCTTTCCTGCAAGTTTCATCCCAATCTGTTACCTACTTTTTGAGTTATTTTGCACACGGACAAACTAACTAACAAACAAACAAACAAACCAACGGTAGCGAAAACATAACCTCCTCCCTTGGCGGAGGTAATAATACAGATATGTCATCCTCCATATACATTTTGGTTGAAAATGCTGATGTATCTTTCCAGATATTTGTATTTTTCTGTTTGAGTCGATCGTGGGAAAGGACTAGGATTATTTCCTGACACAATTCTGCTACAACATGAATATGATATGCATTAGATTAACATATTGCTAGTCTGTATACCCAGGACTCACTACCTGCGAAGTTTTGTGTTTGCGCAATTAGCAGTTAGGTCAAAATCAGAGCAAATAGAAAACCAAGTTTGTGAGAAAATTCTGGACATGCACAACTAGATCATCCTTTTGCACATGCAATCTCTACTGGTCAGTGCACACTTAGCCAATCAGCGGTGTCAGGTTCGGTGACAGGGTTTGATTTTGGTCCACAGGGTGGTGAGAGATTGAAGTGTGAGAAGACGTGAGAGCCCCACAACACATGGTAACCTGGTCATAATCACTCAACCTCGACCTGACAAGTTAGCAACAAAGTTCGACCCAAAACCATGGACTGTCGTTGAACAAAAAGGACACAGCGTGGTAATCACTCATGTCAACATGCAGACCATGTGAGTCCATGAGGACTCAGAAACACAAACATTCAAAATGTGTTGAACTGTAATAAGAAACAGCAAAACATGTTGAACTAAGCTATGGACTGTAAAGATAAGCAGCAAACTATTTGATAATATATTATCTGTGTCATGTTATACAGTGTACTTCTGATAGCATTGCAAGTTGCAGAGCATTCAATGACCCCAAACTCCACTACTCCTTTGCATATACAGTATATGACTTTACATCTTGTCATCGAATTTGAATTCTTCAATCCCTTCATCTCTGCATCTTCTCTCTCTCCTTATCTCTTTCTCGCACATTTTCTGTGCTGAGCAAACAAAGCTGTGAAAGATTAACTCATCTGCCTTTATCAAACAAAATTTGTGAAAAAGTGACTCCGACTCTGTTTTGCAAACGCCCATTGCAGAATGGAATTTAAAATTGAGTGCTTTACATTGTTAATATGCTAGAAATAAAACAGGAAAGGTTTTTCGTTGACTTTGGCATAATTTCTTTTGTCTGCACATTCAGATTATGGTCATTTAGAACCAGTCATCTCATTGTTTTGTTTAAGTTTACTTTGCATAAGTTTTTATAATGTTTCCACATTCTTGAATTGATAGCACCCGAACGATATGTACAGGCACAGAGTGATGTGGGATTTTTGTAGCTCATTCTTTTTTCATATATTGTGAAGACAAGTACCATGAGCATTTTTCTGCTGAGCGACAAAAAATTTGAGGCGATGCGAGGCGATGCGTAGTGATAACCCGGTGATGCACGGCGATGCACAGTTAACACCTCAAATTTTTCCTCGGTAGAAACACATCGGATAGTGGCCGATGCGCAGTGATGTGAGGTGCTCCATCGTCCACCTTTTGAGGTGGTTGATGCACGGTGATGCGAGAATGGAATTTGAAACGGAATGCCTTACATTGTTGATATGCTAGAAATAAAACAGGAAAGGTTTGTGCCATCTTGATCGATGTTTACCTTCCCATACGGCGCGACCTGCGAACACATCTGTAAAATATGCGACTTCCTGTTCACAGCAAGTTCTCTCGCATCTCCTCACATCACCGCAAATCACCGGACATTCATCACTCAGTAGAAACAGTTTGAGTGGTCGTAAAATACGAGGTGATGCAAGGGACAACATTCACGGTGATGTGAGGTGTCCCCAGTAGAACATACTAATTGACTTGAAAGTAGACCTCCCAATTTCTGTTTTCATCTACAGGCCTATTGTGTAAACTGTCCACTTTCTTCAAGCCTAGCTTTTTTGTGACTTCTATTCGATTGAGGGGGAGGGATATGTACTGTATATATGCACATACACTGCACTCTGCCATACTTGGATTGCAAAAGACTTTGTTACATAATCTTGTACCATCTCACATTCCCATTCCAATTTGTCACTTTCTGGCTACTCTGTCCCATCGTTCCCACGGTCTTTCGACATGCCTATCTCCAGCTGCAACCATGTTTCTTTACACCTCGATCATCTACATCTGCCCCCAGAACCATCACTTCCTTTACCACCCAACCTCTTCATCCCACATCTGTAAACACTGAGTGGTCAAGCCTGTTATATAATGTCCAGCCTGTATGTCTTGAGTATTCTACACTTGCCGATCAGATCTCGCCCAAGCAAGTCATGAACATGTGTCTGATTAGTACCAGCAGTCTGTAGTTACAGTGATCTAAATGCGGTACCCAACAAATAAGACATAAAATCGACGAACTGGTAATGAGGCCAAGTGGCAGTTGGACTAAATGGTCATTAGACCATTAAGCATGTATATTTAGATAAAGGTTTTATCTAATTTGTATTTTTGTCATTTGTGTGTGTGTATGTTCATGTGTGATGTTTTCTTGAAAAATATGAAAATTAATTGAAATTGAAGAAAAAAATGAAGATAAGTGATCCATTTGTATGTAACACTGTCAATCCACTTCAATAAAATGTAATGTAAGGCACTAAGTGTAATGTATTGAGTCAGTTTTAAGATCCATATGCATGGCTTATCATTGAAGTATCTTACATGTTTCTATCTTGTAGGCATGTCCATCATCATTGCAAAAAAAGCTGCAGAGTCATGCATTGTCTGCAGGCCGCTACCATCCAGCCGTGCAAATGGTCATGACAAGCAGTGTCATCACAGAAGAGGACTACCATCGTATGTCACCATACTTTATGCCCTTTGGGTTCAAGTATCATGATGAGCTATCATATGAAGGTAATTTATGTGCCTTGACCCTGTAGGCCTTGAAAAGCATTGTTTTCAGCAGGCTGTTTTGCATGATGTTTGACAGGGAAACTTACATCTTAGGCAAATGTAAATGAAAGCATGATATACCTGCTGTCTCTGTATACTTACATTACAAAATGATATGCAAGGGAAAATCATTCAAGCGATGATATTCCCCTTTATAGCTTTCATAATTGTTAAATCAGGATTTGTTTATTCCAGCACCAACTAACAAGTTTATGTAAATGATTAACTCGATATGAATTTGATGTTCATTAACAAAAATATTATAAGGTTAGATTGGTTAGGATACTATAGTTCAGAAAAAAAAAAGGACAGTCATTTTGAATTCATGGCATGATCCATCCACATTGGACTGTTCTACACTGCTATTTATTGCTGGTTTATTCTCGTGATGACACTAATCCCATTTACACAAATTTGGGCCGAGGAGTGCTCCTGGTGCCCTTCGACTGATACGGTACTCCTCCGAGTGTGTTCATACAGAGAATAACTGCTGGCCGAGACCACACAAGAAGTGGCTGAGAAAAGCATATCTTTTGTGGTTTTCGAGTACAAGTATTTACTTCTTACGTACAAAATAGGTGTGTCTTCGTCAGACCAAAGTTCAAGTTAGCACGCTATTTCGCGGCTTGGGAAAATAGCCCAATATCACAAATGTGCGTGTTCACCAGCCCAAAAGCGGCCAGCTTGGGAAATTAGCCCGAAGTTGACGCATGCATGCTGTGCATTTTTTCTCAGCTCAGCGTGTGGTTCATAAGTAGTTTATCTGCACACTGGGCACTCTGCTCACCCTAGCTATGCCCTGACATCTCACCATACTGTGCTCGTAGCCGGGTTATCTCGATATTCTAACATTCACATCTGTATGCAAATTGCATGAAACATGGGCGGCTTGGGGTACATCTTTGAATACTAAAGAGACAGAGGCTTCGCCATGAAACTTTACGTCGGCAACAGTTTTTAGCTCACCTGAGCCAAAGGCTCAAGTGAGCTATTGCAATCACTCTTCGTCTGGCATCCGGCGTGTGTCGTGCGTTAACTTTTTACATTTTCATCTTCTTCTTGAGAACCCCATGACAGATTTTCACCAAACTGAACAGGTAGCATCCCTAGGGGATAGGATCTCAATTTGTTCAAATGGGCACCATACCCCACCTGCGGGCTCCCAGAGGGGCCCAAACCCCCTAAAATTAAGGAATCTTAAAAAATCTTATTCTCTAGATCCAGAAGTGATAGAGTTGGTACATTGATGACTGTAGTTTCAAGTTTGTTCATGGCGGAATCAGGGGTGCCCCCCTTCGGACCCAGGGCGTTGGGTGGGGAAGGGTCCTAATGGGGCCCAAATTGTACATTTTCATCTTTTTCTTGAAAATGCCATGATGAATATTTACCATACATCGCAGGTAGCATCCCTAGGGGGATAGAATCTCATTTCCATCGAATGGGCACCATTCCCCACCTGGGGACCCCGGGGGCCTAAATTGTAAATTTTTCATCTTTTTCTTGAAAACCCCATGATGAATTTTCACCAAACTTGGCAGGTAGCATCCCTAGGGGGATAGAATCTCAATTCCATTGCACCATGCCCCACCTGGGGGCCCCCAGGGACCCCAGCCCACCCCCAGTAATGAATCTTTAAAGATTTTCTCTAGAACCAGAAGTGGTTGAGCTAAGTTAATACAATGAGTCAGTATATTGATTACTGTTGTTTCAAGTTTGTTCATGGCAGAATCAGGGCCCCCTCCCCCCTCGACTTGGGGGGGGGGGGATCCAAATGCGGACCTCAATTTTCATATTCTTGCTGAAAACAACATTATGTATTTTCACCAAACTTGGCAAGTAGCATTCCTCGGGGGATAGGATCTCAAACTGTTTAATGGGCACTATGCTTTCCTTGGGGGCCCCAGTAGGTCCAAACCTCCTAGATTAAGGAATATTCAATGATAATCTTCTCAGAGCTCTCAAAGCTACCCCCCAATACAAGTTTCCAATGTTCTCAGGTAAGAGTCTGCAAGAATGCATGGAAGATGAAGTTGCGATACTCATGTGAGCGCAAGACCCCCAGGTCTCTTGTTTACATACCTGATGAGGAGGAAGAGACAAGTCATGCTCCAGCTATTCACAATATCGGCTACTATCTTGCACCAGCCAGTGCTTCCGCGGACTGTTTGGTCGCTGCCAAAATCACTTGACTGTTGTGGGAAACCGTTGTAGTGGCAACATGGGATGATCACTAGTACTTAGCAAATTTTCGGTAACACAAAGTTATTTCTAATATCATGCCTATTCATTTCATACTTCAGTTTACCCTCCAAAGTGAAATTAACAAAGACACTTGCTCCTCGGTCCAGTGAGACATTGCAGTTGTCACAAAGTAACAAAAAGTAAAAAAAAGACCAGTCGACTGATGATCTATATATATAATGCGCGAAGTTGTTGTTGTTGTCGCGGCCTTATGTATTTCCTGTTTTATTCTGGCGTTGTTGGTTTTTCTATCTCCTCCCGAGCCGTCGGCTCCGGGCAGCTGCGACCTGTGCCGTCGGCTGCAGGAGAGTATCCTGCATCGAATGGCGTGGGTTTCGTCCCCGCTCCGTCTCCGTGTCGACGTCGAGGACGGAAAAAGAAAAATTAATTAGATAGATGCATAATGCATTTTTGTGCGTGACGAAAGAGCCGAGCGTTTTAATATTCACCCGATCCTGCGCTGGACTCCTGTTTTCTCGATCGTCCATCTTTTAGCTTGCAGAGACAGTGGGGATACTAAAGATGATGGGGTGCAGCGAAATCTCCGTCATCTTCCGGCGGACACGCACGCACACAATGTAATCGCGGGTACTGTACACAGAACTCTTCTGTGGCCTGCACCTGTGTATGTATTGACGATGGTTACACGAAACACTCTCTGCGTGCGTGTGATATGGACTCTCATATGTTAATACACGGCGTGGTCATACAAGGGCATTTTACGGATACGATTCGTCATTGGCGTACCCAAATGAAAACAACGAATGCTGTTATTTTATTGTATTTTGCACAACTGCAGGATACTATGCAGCTCAGGTACGTCATTTAGTTTACTCTAAAGTCGGGTATCATTGTACTCAAGACTGTTTAGGACGGCTAAATATCCACTGAAATTTTGTCCTTGCCGATCGTACCCTTCCATATCAGATCACATGCGCCGCTGTCCATTCGTTTTCTGCGTAGCTGCTGTAAACATAAATATTCATTAGATGAGCGGACGTAGGGGAAACTCTCGCTTTGCCAACCGCCTATTTTTGAAGTTACAAGTCGAAATAAAATGGGTGGTTTTATGGTCCATCAAACCAAGTTTTGGTGATAAAAATAAAAAAAAGAGGGGGCAAATGAAGACAAAATTATTCTTCTTTCTCCCATGACGTGGGAAAAGAAATATTAGAGAAAAAATACAAGGCCCTGAGACCCATAGATTCCAAAGGGTGCCTACTTATTAAACCTAATGAATATGATCTCCTACTCCCCAAATAAAAATGATGATTATAATGATAATATAATAATGATAATAATAATTATTATTATTTTATTATTTCCATATTGAAATAATAATCGTAATAATGGTTACAGTTATCATAATAATAATAACAATAATGATGAAAATAATTATGATAATTAATGTACAGTCTGAAGCAGATAAACGGGTGGTTCTATGATCTATCAAACCAAGGTTTGGTGATAAAAACAAAAAGAAGAGAGCAAACGAAGACGAAAATATTTTATTTCTCTCAGCACAATAGCCACAAAAACACTAGAGGTCTATAAAAAATTTGAAGTAGTCCTGCTCAGCACAAGATTACGTATGTTAGTGCAGTGGAGCAGTTTAATGTTTTGGACAGATTGCGCAGGACTGTCTTCAGAAAAGCTTTTTATCAAGAGCAGAAAAATGGAGGAAACAGATTTTTATAATTCTTAACAAATAAGCCAGTTCGTAATTAGCTCATGGGCATGTTGGTACAAATGACCTTTCTTTTTTTCTCAGTTGGTTAGGCACTTCAATCGTTTTCAAAGAGACATTATGCATACCGGTAAGCTTGCCCGACGTAACAATTCATGGGATTCATGTTCAAACAATGAATGAACTTGCATAAGACCAGGTGACCAGAATGGTCCGTCAATCAGCCGTCGGGGCAGCATCCATTTCATTTCTTTGCATTGAATGTATTAAAAAACTATTTTATTCATATTGCCAAATACTAGGCTTGCTGTCAGGTGGATGTACTGGCAAGCAACATTTACAAGGATTGCATGAATAATCATTATATGACATATACTTATCTCAGTGAATTTAAAAACCAACGTCCCTCTTGGTACAAATGACCTTTTTCTGCTCACGGAATGCGCTAAATGGAACTACAAACTGGCTTATTAAAGGCATAATTTACCATTTGCAGATGAAAGCATTAGTGCTTTAAAATAGTTCTAAAATGTGAGTTAGGGATAGAAACAACCACTGTCAAAATTTGAATCCATATAATCGATGTTAAGTGTTGTTAAATACAAAAATGTGAACAATAGTTATAATAAAAATGTTTCCAGACTAAACCGTATACAGTTACGGTTTACTGAGAAAAACCCTGATATCTCCTTATATTTTAGGTTTTATTGCAAATATTTCATATGGTAGGATGTTTTATGATACAACAGACCTACACATATGCATCAAATGTGATATCTTGAACATTTTTGAAATCACTGCTCCCAAAGGTAAACTGGACCTTTAACATTTCCTCCTCCCTTGGTTGATCATTCCTATATTATGACTCTACTTTCTCCTCTCCCCTAAATAATAATAATAATGTTAGTAATGATAATAATAATGATAATAAAAATAACAATACACTGAAATAATGATAATAATACGATAGTCCAATGCAAATGACTGGGGAGGGGGTGCTATGATCCATAACTTAAGAGTGGGCGGAAGAGACACAAACAGTACTGGATTGTTTTAATGTTTAAAATGAAATATCAATGAAAATGAAGCTATTTAAAACGTCTATCAGTCGATACACTCGGTTTGCGGTTCACCATGTGTTGGAATGACAGGAGAAAGGAAGAAAGAAAGGTCGGAGAAGAGGTAAGGAATTGAGTGAGAGTATTCTTTCTGGAGTGAGTGTAGTCCTGAAAAGGACTGTGAACCAAAGAGATAGATGAGCTTAGGAAAAAACTCAACGTTTCGGACAGTTGACTGTCTGTCCTCAGGAGTGAGAGAAAGCAGGAGATTTTTTCCTAAGCTCATCTATCTCGTGCAGCATGCAGCGGGTACTGCGTAATTATTTATGTCGATGCAGGGCAATTTGTCAATCAGTTGCAATAAAAGCATCTCGACGGAAGAATTTCATGAATTTGAAAAATTACGCATTACCCGCTGCATGCTATAAGGATTAGAACCAACACTTGCTGTCAAGCAAAAGCTCAGTGGTCTAGTGGAGATGACGCCTGTCCGGTGATCAGGAGGTCTTGGGTTCGAGTCCCGCTCGGGTATGTACGCCCATGATTTTTTTTATCATGGCTAGTACTAAAACACTGATCAATTCAGTGCTTATTTACGTCGATGCAGGGCAATTTGTCAATCAGTTGCAATGAAAGCATCTCGACGGAAGAATTTCATGAATTTGAGATAAAAGTTTTGGTGATTAAAAAAAAAAAGGAGGGAGCAGTTGAAGATGAAAATATTATATTTTTCTCTCATAAAGTGGGAAAAGAAATAGGAATGAAATAAAAATGGGAGGCCTTGAGACCAGTCGTAGATTCCTTTTGTTGCCTGCATGGATGCCAGAACAGGGGGTATAATATCAAAGTCATAGTGTCAATAGTATCTTCCTGTTCCGATGGGAAGAATCTGTGGGCAGAACTTTCGGAGAATCTCATGTAAGCGTTTTTGGTAATTTTTCCCTGAATGTTTGTTTTTTGTTTTTGTTTTTGTGTTTGTTTTTTGTTCTGCGGGGGTGGAAATGTGTGTGTATGTGTGGGGGGTGGTGTTCATTGGTAGAAGAGATCGAGCGCAAGTAACGAAAGAATGAGAAAACTTTTCTTTTTATTTCATCAATAAAAATGTGCAAAATCGTATATATGAGAAAAAACAATAAAGGCCCTCAGAGCTGTGGATTTCCACGGGTACTGCTAGTTAATAAATAATAGTATTAGTGTGTGAAGTGTGTATGGCCAGCGATCATAGAATTGCAAGTAGCGAACGCTAAGCTTGAAGAAACAGTGGAAGGTATAGACGTCAACAACACCACAGATCTTCTAATACGCTCGTAAATGCATGCAATGTTCCCTGTGTACTACCTATCAACATTTATTTACCTGTGCACTAGGAAATCCCAGGCCCATGCTCAGCTAATCGGCTTACTGGAAGTGCACGCTGTATTGTGGGATCGAGAAAAATCTCGAGCTGAAATGGACGCTACCAAAATGGCCCACTAATTCGTGGCACTATTTCACGAACTTGACCAAGATTTCTTGGGAAATTTTTCACACCAAATAGTGGATATTTTCGCGTAGCTAATTTTTCATGCTTGGTAGGGTTAGAAGAGTTTCATGTGTTTTTAATTCGCAGAATCAAGACATCAAATACTGGAACATATGGCAAGCAAAAATATATGTGTGCTTTTATTTTTGTGCAAATTTGTGGTTGAGCGAAATAAGCGAAATGCATGAAAATTTCAACATGGTGAAAATTAACACCTTTACAGTAGCGCGCTATTTGCGTCTTCACTGCCCAAATAGCAGGCTAATTTGACTTCAGGAAATTTTCCCAACCGCAAAATAAGGCGCTATTTTGAAAACTCAGTTTGATGAAGACACATGTAATGTATGCACAGTACACACCCTTTCAACTTCCGGAGCACTCTAACCATTGATGACCATTTATTAGCTCACCTGAGCCAAAAAAGGCTCAAGTGAGCTATTGCGATCGCTCTTCTTCCGGCGTCCGGCGTGCGTCGTGCATAAACTTTTTACATTTTCATCTTCTTCTTGAGAAGCCCTTGACCGATTTTCACCAAACTTGGCAGGTAGCATCCCTAGGGGGATAGGATCTCAATTTGTTCGAGTGGGCACCATACCCCACCTGGGGGGCCCCCAGAGGGGCCCAAACCCCCCAAAATTAAGGAATCTTTATATTATATTGGATGGCTATGAATGGGATACCGGGGAATATTGCACGAGTTAGAGCCAATATTGCACGAATCGAAGATGAGTGCAATATTGGCCCTAACGAGTGCAATATTCCATGGTATTCCATGAATCAAGGCCATCCAATATAATTATTATCATCTATACAATCAAGTAGAGCAAGCATAAACTGCTCAAAATTACCCGGCTTCTACTCGTCTTTGAAGTTGACTCAGCAGTCACATCCCAGCGCTGAAAAGGGGAAGCCCCTAAAACTGCGTACATGAAACAAACAACTAGCAAGATGCTTGCGCGCTTGTGAATTGTAACAAAAACGACGCGCACTAGTAGCAAGCGTTTGCGCATTCAGCAAGCGCTCGCGCAATAGATGAAACAGAATTGAATATGGTATGATCTTGAACGGCAAGTAACAACGGTAGCCTATGGGGAATTAATACGTTGGCCTATGCGTTTCGTTCAATATGCTCCGATATTGAACGGTAAAAATTGAGCGGACTACAATAAGCGTTTTTAATGCGCCGCTAAAACGTCCTATATAGATGATAATAAAAAATCTTCTTCTCTAGAACCAGAAGGGATAGAGCTAAGTTAATACTATGAATTAGTACATTGATGATTGTAGTTTCAAGTTTGTTCATGGCGGAATCAGGGGTGCCCCCCCCCCCCTTGGGACCCAGTGGAGGGAGGTGGGGAGGGGTCCTAATGGGGCCCAAATTGTACATTTTCATTTTTTTCTTGAAAACGCCATTATGAATTTTCACCAAAGTTGGCAGGTAGCATCCCTGGGGGAAAGAATCTCATTCCCATCAAACGGGCACCATGTCCCACCTGGGGGGCCCCAGGGGACCTAAATTTGGACCGAAATTGTAAATTTTCATCTTATTCTTGAAAACCCTATCACAAATTTTCACCAAACATGGCAGGTAGCATCCCTAGGGGGATAGAATCTCAATTCCATCAAATGGGCACCATGCCCCCATGGTGCCCCCGCCTGGGGGACCCAGGGGGCCTAAATTTGGACCGAAATTGTAAATTTTCATCTTTTTCTTGAAAAATCTATCACAAATTTTCACCAAACTTGGCAGGTAGTCCCATGGGGATAAGATTTCAGAGTATTTGAATGGGCACCATGCTTTCCTTGAGGGCCCCAGGGGGTCCAAACCTCCTACAGGTAAATCAATGATTATTCAATAATATTTTTCTCTAGTTCTAATCAAAAGTGATAGGGCTTTAAGTCTTTTTTATCCCAAGCTGCATAATCCAACATTCTATAAAGTACACTCAACCAGTGTACTTGGTAGGTATTTTTTACCAGTGTGATGGAATATGTAAATGGACACCATGCCCCCATTCTCAAAGCTACCTCCACCATAAGTTTCCAATGTTCTCAGGTAAGAGTCTGCAAGAATGCATGGAAGGTGAAGTTGCGATACTCAGGTGAGTGCGTGACCCCCGGGTCTCTTGTACACAATTAAGAATGCCTCAGGAGTGCTCCTGGGCCTAGCCTCAAGGGCCGGATTGTTTGTTCATATACCCCATTTCATAAGCATACCAAAGTTGCTATCATAGCAAGTTTATATAGCAAGTAGCCCAACCAGACGCTGTTAATACGCTGTGCGAATATAGCGTCTGACAGACAAGACATGCACCTTCAAAGTAGGAAACCACAACACAACTACAAAACTTATGAACATTTATACGTTTCTTAAAAAAAATGTATACGTTACTCACGTTAAGTGTATGTTTGTATTACAGAAGGTTCATAAGTCCATAGAGAGCCCTCGCGATAAGTCCATGGAACAAAAAAAAAATTACACTTTCTGGCGCAATCCCTAACCGTCGGGGTTCATCATTGCAGAATTCAAAATGGCGCCTCGACCTCTGCAAATTATGCGTATGCGTGACCGGAAGTGCTCCAAAGCAAGCACGGCGTGTGCGCTTGAGAACGTATTACAGAACCTGTGTATAGGCGGGGGCGGACATCCGGGCATTTTCAACATGGAGCCCTAGTAACCGACCCGGCCGATGAAAACAAATGCGTAGCGACCGTACCTTAGTGCAGCGCTCAGCAATGCATCGCATGCATAATACACGCACGGTACATGCATAATGCACTGCACTGAATGAACGCTATACGCTAGTGTGCTATATTATCGGTTATTTTTGCACAGCTTTCTGACATTTTTACTGCAGATTCGTACATCATTTCATCGTTTGTTTCACATCCTCACAATACCTCGAAGTTGTGTTGTGTTTGGCTGCCATAATCATAGTCTAATGTTGGACAAAAAACGATCTTTCTTTGAACTTCCAAAACGTGATCGCAGTCCAGAAAGAAGGAACCGGTGGTTAGCTGCTATCAGCCGGGAGAATGAAGACGGATCCCACTGGAGTCTAGTGAAATCAAGGACGATATGCTCTGAATTCAAATTACTGGAAGTAAATGATAACCGACTACTAACCAGGTGTATTCGTTAGGTACATGTACACATCGGCGAACTGAATGTCTGGCCACGACGTAGGGTCATTGATCCACGAGTCTGCGGGTACACGGTAGCCCGACCAGACGCTGTTAATACGCTACGCGATTTGTACGTATGTACAGCGGCGACTGGACTGTGTATAGTTAGGTACACGGTAAGGACAAACTGTAAGGCCGATGGAGGACAGTTTAGTCTCGTATCTCTCCTTTGCTTCATGTGAAAGTTTATCACAGTAATCGAAAGACACATTATAATCTATGAAAGCATATTTTAACTGAAACAATGAACTAGATTCAACGGTAAATAAAAGTGAAATGAACAGCATTAAACGCAACAGTAGTAACACAGCGTGAACTGACAGCTCCACTGTAGATCCACGTAAACTCCGTTTATGTGTGCTAATGAACGGTCCCATATATTGCAATTCGCGTATTGTATGACGGCATTGCATGCTCTGTTGCACGCTCGTTTGACGGCTATTGTTTTCATCGCACTAAGGGCAGCGAGTTCGTCGCTATGCGGAAGTGACGTCACTCCGCCCCCGCCTATATCGTATGTAGTACACATGTACTGCCCAACGTCGTCTGCTGCGGAGAGATCTTTTGCGTGCGTGCGCTGCTTGAGTGTAGCAGCACAGTCAACAGCGCGACCTTTTGAAAGGGCATACAGATCATGTGACATCCCAATATTCAAAATGGCCTGGCGTGAAAGACGATGTACCGTTCACACATGCTGCATGTAATCATCATTTTCGGTAAATTGTAAAATGTGAATTTCAATATTGATAGCATAGATATGAAGTCTCAATATGGAAGATTCGCATTAGATGAGTTTGAAGTGACAAAAAATTATATAAAGTATCAAAATTCAAAATGATCGCATGCGATCGCTGAACTCTCTTCGTGTTGTGGGTCACGTCAGTACGGCCCTGTGGCTACTTACAGCGACTGGGCTGTGTATAGTTATATAGCAATTTACAACATGTATATATGCTAGGATGTCTATTTCCTATCATAGCAAAACTGCATTTCATAAAACTCTGAAACTAGGATGTCAACTTGATATCCTAGGAATAGTAATACCGGTAAGATGTCAATTTGAACAATTATGGACGAGCCTGATTCTCTGTGAAATCCCGTGCCACTGATCTCTACAGGAAACAGCAGAGATCAGTGGCACATGGCATGTGTACACTTAACGCAGGGATAGTGTGTCTGTTTTTGTGTGTTGTCTGCTTTCACTGTGCATGTTGCTCGTGCACAAGAATGTGTAACATGGTATTGCAGTGGCCATTTGCTTTGTTCTTGTTTTTGGTTGTTTTTATGTTTTGACCAGTGGTTTCCACATACCGTATTATGCTTGATCTGGCCAGGATTGACCAAATACAGTGCACCTCTAATTGCATGCGCATGGCATGTAGTATGCCGCGACCTCACACATTCAACATATACCCAGCACAGATAGATGCAATAGTGGGCCTTGGGCAAGCAAGCAATATACGACGTGTATCATAAAAGTTCCAGGACTGGTATCATAAAAGATTTATTTTAAACCCAAACTTCAAACTAAGAGGTTTTACTTTCAAAGTAACCTATCCTGGGGTCATGTTCCACGTCCTCTAGTCCTTCTTTAAACCTCTTGCACCACTCAAAAACATGTGTGCATGACATCATCTCATCTCCGTACACTTGCAGCAATCTCAGCGCTTCTGACGGAGTTTTCCCCAACCATACCAGAAACTTCAAGTTTGTTCCTTGCTCTGTGCTCATTGTTGAATGACCTGAAACAGATGATGTGTATATAAAATTATGAAGAAAAAAACTGATGGCTGCAGAGTCAGAGAGCTAAGATCACAGTTACGTAGATTACTTTGAAGGTGAAACCTCTTAGTTTGAAGTTTGGGTCTGAAATAAATATTTTATGATAACAGTCCTGGAACTTTTCTGACACACCTCGTATATTGACAGGCTTGTCTCGTACATTACGTGTTACTTATTGACTAGACCTAGGTGGAGAACTGATTGTGCCTAATACTATAGATACAAGAGCTAACAACATTTCAATCAAACGGGTTGTGTACCTACGTGAGTATCAATTTATGGGACTGATCAATCGACATGTTAATGGGATAATCTCCATAATGATTTGGTAGGGGTTTTGTTGGTGCAAGGCAAGTATATCAGCATATCTTAAACAATCTAGACGTTTGAAAATGTCAGCATATCAACAGTTAAGCGGTGTCCCATGTATTATGTGATTGAGATTTACTTTTAAAACATGTCAAACAGAGTTGCTGAGTTGCATTCAATTTCCTGAGAATACATTGTCAGTGACACATTGACAAGGCAACTGCAGTTAGAATCTACATGTAATTAGCAGCAAATAACTGTGGAACAGTGACGCTCTCACTGAAACTAGAATTACTGAATAGGCTGTACCGGTACTAAAAAGTGAGTAAATTTATGTTCATGTATGTGGTGTAGGGTAAGGAAAACTTGCCTCATTTCTCAGACTTGCTTTAGAAAGGCTCTGAGATGCTATGTAGAGCTGCACTGTTTTCACTGTAGTTCTAGGCTGACATACATGTGTTATACTAGCAGACAAGGATGAACAGAATGATTTCACTGTATGCCATTTCAGTCAAGCTGTCATCCCAGTCTATACTGTACGAGCTGAAATTTTCGCGGTGGTTTTATTTTCGCTAATTTCGCAAATCGCCTTTGAATCGCGAAAATAACAACACGCGAAAATAACAACGCGCAAATAAGTAAGTTCAGTTAGACCCTCGCAACCGCGAAATTAACAACACGCGAAAATGTCCTCGAAGGACCAATTCGCGAAAATATCTGTATGCGAAAATATCAGCTCGTACAGTATATGAGGTGTACCACTCTTGCAGGACTAAAACAATTCCTCAAATGTGTGTAGACCCACTTATCATCATGATTCATGTCAATAGGTCTGGAGTCTATTGTCTAGGGGATTTAATCCGTCCTAAAAATTATCTCCCTCAAGCCCCTACATTGTATCAGAAGCATAAGGTAGGCCATCATGGTTGTGTTGTCATATCACAGGAGACCATCGTCAAATGACAAGTTGTCACTGTAGCTTGTCCTGTGACAAATTTTGACACTAATACTGACCAGTATCAACATTTTTATTGCTCCAGTGACATTTTGACATCAATCATGCAACATCAACTTTATATGAAACACCCTGCATCATCAAGTTTACAATTTGATGCTGCAGGGTGGAAGTTGATGCTGAATAGGGGACTTGAGACTGATGCTCCACCTTTGTGAAACGGGGCCCCAGAGTACTCTAAATGCCCTGCATATATGGAATATATGACATGTTTACTTGTGAACAAGGAACATGTTAAATCAAAAGTAATGCATCATTCAAAGAAAATACCATAATTCAGGGATTGGACTGAGATGAACTATAGAATTGTATCTGAGACCTGCAGTTGCTAAGCAGTAGTACAGAGAAGCATAAAAGGGATAGTCAGAACTATTGTGCAGTGTTAATCTTGGAAATTTAGGGAGGTTATCAGAACTAAAAGGCAATTTATAAAAATGAATAAATCATCCCCTGAGACAATTTTCATGTACTGCTGCATTTACACCATGTTCCCGGCGGCCACGGCAGTCACATTTTAGGCTACCATAGACGAAGTGAGATGGACTTGAGACAATGAGGTGGGATGGGATGGGCAAATGTGACAAGCTGTGATTGCCTTGGATGCTGTGTCAGGTTTTAAACTGTCAAAAAATATGCCACGGCAGTCCCGTTGCTGATGAGAAGCCTTGTGGGCTATAATAAAACGGGGTGAACGCAGCAAAGTGTGAAAGCATGTAACATGCTTTAACAAAACTTTGAGGCGGTCTGTAGTGGGACCCAACAGAAAATGTAGTCTAGCCTGACAAAATGCTGTGAGAATGGCGTCTGATAGCAACATGTTCTCCGGAGTGAGGACTGGAATGAATAAACAAGACTAGAATACTAGAGGAGGAAAACAGGGAAATATCCCATCGACTCACAGCAAATGGGGCTGCTGTGGCCACTATGAACATGGTGTAAACGTAGCATACCTTGAAATAAGCACTATTTGTTCCATTTACGTTATGAGTAGATTAAGAATGTGCACAACTGAAATACATGCATGACAATGCATCGATATTGTGTTTGTTGGAGTAATTCACGAAATGACAGTGTTCATCATCGTATGGGTAATTTGAAGTTCTTTTCTTTCTATGTTCCTACAGAGCTTTTGAAGACTTTACAGCTGCTGTCTGAAGAACAGTCCATATTTGACTTTGGAGATATGGGCAGACCATCCTGTGTCAAATGCGCTGTGGTTGGAAATGGTGGTATGCTTAATGGATCTCGCAAAGGCGAGGAGATTGATTCACATCATATGGTATTCAGGTGAATGCAGTGTATGTCCATAGTGATTTCTATGCTTGCAGGTATTGGTTGATAAACAAATATACCATGCACAGAGAGTCTCCAAGTAAAATTATTTATTCCGAGGTGACAGAAATTACACTATTTTCTGAGGGGCACAGTCCAAAGGAAAAGAGTCTTGTCACTGAAGAATCCATAATGTCACGAGACGCTTGAAATAGTGCATGTTAAATTTGTTTTATATCCTCAAACAAATCTTTTCAAGAATTGCAAAATGTTATCACTTGAAATAAATGTCACTGTTTAGTAGGTTTGGTTGTTAATTTACATACCGCTTGTACACTGTATTGCAGCATGGACATGCTTGCATCTTGTGGTATTGAGGACCATGCACTTGAATGGTTTCTTGCTGTTCTCAGATTGTATGCATTTATTTATGGTTGTATGTCAAATCCAATCCCCTTCAACTGCAGTGTTCCTCAGGGCCCTGTGGATAGGCCCACCTCATTCTAAGTTTGTCCTTTCAACATACCTAAAGAGGATTATGCAGCTTCATTCTGTCTATTATCAAGTGTATGCAGGTGACACTCAGGATGTGTCCTTTACACCAAACAAAAACAATGCAGTTAATGCCGTAACAAACTTGGCAGTTCCACTCAAGGGTACATGACATTGCTGGTTGGTTGTGTTCACATTCCCTTTAAAGGGACTGTACAGTACTGGTTGAGGTATTGGATTCATGTTTTGAACATTCCTAAGTGAGATAATGAAAAGCCTCTTATGAAATATGAAAGAGCATGTGATTTTAAGAAGAATTCAACGTTTATTTGATGAAAATTGGTTTTCAAATGGCTGAGATATCCAAAAAAGTGCTAATAATAAAAGGCGACATGCCACAACTTTATTGGGATCTCTTTGTTTCACCTTGTTTTTGGATATCTCAGCCATTTCAAAACCAATTTTCATCGAATAAACTTTTGATACCCCTTAGAACTGCATTCCCCCTTACATCTCATAGAGTGGTTTCTGAATATCTCGCAAAATGTTAAAAGCTAAATCTACACCTTGACCAGAACTGTACACACCCTTTAAGACCAGGCGTCCACTAGGGCGCGGACAAGACCCAGGAAGCAAATTTGATATCCCGCACTCGTTCGGCAACCTCTCCGCACGTTCCTGAAAATGTCTTTTCACTGTCCTAAACATGTCCTGGCGTTTCTGCATCTTCGGGAGAGAGAAAAATTTCCACATCCAAATTTTGGACGCCGAAATGAACTTCCTGACACCTTTGGCAACTTGTCCTTAGGACATCGTCAGGACATCCCGCCTGTCTGTAACCCTTCCGCTCCTTCTGTGAATGCTCCTGAAAGAATCCCGCGATGTGGGGAGACTTCGCAAATGAAAGTGGAAGACACCAGGAATGTTTTAGGACAGCGCGGAGCAGACGCGGATCTTTATATGCAAGTGTCCGGAGCCAATGCGGACATTTTGTGATCAAGACATGAAAGAGTCAACACTTTCCATGAGCGAAATGATTTTGAAAGTTAAGAAAAAAATAGATCAATGCAGAATCATGTCAATGAAACGCAAAAAGACCAATAAGGGAGGTAAGGTCCCCATGAAAGCCCCACAGCCATGACAGCCAAACCTCTCTTCCACTGATTGGGAAAAAGGTAAATATCAGCATTTTCCAGTCCCAAATGAAGGAAGCAAAGCAGAAGGCAGTGGATATTTTGCCACAGTAACTAGGAAAAAGAGGGAGCAGCATTCTCCACTCCGAGTAAACTTTGTTGTTATTTTTTTGCACTCTTTTCAGAAGTCATTTTCATTTGAGGGCCTTTTAATAGTTGCCATTATATTGTATACATAGTGCATCATTTAGTTTGCTTTAAATATGACCGCCCAAATCAAACCCCACAAAAGTGGAACTATGTTATTTTTTTAATATAGAAATAGGCATATATACTTATGTCAAAGTAGGGCCAATTATGTTATAAGCTTGAAAATTATTTAACTTGTTGATGACCATCCTAAGGGAACCAGGGCCAGTGCTCATCCGTTCGTTCATATTTGTTTTGCTTCTCATATCAAATCAAATCAAAAATGAATTACATGAATGTGACAAATTTAAGGGAAACACAGCCAAATGACAAAGGAGCAACACAAAAGAGCAGTTTATGCTACATGCATAACATTTATAGTTACATATGTAATACAAATAAGATAGTACATTTGATTCAATAAGGAAGCAGGAGACTGTCAGCATAGGCATAGCTTGACTGGGCTGATGGCCTCATTGTGAAATATAATTCAGATTTGCCTCTCAGAAAAAGTACATTTTTTTTTCTACATTACAATAGTATGCTTTAAAGGGAAAAGAAGATGTGAGTGAGTGCTGTACGTGTGCAATAGGTGAGTTGAATGTTTGTTGTTTGGGCCATTTTATATTATATAATTATTCTTCAGTATATCAGTACAATAATGCGAATAAATTCAGACCAAAGCATAAACAAAATCATATCATTATTATACTTTATTTTACTGAATATATTGAGTTAAAATATATTTCTTTAAACTAACTTTGAAAGAAGACAGAGATGTTCGTGTTTTAGGGAGTCAGGTAAACCATTCCATGTATCAAGACCGTGATGCCTCACTGACCTGTGAGCTATAAGTGCTATCTCAGCATCTCTCACAGCTGGTATTTGAAGCAATAGGGCACAGCAAATTTCGTCTGGTGTGACCTCCATGACAGCTAGCAGTCAAATGAGAAAAATCGAAAGTCGACTCCCAATTTACAACCTTTTCCTATTTCCTCGTACTGTCCGCATATCTAAGTCTTGTTGTCCACAAGTCATCCTGATTGTCCTTGTTCATGATTTAATCATTCCTGGTGTAATCCTAGATGTTTCCGTGCTGCCCGGCTATGATTAGCATATTTCGGGGTATTTCATGCTCTTCCAGAGTGATTCCTAGGACACTCCTAGGACACTCCTAGGACACTCCTAGGACACTCCTAGGAATGTCCCAGGACAAGCCGATTCTCACACTTTTTCCGCATCCGATGCGGACAGGATGCCGAAATGACAGAATTTGCTTCTGCAACCCTTCCTAGGCTTATCCGTGCCCTAGTGGACGTCTGCCCTAATTGAATAATGAAAAATCAGAGTTTTATGATCTGGGCAAAATAGATGTTAACTCAGTCATGATTTCTGCTGCTCTCATTAAAGTCTCAGAGTCCTCTGAGATTGGTATTAAACTTTTTATCTCAATACAAGGTATTTACCTCCGGAATTTTCAGCTGTTAATGCTACAGCCTTCATCAGCGGATGACCTGTCTTTGCCTTGATCGTGTGATGGTCAATAAGCAGGTCATAGACTTTTGGAAGTTTATAGTGCCCCTCGTCTTTGTTGAGAGAAGTTTGGTAGGGCCTGATGTACATTGCTTCCTTAACTCCCCTTTCAAAGTATCGAGGTTACCGGTCTAGAACCTAGTACATAATAGCTTCTGACCACACAAGCATTCAGAATTAAAGGTTTCTGGGACAAACACAGTACTAGGGATACCTCCCTCCTATGGTAAGGAATTTTGCAAATGGACACCATGCCCCCATAGAAGCCCTTAAAGCTGTCCCCCTCCCCCAAGTTTGCAATGTTCTCCAGTAGTAGTCAGAAAGAATGCATGGAAGGTGAACTTGTGCTACTCGGGTCAGTGCGAGATCCCCCCGACCTCTTGTTCTTGATTACTTGAATACATACGCACACACACACATACACACACACACACACAAATATCTTTCAAATGTACAGAACATCATCTGTCAATCACTGCTTAAGTACAGACAAGATTTACAAAAGACATTAGAATGAAATTTCCCCAAGACTGAGCATAACTCGCATGTTTTTTATGTTACTGATGTGATTAATGAAAGACATTGTAGGGAAACATGCAAGTTATTTCATTTCATATCAGAGACAAACTTTTCCTCCAAAATTTCCAGTCTTTCATGTATTCCTTTGAAAATGATTATTCATTTCCTGAAGAACCTTGTAGCCCAGATTTAAGGTCAAAGCTTGATCATCATTGATACCCTATACTGCAACATTCTTACAATTGTAGTTTTTCTAGTTTGCCTGGTGTGCCTCTCTCTTGTTTTATTCCAAACGATGCTACTGAAATCCAGCTGAAAGAATTTTACTCAGAATCTGTTTACTGCTTTGAGAGATCATTTTAAAGTACATGTATTGCGATATCACCACAGGACAATGCAGGTGCATATGTGTTAATGTTGTTGTAGCATGCTACCAATATTGAAATCAATATGTGTGTGACTGATGAAACTGACAGGAAACCATTGAATATGAAGTTCATATCATTTATCCAGTCAAACAAGATAAAAAATCAACCATGAATTCAAGGAGCACCTCAAAACATTTCTGTCTGAAATGAATGCTAATTTGAGCTGCAGGTAATAATCATATCTCTTGAATTTTGAAGATGCCAAAAGCATAAATTAATTACTGGCCATTAAGTGCATGACATGATTTGCACCAAGTTCATGAAAAAGAGTTATCATTCAGATTGTGTCAATATTCAAATTATGTAAAATTCTTTATTCTTTTGTATTAATGATATCACTTTAACCTGCTGTTCACTTTTAAAATGCACTGTGTATGTCATTTCAATATGAAATTCTTGTAGATTTGTGATAAAGTCAAAGATTATTTTCTCAAATTCAATTAAAGGGTGAACCATTGCATCAGGAGGGGTCATGAGGAAGATGTTGGAAGGCGTACTACTCATTATGTATTCATGGACCGCTCACTGGTGCATACAAAGCCGGATGACATACCCAAAGACAAGGTAAGGGTACTAACTGTGACTGTAAGGAATGCAATTCAAACTTGACCACTGTCATCCTTGTAGCCCACCTGAGCCAAGGCTCAATTCAGGCTGTGGTCACAACCCCCCACCAAATCAGCCTACTCAGTGGCTGGGCGGCGAGCTTTTAGCCAGTTTCGACTGGTTACCGACTGGCGGCTGTCCGGGCATCATCTTTGTTTAGAGCATTGCTTTTTTGCTGGTGCAGTTTTACTGCAGAGTCAAAATTTCAGCTGTGCCGGCACACTTTTCACTAGGCGCCCAAAGTAGACTCAGTACCGTGTGACAACCTAATAGAGCAGTCACCGGTGAGCAATTTATGAAAAAAAAATGGAAAAAAATACAAACACACACACACACACACAAAAGCACAACCAAGGGACAAGGGGGAAGAGGAGCCAGGGCTGTTTGGAAGAGGCAGGGGAAGGGACACATGCAAGAAAGCCCCCACAATGGTCTTCCCCTGAGAAAAGAAACGAGCAGCTGCAGCTTCTACCTGACACAGGTAACCCATGCAGAAGGGGACCCGGCTAGCAACATGCTGGACAGGGACAGCAAATTTTGAGGCAAATGAGATGGAAACTGAAAGTTTGGGTTTTGGGGGGTTTGGATATAGTACTGTATGCACCATTTATTTTATTTTTGCAAATTTCGTGATTTGGGTGCCATTCGCGAATTTAGTGACACACGAAATATTAACTCAATCTGACATGCACTCATACACTTTTGTGTTACATGTATTGTATTCCTGTACCCCATTACTATGAATTTTATTCCACTTGTGAATTAATTTGAAAGTCCTGATTCACAAAAGATAAGACTCGCTGAATATATGGCATATATATTTTTATGGTTTGGATTTTTTTATTATCTATTAAATAAAGATGTAATCAGTGAAAAGAAATAGGGATAATGGAAATATAGAAATAAATAGGATGTAGATAATACAGTAAAAGTAAAGTAACAATGATATTTAGAAAATTCTAACCTAGGAGATGAAAGATTTTTTTGTCATGATTTCTACTTCCTTTTTATTTGATTTCCTATTTTTCACTTGTTATTTATCTTTGGTTTAAAATCTATGAAGGTTTCTGTCGATATAGAATGTTTAGTAGTAGAAGGCTTCATGGTACACCACCTATTCCTGAGAGAGACATCCACAAAGAAAAATATGCGGTGTCTTCTACTACTAAAGTAGCGTTGGTTTCATAACTAAAGTTGATAGTTTGTAATCTGATTGTTAAATTTTTATCTATAAGGCAAATAAAACACATATTTTGTGAAGAATAAGGTACATGTGTAGAATGAAAGTCATTTGTTTATTCGCATGATACTATCGGGTTTCCTTTATGTGACTCAGTATACAAATACAATGCAGGTAGTCATCACAAAATCCTAAAATCTACAGGTGTATGGTTTCACAGTTTATCATCATGTAAGTGCTGGGCTTGTAGATCTTGCTGCATGTCATAGTTATTGAAGGGGAATCAGCTTGTCCTCATTGGTGGGTCAGATTCGAAGCAAAGGCATTGTTTTTGGCCAAAAGGCAGTCAGATATATACCCACGTTGCTCTTGAGAAATTTCCTGCAGAGACCAGCGGGATACCGCAGATGCCTCGGCAATCACTAGCCGAACAATTTCCTTAAGTTATTTTTATTTCCCCCATCCAAGTTTTGACCTAAAATCAACAGCTGACCAGTGGGAAATTGGCAGGGCATCACTTTGACATCACTTGGGCCTCAAGCCCCCCTTGACTTCTCCAAAAATTGCCTTATTTGCCTAAATGCTAGCAACGACCAAGCAAGTTTCAAATTAGCCAGACGCTGCCCTGAGTTGTGACTGTAGCCTTAGCTATAAAATCATTTTTATCTGTAATGCCTCCGCCACGAAGTGACACCAGAGGCATTATATTTTTGGGTTGTCAGTCCGTTCATCCTTCCATCTGTGCGTTCGTCCATCCTCCCAGCCGTCCATAGTCAATTTTGTGGACAGGGGAACTGAAAACCTGTTCGAGATATCCTATTCCTAATGAAACTTGGCATGTATATGTATGAGTGAACGAAGTTGTGCCTGTTAACTTTTTAGTGCACATGCTCAAGGTCAAAGGTCAAGTTCAAATGCTCAAGATTTCATTTCCCCTATATCTATGCAATGCCTGTCTGCCCAAAGTTTTGACCTTTAGAAAATCGACAGCTCACCAGCGCAAAATTGGAAGGGCATCACTTCAGCATAAGCCCTCTTGACTTTTCCAAAAATTGCCTTATTTGCCTAAATTCTAGCAGCGACCAAGCAAGCTTCAAATCAGCCAGACACTGCCCTGAGTTGTTACTGTAGCCTTAGCTATATAATCATTTTTTTTAAATGTTTTCAGGTTGTCCATCCTTTTGTCCGTCCTTCCGTCCGTCCGTAATACCCCCATCTCACTAGACGGCGATTCCGCTATGATCATCAAAAATCGACAAAGCGTGGCAGATCATGGCTTGATCGCTTTAAATCTTCTTCATCGTATCTTGAGCAGTTCAGAAGCGAGGAGGGACGCCACCATCGCCATGGTTGGCGACCTCGCTACAGAAGTTTTGAACATGTCCAAAAACTTTCGTAGCGAGGTCGCAGTGGTTTTAGAGCGTATCACAATCGCCTCACAAGCACATTAAAAGCGCCACATTCGTAACTCTGACGGGGTAGCAAAGCGTTAGGCGTAACTCAAGCGCATCGAAAGCGGCCCCCATCGCCCATGAAAATTACCACTGTTACTTTATCTCGTAACAGGAACCAACCATGAACGATAGAAAGTGATGCACAGGCTAGGAAGGTGGACATGGAGAAAAACATAAAATTCATTTTTCCACGTATACTCAGTACGAATCTACTCTGTTTATTAAATTGTCTGTTTGTCATATACCATTCCAAGTCATTGAAAGTAAATTAAGCTGTAATCTTTTCATATATATCTTCATAAACTTGTCTCATTGTAGGATACGATTTATAGTTTTCTCGTAAGCTGGTTCTCTGATATTATACACATTTTACCCTTTTAATTGAATGGATGACTTAACTTAGTGCAATTTCACATCAGATTCTAACTGGTGTGTTCTAGAATGCTAAGATGTAAGGGTAAAACCCTATTCTGTTTATCCATGTTGGTTTGATACTGACATCTACCTGAAGAAATTCAATCATGAAACCCATTTTATACCCCGATCACTTGAGATCATAGCATGAGCCCGGCGTAAAAGTATAACTGTCGCTCCGATTGTATCACTGTTGTAGCGAGGTCTTGATAAGCGTACGAATATCGCAACACAGTCGGTTTGATCGCAGAAGCAGCGCGTCTCGTCGCCTGAAAATGCGGCAGCAACGCGGAAAAGTCGTATTATCGTGGCGCTATCGCTTACAGCGCAGGTTCAACGTAGGGAAACTCTAGTGTAATCGCCTCGAAGGCCAAAAATGGAGACGGACGACAATCGCGCCACGATTTGTTAAATCGTCACAGATCGCCATGTTCGCCATGGTCGCCTTCCTAGTGAGATGGGGGCCTAATCAATTTTGTGGACAGTGTAACTAAAGAACCGTCTAAGGTATCATAACCAAACTTGGCATGTATATGTATGAGTAAGCAAAGTTGTGCCTATCAACTTTTGATTCCATGCTCAATGTCAAAGGTCAAGGTCAAATGCTCAAAATTTCACTATTTCCCTCATATCTATGCAATGCCTGCAGGATTTTTCTTGAAACTAAGTGTATACATGTATACCCCAATAGAGATTCGCTGGGAAAATTTTTTTGCAAAAAGGTCAAAGGTCAAGTTAAAATGCTACATTTCAGTTCTTCCATATCTCAGAAGTGGCCAATGTCAAAGGTCAAGGTCAAATGCTCAAAATTTCCCTATTTCCCTCATATCTATACAATGCCTGCAGGATTTTTCTTGAAACTAAGTGTATACATGTATACCCCAATAGAGATTCGCTGGGAAAATTTTTTTGCCAAAAGGTCAATGGTCAAGTTAAAATGCTAAATTTCAGTTCTTCCATATCTCAGAAGTGGCCAAGGTATCATTATGAAGCTTAGTTTATATTTATGCATGTACATTGTACTACCTGACAGTAAAATTCTCTTGGAAATTTTAGGGTCAAAGGGCAGGGTAAAATGTTAACTTTTACTATTTGATACTGAAATTACTCAAGGTATCTTCATGAAACTTGTTACATATGCATGTTCTGCCAGACATTGATTCTCTTGGGACTTTTTGTGTCAAGGTGAAAGGTCAAAGGTCAATGTCAATTTTTCAAAATTTCACTATTTTCCCCCATATCAATGCAATGAATGCCTGAAGGAGTTTTCTTAAAAACTTGTATATACGTTTATTACCAGATAAAATTTTTCTGGGAAAGTTTTGGGCCATGCGGTAGAAGGTCAAAGGTCAAGTAAAAATGCAAAAATGTAACTTTTTTCTCCATGTTTCGAAAATGGCTCAAGGTATCATCATGGAACTTGTACATATGCATGTGCTGCCTTACAGTGATTTTCTTGGGAATTTTTATGCCTTCGCCACGAAGTGGTGCCGGAGGCATTATGTTTTCCGGTTGTCCGTCCGTACGTACGTACATACGTCCGTCCGCATTCGTTTACGCGGTAACTTGAGAAATATTGACTGGAATTTTACCAAACTTGGTCCAAGTATAAAGTATGATGGGGCAATTATTTGAATAAATTTTGGGTGAAATTGGCCAAAGGTCAAAGGTCAAGGTCAAATCAGGAAATTGTGTCCGTTTACGCGATAACTCAAGACTGGATCGAGTAAATTTCACCAAACTTTGTCCGAGGATGATGTATGATGGGACAATTACATGATTAGTTTTTTAGTGAAATCGGACAGAGGTCAAAGGTCAAAGATCAAGGTCAAATCCTAAAATTTATCTGTTTATGTGATAACTCAAAACTGGATGAAGCAGCTTTCACCAAACTTGGTCCAAGTATGATGTATGATGGGGCAATTAGTTGAGGAGATTTTAGTTACATTGCAAGAGGTCAAAGGTCAAAAGGTCAAGATCAAATGCTAAAAAGTTGCTATTTCCTCCATATCTATGCAATGCCCGAAGGTATTTTATTGAAACATAGTGTAGACATGTACTTCTGCGTAAAAATTCTCCAGAGAGAGTTTCAGGTCATAAGGTCAAAGGTTAGGTGAAAATGTAAACAATTCACTTTTCTCGCAAATGGTTCAATGTATCTTCATGGAACTTGGTACATATGCATGTACTGACTGGCAGGGATTATCTAGGGAATTTAGGGGTCATTGGTCAATAGTCAGGGGTCAAAGGTCAAGGTCAACTCCTCAAAATTTTACTGTTTCCCTCATATGCTACCGTAGTATATGCAGTGCTTGCATTATTAGTTTTAAAACTTAATATATACATGTATTACCTAATGGAGATTCTCTGGGAAATTTCCAGCCAGAAGGTCAAAGGTCAAAGGTTAAGGGTCAAAGGTCAGGTTGAAATGAAAAAAAAAAAAATCTAATTTGTACTGTAATTACACTCTTTCTTCATACCTTGAAAATTATTCAATGCATAAACATATAACAGGGTCGGTCAGAAGTCGAGTAAAATCCTCAATTCCCCAAATATGTGTACCTGCACTCTTAGACAATTATAGCAAACCCAGAAAGTGAACATAGTGTCATATCAGTATTTTGCCAGTTATGTGAAACTGACATCACACATTGTGAAGACATTGTACTATACAACTATTGGGAGAATCATGCATTATGGCGGAGGCATCAGTCACCAAAGCGACATTTCTAGTTTTGATCATGGGTCAAGGATCAAAGGTCAAGGTCAAATTATCTAAATTTAGCTATTTTCCCCATTACTATGGGATGCCTAAAGACATTTTCTTTGAATTTAATCTAGACCTATTGGGAGAACCATGCATTGTGGCAGAGGCATACCAGTTGCCGTAGTGACTAGGGTATTAAAATGTACTGCTTTGATTTCTAACTGTCCCCTTTTAAGAGGTATGGATCACGGGGGACCGATATCTTATATCACCTAACTCGTCTTCATGTGATGAGTTTCATATCTCATTGTACTTGGCACCATACTTTTCCCTGAAATTTGAGGGTTAGTACTTTATGTACAGATAAGTCTTTTCCCTGATAAAATTTATAATATTTGATGAAATCCAGAAACCTGAAGACCATTATTTTTCTGGGATACATTTAGATTAAAGTATGGATTTATGAAATTTGGACATTTTTATTAATGTTGAGATGCTTATACACTAAAATGAGGAATGTTAGCATGCATTTTAATTTCACAAATTTTGCAATAGCCAATATTCACGAAATTGTAATGCATGCAAAAGTTCTTGTCTACAATACAATGCATATTAAAAAAAAATCTATTTTTGGAGGGCTGCTACTTCATAATTGTCAGCTATGGAGAGCACAATGTTGGTTGTTAAGAAAGGAAAACTCTTCCTCTTTCCATTGATACCTAATTGTGTGACAAATGCCATGCATGACTGAGCACAAGAACTTTAAAGACAACAATGACAAATTGCACTTTTTCCAAGTTATGAGTGTTATCGTGAAGGAACAATGAATGTCTCACTGAATGGGTGATATCTGTGAAAGTGGTCAAATCAACAGGCCAGCCTGCGCAACTGCAGGTTTGTGTTTTTCTAACCTTTTATTGTCCAAAACCTTCAACATGGCCACGCTGTCAATAACTTGGTCAGCCCACAAATGTTTAACCCATTAAAATGTATCCATTTTTCTCTTTGCATATTCATGACATGGTCTGTCACTGTGAGCTATGGTGTTGAATATGAATACCAGTAGAGAAAAATGGACTGTGTGGGTTGGCGTTCGTGGGAGTGACCAAGCTATCGGACAAGTGGCCATGTTAAAGGTTATAGACCATAAAATGTTAGAACAAACCCTAATCACAAACCTGCATTTGTAAAAGCTGGCCTAGTTTTTTTGCTGCGTTCATCAACAGATCTCATCCATTCAGTGAGACATTCATTGTTCCTTCACGATAACACTGATCATACTTGGAAAAAGTGCAATTTGTCATTGTTTTCTTTACAGTTTTTGTGTTCAGTCATGCATGACATTTGCCAACATAAAATCAAATGAAAGAAAAGAGTTTTTCTTTCCTCACAACCTTCATTGTGCTCTCCATAGCTGACAATTATGAAACAGTAGCCCTCCAAGCCAGATCACCTTCTTTTTTTCTTTTTTTTTTCGATATGCATTGAATGGTAATGGCAATTCCCGAAAAATTTCATACCGCGAAAAGGCTGTCGGGTCCCATTCGCAAAAATTTCATACCCCCAATACATGTATATCTTGTTATAGTGTATAGTGGGACCAAATGTGTACATATAACAATTCTTCTGTAAATATTGTAAATACGTTATATTATAATCTATATCATTGAAAGGACTGGCCTCGACTAGCCTGCACGCTATTGCCAGTTCTTTTTTGCCAAACTATATCTTAACTATTCATTGTTGTGACTTCGTTGACGATGTTTGTTTGTTTGTTTGGTAAATAAATCTCATTTCATTTCATTTCATTTTATATTAAATGTCATCAAATATGACAGATGGTAATTTCAATTTTCCCTAGTCCCATTAGTGTGTTCCTGCATGTTATGTTTAAATAAATTTTCAATTTCTGCAAAATTTCATGAAAGTTTCTCAAATCATTGGATCTTGCCACACCAATAGAAACTATCAAACCTTTGAACATGATGAGAGTCATAAAAAGAAACGGAAAGCAATATTATCTGTATCATGATTGCTTATTGCAATTTTTGGTGTGTCATTTTTTTCAAAATATACACATCATTCCCAATACCAATACATTTCAGGGGAGGAAATGTGATTGCACACTTTCTTGCATTTGACTGAATTACATCAGTTTTATTTTCTCTCTCATCCCATCCCTTCCTAAGGCAAGTCTTTGAGTCCTTCTGAGATGATTTCACATCCTTCACACTTAAACACCATCTTCACGAATACTAGCAGTGATCTATTTATGCATGTATAGCATCTTGTATAAGTGTCACGTGTGGATGTCTGTGTGTGCGAGTTGCAGTCATTCAGTTGCTGGGGAAAATATTGCACTCAAAGTTTTTGAGTTACAACTCTTTCTTCCTGCCATCTCCTGTTGAACTTGTGCTGTGTTGTCCATAATACATTTGCATGTTGTCTCTTCTTATTTTACGTTTCTTTGCACGATTAAACCAAGAGGTTGAAATAAGAGTTTTTGAAATGTTGTAAACCTAGAATATGAATACACAGATATAAGTATGTCCTTTTGTTTCTTTTTATTTTCACATAGGGAATCAAATGGCTGTTTTTGCCATGCCGGAAAAATGACTACAAATATATATCGGAGATAGCAGGTGGCAACAATCCAAAGCAAAAGCTGAAGGCTGAAGCCAAGGATATCCGTTTGTTCCATCCAGACTTTGTAAGATATGTACATAAAATGTAAGTTTGTCTTTGATATTGCATATTAGTCATTTCTCATGCTTTGCAAGGAAGATAAGCATCTCTGTATGAAACTTAATTATTTAGAATTGAATGTCAGTTACACTACCACCTGGTCATCCCACTGAGGTGGTCATTCTGTACCACATTCACATTCCTGATTTGGGGGGAAAGAGGTACATTTTAGGGGCTCAATTGAGGAAAAAAAAATCCCCCAAAATGATTGAAATAGGTGGTCTTGCTGGACTTTTTCCCAAAATATTTTTAATTAAAGTAGAAATTCAAAGTGAAGGCTCAATTTTTGCAATTAGACATCAGAAGCTCAGAAGTCATAGAATATAATGAGCTGACATTCCGTCACTTGAGCTATTCCAGAAGCGAAACGGTCACAGAAATGTGGCGTCTTGATAGAGCCTAAATACCCCCAGTGCGTCAGGAAAGCCGCACATTTTGCCTGACGTCATGCACTGGATTTGCGAACTCTGCTCGGTGAATTTGTGTGCATGTCAATAGAAGTACTACGTGTCTCTCTAGCTTTATATTTTCTTATTGAAAGTTCGAATGGGTCAATTTTAACTTGTAAAAAATAAGCAACTATGGAGGAACCTTTCTTTTCCAATCTTTTATTCTACTTTTACTCATATTTCTCAAAATCAAGAGATTTAGACGACTACTGCACAGTCATTTTCTAACGTCTTTGATGTGAGTACATCATAGTTTATTCGAGTCATATAAACCCTCTTACACAAAATCATGAAGGTGCAAGGAAAAAGTTTGATAACAGAACATGTAATGATATGTGTCATGATAAGCAGACTTCCAGAAAGCGACAAAATATCAAATAAAGGGAGATTATTAGGACATATTCAACTGTGATATGTGATGCAGCTCAGGCAGCTCGCGATCCCATGTTGGCAATATTAATCCGCGCAGTGATGCGGCTCTGGACTGTTCTGGCGCAAACCAGCTGAGCGAAGTAACCCATTCTCCCTAAGCATGATGTGCATAACACGTGCTTGTATCAAGGAGGTGTGAGTCTGCAAACATGTAACGCACCACATGTTTCTACTCGGTGACTTGACTGAATCGAGTGGTGGGTTAGTCTCATTTCTCCGCCATGTTACTTTGTCTTGATGATATAAGAGGAGAAAAAAAAAACGATAGACTCGAGTTTTGAATAGGGAATATGAAGTAGCAAAACATTTTTCTCTCTTCATATATGTCTTAATACCTTCATTATGCATTGAAATTCCCATATTCCAAGTTTTATTACTACTAAATTCCTATGAATGTCTGCTTTAATGGTGGTTTTCAAAATAGGGGTGGTGTGGCTTCTTTGTGTTTGCCCCGATTCTCACGAATGTGCACACTGTGCATGTTTTGCCACAAAGCATGCCAGGCTGACCTTCTTTCGCAGGGAAGTATATCTTCTCTGGTGTATTTATACCCTGCATACACAAAGTGTATAAGGGGGTTGTAGGAATCAGTGCGTGGTCTGTTGGGCGATCCATTGCAAATCGTGCGTCACCAACTCCTGCAGTTTTGAGGCAATTTTGATGAAACTTAGGGTTCATGATGACATTGATGTGTAGATGTGGAAGACATGTTTTCTGTGTGTGTCGGAGAAAGTGTTGCCTGCCTTGCCATGGTAACCACAATTTTCCCAAAACATTGTGGAGCAAACTAAAATTGTACTTTCACTGACAATTTTTGAGCAGTTTATTTCAAATTTAGTATTTATAATGATCTATAGGTGTAGTAATGCACGTCACTCTTTGTGTTTGTACCCAACAAGGCATTGCCATGGTAACTTCATAATTTCTTGAAAATCTTGTGGAGTGAACTACTTCCACAATTTGAATGAAGTCAAATCAATTTTGGTGGGCATTATGGCATTGAGGGATAGATGTGGAATACCTGATTCTTGTATTTGCCACATAAAGTGTTGCCATAGTTGCCACAATTTTAGCAAAACCTTGTGGCACGAAATCCTTCCACAGTATTTAAACTTAAAGGCATAATTTACCATTTGTATATGAACCAGAAACCCAGCATCAGTGCTTCAAAATAGTTCTAAAATGTGAGTTACGGATAGAAACAACCAATGTAAAAATTTGAACCAGTATAATCGATTTTAAGTATTGTTTAATATACAAAATGTGAATAATAGTTATAATTAAAAAAATGTTTCCAGACTAAACCGTATACAGTTATGGTTTAATGAGAAAAATAGTGATATCTCCTTAGATTTTAGGCTTTATTGCAAAAAATCTTATGTGGTAGGATGTTTTATAATACAACTGACCTACAGATATGTGTCAAAAGTGATATCTTGAACATCTTTTAAATCACTGCTCTCAAAGGTAAACAGGACCTTTAAGCAATTCATATCTGGGCAGTTACCCCTTGGCAACTACCCTCAGGATAACTACCACTCGAATAATTACCCCTGGACAACTACCCTTCTAGGGCAATCACCCCCAGGGCAATTCCCCCCTCCCCCAGAAAACTGCCTCTCCCCCCCCCCCCAGAAAACTGCCTCTCCCCCCCCCCCCCCACACACACACCCCATAACTACCACCTCCCCCCCCCCCCCCCCTCGGAAAACTACCCACTGGACAAATACCCTCCCAGGACACTCTTTTTGTGTTTGATTTATTATCATTATAATACATAAGATGATAAACATTTAAAAATGAGAGTTGATTTCACTGCAAGTCATATTCCTTTATGATAAGAGAGGGGCTCTTGATATAAAGCCGTCATTTCTGATGGGATCTGGGCACCGTTTCATTAAAGTTGTCAGTCTCTGATGATTACCATTGAAATGGCATTCGTTTTAGGTCCATGTAGATCCATGGTAACAAGTCAGTGACCAGATCCTTCTCAGCCAATCAGAAACCAGCATTTTACTGAAATCACCAGAGACCAGAGACTAACAACTTGTGAGAGCTTCCAGCTTTCATGAAACTGGGGTGGGGGCGGGGGATTCTCTGGGTGGTTATGGGGGGACGGGGTTATTGCCCTGGAGTAATTGTTCTGGGGGAGGTAATTTTCCTGGTGGTAGTTATCCAGAGGGATAGTTGTCCTATGGGATAAGTTATTGCCAATCGCAGCGGATGACTATAATTAACTCCCCCGAAACCCACGAAACGTTTTGAATTATCAACCGTCATCGAGGCAGTGCGAATCGGGCGTTCTCATTTTCATCAAAATTTCACCTTCTCATATCTCCGCTATACATTGACCAAAATCACTCAAACTTTCAGTATCAATGCAAAATGATGTTATCTATCCACATACGAAAAATCACGAGAAACGATTGAGTACTTTTTAAGTTATTCAACATTTCATGTTTCGCTGTCTCGGAAAACTACCCTCCGATTATTTCCAGACACATCTGGTCGCACCACTAAATATTCATGAAACTTAACATACATATTCATAAGACATGGGCGGACGTTAGCAGAGTGCTGTTCGCTTTGCCGAAGACCTATTTTTGAAGTTACAAGTGAAAATAAATGAGGTATCTTGTCAGAAATCTCAAATTGTGTGGGAGCAGCAAACGAGAATAATGATGTCATATTCTAAGAAAAACTGATTTGCGCTTGCGCAATGAATGGACTTTCCCACGCTGCTTCGATCCAGCGAGCTGACTGATCGATGCAGCATACTGTGTGTGCGATGCGAGGTGGCTGCTGCGGATGCCTACTAGTACACTGTACATGCATGATGAGAGTGGGCCGCGGGGTGTCGATAAGTAGCAGTGTGCTGCAGGGGACTTTGCCACCTCATAAACAAGCACTTACTTTGTCAGAACTGGCCTACTAAAAAAAAGAAGCAAAAATGTGAATATCTACCAGCTATGATACCACTTGTACATTCATGACATTGGATTATTCGGACTTTACGCAGATTTTACTGCACTAGTGAGTAACAATACAACTACGAATTCCCGGTACGAGTTACGATCAGAGTACAGGTGATTTGAGCGCCACAAAGATGTGGGTACGTGGGACTGTACCCTGTCTTCCCGTGTGCGAACGACTATGAAATTTCGTGCTCGGAACGAAGGTAGAAAGTGCACCTGTTTCGATTATTTCCAGACATATCCGGACACTTGACTTCTCGAATGTGATATTTTAGAGTTCCATAAAGAAATACATACTTAGTAACATACTTTAAAGTTTTTTGTTGTTCACAAAATGTGAAATTTTAGCAACAATTTCTGACAATTATTTTCCGTTTTGAGAGTTATGCTCCATTTTGGAATATTTTATCGTCGTTATTTAAACAAGGTAACATAATGGTAGGTTAAAGTGAGGTTGTAGCTCACCTGAGCCAAAGGCTCAAGTGAGCTATTGCGATCGCCCTTCGTCGGGCGTCCGTCGTCCGTCGTCCGTCGTCCGTCGTGCGTAAACTTTTTACATTTTCATCTTCTTCTTGAAAACCCCAAGACCGATTTTCATCAAACTTGGCAGGTAGCATCCCTAGGGGGTTAGGAACTCAATTTGTTAAAATGGGCACCATGCCCCACCCAGGGGGCCCCCAGGGGGGCCAAAACCCCCAAAATTAAGGAATCTGTAAAAATCTTCTTCTCTAGAACCAGAAGTGATAGAGCTAAGTTAATACTATGAGTTAGTACATTGATGACTGTAGTTTCAAGTTTGTTCATGGCAGAATCAGGGGTGCCCCCCTTGGGACCCAGGGGAGGGGGGGTGGGGTGAGGGTCCTAATGGGGCCTAAATTATACATTTTCATCTTCTTCTTGAGAACCCCATGACCAATTTTCACCAAACTTGGCAGGTAGCACCCCTAGGGGGTTAGGATCTCAATTTGTTAAAATGGGCACCATGCCCCACCCAGGGGCCCGGGGGGCCCAAACCCCCAAAAATTAAGGAATCTGTAAAAATCTTCTTCTCTAGAACCAGAAGTGATAGAGCTAAGTTGATACTATGAGTTGCTGTCGACATGCAGGAAAGAAAAGACAGAGAGATGAAGAAGAACTGATAACATGGTTGGAATATTTTAGCTCACCTGAGCCAAAGGCTCAAGTGAGCTATTGCGATCGCCCTTCGTCCGGCGTCCGGGCGTCCGTCGTCCGTCGTGCGTCGTGCGTAAACTCTTTACATTTTCATCTTCTTCTTGAAAACCCCAAGACCGATTTTCATCAAACTTGGCAGGTAGCATCCCTAGGGGGTTAGGAACTCAATTTGTTAAAATGGGCACCATGCCCCACCCAGGGGGCCCCCAGGGGGGCCCAAACCCTCCAAAATTAAGGAATCTATAAAAATCTTCTTCTCTAGAACCAGAAGTGATAGAGCTAAGTTAATACTATGAGTTAGTACATTGATGACTGTAGTTTCAAGTTTGTTCATGGCAGAATCAGGGGTGCCCCCCTTGGGACCCAGGGAGGGGGGGGTGGGGAGGGGTCCTAATGGGCCTAAATTATACATTTTCATCTTCTTCTTGAGAACCCCATGACCAATTTTTTCACCAAACTATGCAGTAGCATCCCTAGGGGGTTAGGATCTCAATTTGTTAAAATGGGCACCATGCCCCACCCAGGGGCCCCAGGGGGGGCCAAACCCCCCAAAATGAAGAATCTTTAAAAATCTTCTCTAGAATCAGAAGTTATAGAGCTAAGATAATACTATGAGTGAGTACATTAATGGCTGTAATTTCAAGTTTGTTCATAGCAAATCCAGGGGTGCCCCTCTGGGGGCAGGGGGGGGGGGGGGTTGGGAAGGTCCAAATGGGGGCCTGAATTGTACATTTTCATCTTCTTCCTGAAAACCTCATGATGGATTTTCGTCAAACTTGGCAGGTAGCATCCCCTAGGGGGTCAGGATCTCAATTTGTCAAAATAGAGGCACCAATGCCCCACCCAGAGGGCCCCAGGGGGCCCCCAATCCCCCCAAATTAAGGAATCTTAAAAAATTTTGGCCCTTATTGTACATTTTCATCTTCTACTTGAGAATGCCTGGTCAAATTTTAGTAGAGCTGTGCATAATTTAGATTAGTGACTGCGTGAAAGGTGAACTTGCGATACTCAGATGAGCGCTAGACCGCCGGGTCTCTTGTTACTTTTCATAACCATTTCGATTATCAAAAAATATGAGTTAATAGTAAAGTTACAGCAGTTTTGCTGCGACACTTTCCTAGCGGTTTTCGTGCGAAACGTGTTCATTCAAGAGGAAAGCGAGTCACGTCAACATGAAAACGGCAAGTTAATTGCACCCGTCCGCTGCGACTGTTACTAAGTTATTCATTCGTTCATTCAGTCGGGGGGGGGGGGGGGGGGGGGGTTCTATCTCCAACATAACTTGTAAATACATCTTTTTTTTCACATAAAATATAAGTACATATATATGTCAACATTACAAAATAATGACAAATTAATCTATGGATATTCAAATGATAGGGTGAAAAAAAGAAAAAGCACAGAGAACATTCTGAAGTTTAGAAAATGCAGGAGATGGGGAGGAATGCTTGAAAAGCAATGCTTGTAGGATGCATTCCCCCCAAACGTAGTAAAACAATTATACAAATTATATCATTGATCTTCTACTCTTTATATGAAACTCAATTTACAAAGTGAATTGCATGAACTATGAATAAAAATGTAACTAGCCCTAGACAAACACCCAGACAAATCAAACACTACAGTTGCTGTCGACATGCAGAAAGAAAAGACAGAGAGATAACTGATAACATGGTTGGAATATTTTAGCTCACCTGAGCCAAAGGCTCAAGTGAGCTATTGCGATCGCCCTTCGTCCGGCGTCCGGCGTCCGTCGTGCGTCGTGCGTAAACTCTTTACATTTTCATCTTCTTCTTGAAAACCCCCAAGACCGATTTTCATCAAACTTGGCAGGTAGCATCCCTAGTGGGTTAGGAACTCAATTTGTTAAAATGGGCACCATGCCCCACCCAGGGGGCCCCCAGGGGGGCCCAAACCCTCCAAAATTAAGGAATCTATAAAAATCTTCTTCTCTAGAACAGGAAGTGATAGAGCTAAGTTAATACTATGAGTTAGTACATTGATGACTGTAGTTTCAAGTTTGTTCATGGCAGAATCAGGGGTGACCCCCTTGGGACCCAGGGGAGGGGGATGGGGAGGGTCCTAATGGGGCCTAAATTATACATTTTCATCTTCTCTTGAGAACCCCATGGACCAATTTTCACCAAACTTGGCAGGTAGCATCCCTAGGGGGTTAGGATCTCAATTTGTTAAAATGGGCACCATGCCCCCACCCAGGGGGTCCCCAGGGGGGCCCAAACCCCCAAAATGAAGGAATCTTTAAAAATCTTCTCTAGAATCAGAAGTTATAGAGCTAAGATAATACTATGAGTGAGTACATTAATGACTGTAGTTTCAAGTTGTTCATAGCAGATCCAGGGATGCCCTCTTGGGGATGGGGGGGGGGGGGGGGCTTGGGAAGGTCCAAATGGGGGCCTGAATTGTACATTTTCATCTTCTTCCTGAAAACCTCATGATGGATTTTCGTCAACTTGGCAGGTAGCATCCCTAGGGGGTCAGGATCTCAATTTTATCAAAATGGGCACCGTGCTCCACCCAGAGGGCCCAGGGGGCCTCAATCCCCCAAATTAAAGAATCTTAAAATATTTGGGCCCTTATTGTACATTTTCATCTTCTACTTGAGAATGCCTGGTCAAATTTTGGTAGAATCTTTAAAAATCTTCTCTAGAATCAGAAGTTATAGAGCTAAGATACTACGAGTGAGTACATTAATGACTGTAGTTTCAAGTTTGTTCATAGCAGATCCAGGGATGCCCCTCTTGGGGGGGGGGGGGCTTGGGAAGGTCCAAATGGGGGCCTGAATTGTACATTTTCATCTTCTTCCTGAAAACCTCATGATGGATTTTCTTCAAACTTGGCAGGTAGCATCCCTAGGGGGTCAGGATCTCAATTTTATCAAAATGGGCACCGTGCTCCACCCAGAAGGCCCCAGGGGGCCCCAATCCCCCAAATTAAGGAATCTTAAAAAATTTTGGCCCTTATTGTACATTTTCATCTTCTACTTGAGAATGCCTGGTCAAATTTTAGCGGAGCTGTGAATAATTTAGATTAGTGACTGCGTGAAAGGTGAACTTGCGATACTCAGGTGAGCGCTAGACCCGCGGGTCTCTTGTTTTTTAACCCTAACTAGGCCGGGGGGGGGCCTCCGAGGCCCCCCCCCCCTCGACGTTTCGCGCGATGTATCGCTATCGCGAGAATTTTTTTTTCTCTTACATTTGCTAAGGACACTGAAAAGAATATTTACACAAAAAATGTGCCTGTTTTGAGCTTTATTTAGTGATTTATACCAAATTGTCTGATTTCATGCATCATTATGCATAAATTAGCATAATTTAGTGTAAATGATAATTTTTGAAAAAATTAACTTCATGGTACTTTAGATTACATCATAGGCAATGCGTGTGCCAATTTTCGTCGCGATCGCGCGGTCGACGGCCGAGATCCGGAGGGGGGGGGCCTGGGAGGCCCCCCCCCCCCCCCCCCCCGGCTCTATCATCTATCTGAATAGCCCGGCCTAGTTAGGGTTAAATGACGATTGTGAAGACAAGAAGTGATGAGTGAACGGAGTCTCTAAGCCATACTCATAACATCAAAGAAAAAAATGAAAGTGAATATTCCAGTACTTCTACAATCATTGAAAAATTAGCAAAATTTATCCTTTTTTAATTTGAGTATTAAAAAATATTACATATTTGTAAATGATGATGTTCAAATTTATTTTCATATATATCTGAAAAAATTTCTTTGACTTGACTTTAAAACAATTCAAACTTGGGGCCATTTTTGAATTATCACTGAGGCTATTCCAGAATTTTAGTCCAACAAAAGTGAATGTGGATTGGGTAGATATTGTCCTGGTTAAAGGCAAATGAAATTCATTAGAATGGCAAGTTAGGTATCTGTGGAAGGAGTTGTTTTTCACAAATGTCCCGGTAAAAGTGGGAGGTAATAAATTGTTACTGAATTGACCAAGATGATAATTATAAAGATCAGTTACCTTTTAAATCTTATTTTCAAAAAATAAAATGTCAGTATGAGATCTCCAAGATACACTACTAGTGCTATTTTATTCCTGATAGCAGATTATTGGGCCATATGCGTAATAAGTAGCAATTTCTTCAAGCGCAAGCACAAGCTTGTCAGGCAAAAGATCAAGCTGATCATAGTGATTGCTTAAATCCATATGCATCACCTTTTGCTTGGTCTCGAACCTTTTGCTTGCCCTGAACATTACCCCCGTAAAGCAATTCTCCCTATCGCATATAATGTAGCCGATATCAAGTGATATCACCTCGCGATACTAATATCTGATCAATCGCCTCTGGGACATGTACTTCTGGTTTTGTAGTTCTGGAAGATCGTACCATATGAAAGAACCTACGTAGTGTACCCTGATCCTTACATTCAAAACACACAGAACTCGTCATGCACAAGCAAACATGGATTGACCTGATGACCAATTTCAGAGAATGTTTCTGTCGCGATTGAAGGACTTTTTTTTAATAGTGAAAGCTTGGGTCTTGGCGATGCTCGCAAACCAGCCCAGGTCCATCGGCGCTTAGATGGAGCACTTCTCTCCCTTCATGCTTCATCTTGTCCGATATAGTTCCAGTAAGAATAGTTTGGTAGAGCATTTGTAGTGCCATCTGCTAAAATTGCTCCTGTCTGGAAATGTCTTGAACAAATATCCGAGTTTGACTTCATGTGGAAGTGGTCCTTCCTGCGAAGCAGATTTTTCCACGCTCTGCTGAATTTTGTTGGGAACTTCACCTACATCACATCCTTCATCTATGGATATTTTCCATAATTTCCTTGTTTGGCATCATTGGCCCAGCATTGGCCACTTCGCAGAAGAATCCCATTTATCAAATGTAAAGTTACAGATTAGAAAATAACTCTATTATTTGCAAGATTATAAGACAGAATTTGATACGATCTATGAATGGTAGTACTTCGGCCTTCAATTTACAAATCGCGCATTCATAACCGGAGGTTTATATCCCATGAATTAAGGGTAAAAAAATTAGAGCACCACACGCATTCAGATACGGAGAACTACATGTGATAGGGAGAATTGCTTGAGATTTCAACAAATGGGACATTATGCCTGTGTGTACACAAGAACAAAAGCAGGTTTTGTGTTTGAAAGGGCATGTGTGTGCAAAAACCATTTCCTGACATAACAGTAGAACTGTAAAATGACAGCCGTAAATGCACACACACACAGACACAGACTACACACAAACACACACACACGCACACACATACTGGCTGATTCCCATCACTTCCCTCAGTGCTGATTGGTAGCCCGGATCTGCCAGGTTGCACTGAGAGAGCTCTCCAAGCTCTCTGCAGATGTCATTTACATCCTACCCATTTCTCGTCACATTTTGTTTGGTAACCACCAGACACTCCCCTCGTTGAAACAAAAAAGTTTCCAATACATCTATTAAGAAATTTCTTGTTGATTTATTCAACCCACACCATTGACCTTATTTTACAAACATGAACATGATACTTAAAAGCGAACATTCCAGTTAAGTGAAAGTTCAAGCTCGTTTTACAGAGCTTGACGAAACGTAAGCAATTGTTAGCAAGAACAAGCAAAAGGTCTGTTTTATGCTTACTTTTTTATACAAGTGCTTGGTCTCTTAGCAATTGCTCACAGGCAGGAAGCAATTGCTTATCTTTATGAATATGGCACACTGCTGAACTTGAAAGGCTATAGAAGCGCATCAATCCTACAATCTTGCTGTTCCATGCATTAAGGCTAGAAGAATATTGTCTGTTGAATAATCAATGCTATTTATAGTGGCATTATCCATATTTTTGATATCTTGATTACCTCATGTCCAAATGTAAAGGTTCGTGCATTTTTTTCACAAGCACTATTCTTCATTTTTTGATGGAGAATGTCTCCAGGATGTTTTGCGTGGAACTAAATGTCTAAATGCATAATAGGCCTATACTGCACATATGATTATATTTGAACTCCCTCCCAAATCCTCACCAGCTCAGTCGCTGTGCTCCCCTGCTTGCGCTTTGCCCCATATAAGAACATGAGTTTGTAATTATAATTAATCCTATATTATAATCACATAAGGATCGCCCCCATGCCTTCCCATGCCTTCCCATGCTTTTTTGTGCGTCTATCTCCTCCGAAGCCGTCGGCTCCGGGCCCCCGAGACCGGTGCCGTCGGCAGCGAGAGGGTCTCTTCTATTCCCGGTGCGGGTTTCGTCCACGCTCTGCCTCCATGTCGACGTCGAGAGTGGCGCAAAAAACAAAGAAAAACAAAAACATGAAGCGATTGCACTGGACTCCTACTTCAGTGGGATAACGGGGTGCAGCGGAAACTGTTGGATCATCTTTTGTGATCGCCCAGCTGACTGCTCGCAGAGAGCGTATGCACGGTAATACATTGTACATGTATACAGTACACAGGAGCTTGCCTATTTAGGCCGTTAGGCATTATGTGTGGAGTTCTGTTGTCGCACAGCGGGCTTTCAGCGGCTTTTCTCTCTCGCTGATCGGTGGCGGAGACAATGGATTATATACGCACTATGCATGGGTACACCGGGTACGGGCAAAGAGGTTATCACGTAGAGTGACCTGTAATTACGTTGCATATCATACGTTCACGGTACACGGGAAGCTACGAATGCCGTATCTTATTTTGTACAACTGATCCTCTGCACCACAGGTGAGTCATTGAGTTTGCTCTCACATCAGATGTCATTGTACACAGACTGCTGTATGCATTAGTGTGGCTTTAATGTGTTTGCCTCTCATGAAAGGGATTGCAATAATGATCACGCCGCTGCATAATCCAAATAGAAGAGTCCATTAGTGTACACAATACTTTGTACTGTATGTGGAACGAGCAGCCTGGCCTGGGTCAGCCGGTGAGAAAGTTGCTTGTCATGAATTGCAAATCTAAGCATTGGTATTTTATCAAATTTTAAACAAATCCACAGAATTATTCACTAAATATATACGGATGTTGTAGTGACAAGCATTAGAATCTTGGTGCTGGTCGGTACAGCTGTCTGTGTACGCATGATCTGAGACTTGCGAGATTTTTCTCAGTGATTCGCCTGCGTGCTCCGGATGGATAGTGTATACAGTAACATTGTATGAATATGTACACACAGGAAAGGCATGAGACAACTCCATGTATCACACGTCGGACATGTGTCATGGACAAATTAACTTTTTTTTTCTTCCCTTCTCTAAAATAATTATTCCTCCCTTTAAAATACTTTTGTTCTCTTTTTTTTTTCTTTTTCTTTTTTTTTTTTTAGGCACATCCAAATGCCTCTTGGCCCTATTCCTCAACTTAAAGGGGGGTAAAACAGAAAAAAAAATGACAATACAAAACAAAACATGAAAATTAGTAAAATAAGGAAATAGAAAAAAATAAATAAAAATTATTTGGAAGTCAAAAACAAAACAAAAAAACGGTGACTATCCGAGTCAGATTGTCAGGTCATTTTCTGAAAGGCCTCTCTTCGTTGATGCAGACACGTTTTCTCGAAAGGGCCGGGAAAAAATAATGCTATCAGAAAAAAAGACAGAGAAAGAGGACAGAAAACATTCTCTGGAAATTTGTCCAGCTCTCTCTTCCTCTCCCTCTCTTACCCTCTCTCCCTCTCCCTCCCTCACCCTCTCTCACACTCTATTTCTATCCTGTACAACCGAGCAGTGGGATAGTTAGCGTACTTCCAGTGACAATTCTATAAATGCACACACAAACACCACAATTTTTGATGAACATAAACAAAAATGAAATATATAAAAAATAAAGTAAAAAAATACAACAAAAGTCTGAGTCACATGAATGGGTGGTTTAATGAAAAGTCTGATTTTGTCTTGTATAGACACATGTTCTAGAGAGGGAATTAAAGAACATCAGAAAGAAAGAAAGAGAGAGAGAGAGAGGACAAACGATGAATGATCCATTAAATGCATTTCAGGAACAAGTTTTAACCCTCAGATGAGATTGTCATCGGTTGGAAGGGGCACAGACGGGTTTTTCAAATAAAAACGTGGGAAAAGAAATGTAAATGATGATATAACCAATTTGCATCTTTTTAATGAACCGAAAAGGTGTATGTGTGTGTGTGTTTATATGTGTGTGTAATGATCGATCAAACAAGTGTATCAACATTAGGAACGGACGACAACTCACTTAATTAGATGGGATTGCGTTGGGTGGGAAAATCATTTTTTAATGAAAATGAGGTAAAAGAAGAATGAATCATGACATACAATGTAAGCTACTTTCAAGCTTTCGAATGAAGAGAAAAATGTGTGTCTGTTGGGGCCAGAGAGCTCAGGACTCATGAATAAAAAAATTAAAAGAAAGCAAAAAACGGGAGGTTCTTTCTTTTTAACTAATAAAACGGGGCGAAAGAAATATGAATAGATTTTAAAAATATGAGGCCCTCAGACCCGTGGATTTCCACGGGTGCTGCTAGTTGTATTATAATGATAATCCTGTGTACAGCCATGCAATGTTCATTCAATTATAAATATTTCATAGGTTTAAGCATACATAAAAAGTAAGAACAAGATTGGACAGAGAAAATCGAAACAATAACAAATAAACAGAATACAGGATGACTCTTAATATGAGTGATGTAACATGATTGATGTAACATACATCACGCATCTTGTGTTTGTCTCCAAACCATCTATTGAGCATTGGTATTTTGTGCTCTGTTTGCGGCAGTGTTTTGCTGCAGTGATGATGAGAGTGGTCCTGAATGTTTTGTTAAGGATCAAAATTGTATGAATGTGGATAATTGAAATGATACATCACTATCCCCCTCGGGTAAAGGAGCCGCTTCGTACAGGTGTTCTATGGAATATGAGGGTATGTGGACAGGTACGGACAAAGTAAGTTGCCTGCACTTTCCCGTAAGTCTCAACTCCTAGATTTGCTCAAAAGCCCAGGCACTAATATGGCTGCTTTGACACTGTATTTCATATCAAATCTCCTAATTGTCATTTATTCAAACTCCCCCATCATCTATCGCTTGTCATAAAGAAAATTAGATTAAATCAATCCTCTGAAATCTTTTGCTAAGTCAACAAACAGATAGTGTTCACTGTTGTGTAATGTACAGGTCTAAGAAAACTACCCCCTGGAAAACCACCCTCTGGATAACTACCACCCGGATGATAACCCCACCCCCCCCCCCCCCCCACCCCCACCCCTGACAACTACCCTCCTAGGCCAATCACCCCCAGGGCAATTCTCCCCTTGGACAACTACCCCTGGATAACTAACCCTCCAGATAACTACGATTGGAACAACTACCCTCCTGGGGCTTAAATATAATAATAACTTACCCCATAGGACAACTATCCCTCCGTGGACAACAACCGTCCAGATAACTACCACCAGGAAAATTACCCCCAGTACCCCAAGGCACTAAACCCAAAAAGTCGACAACTCACCTAAGTAGACACAGCAGAAAAGTCCTGAATTTTCCTTTGTTATTCCTTGAGAATTTCCTTGCCTTAGTTGATATTTATAAGTCAGCAAATCAGTTACATCGACAGGAATTTTTAGTGCCAATTCAATAGATATAAATATAAATTCACTCACCTAAGTCGACAATCCTGTGCTCAAATTCCTATATACCATACTGTGAAAATAGATTGTTCTCGATTTCTGATTCGCAGCATTACCGCTCGCCACAAAAGTGCGCACTAGCAAACCTTTGGAATTATGAAACCTTATTTCATTTCTGGATTATGGAACCTTTGAAGTAAAAAACTTTTTATTTTTTTCATCCCAGTCTCACTCCTTCTGTCACCTGGGCCCCGTTTTATCAAAAGATAGAATTAACATTAAGTCAAGTATCTATGATTAACCTCTCAAATTAACTTCCAAATCAACTTCAAGTCTGTTTTATCAAGAGACCCAAAGTTGAAATCAACTTTAACTTCCTCCCAAATCAACTTTAAGTTTTCACAACTGCTCCAAATCCATGTTAACTTTATAGTTGATAAAAAATCAACTATAAGTAGAGACAGTCTAAGTAGACTCAATTGTAAGGCAATTTACAGAAGAAAGATGAGTGTCATGCTTTTCTAGTCTAGCTGGGGTCTTGTCACAAATCTTTGTCTGTTAACTGCTCACTTTCTCTAACATTTAGTTACATTTCTTTCATCTAGTTATGGTCTCTTCCTTGCATGAAATTCACGATAGGCATGCATTGCTTACGCGACTGCTGCACGCAAACACCCAGACATCAGTCTCAATCCCACCCTGCGCACCTGGTGCCTCGGCCCGCCCGCCCATCAGGCCATCGCCAGCTAGGGCAAGTAACCGAGCGCTGGAACTGCGTCTGTATGCAATGCATATCTTGCCAAAGAATATGCGAGGAAACCAGTGATTTCTGACGTGCGTAGGCATACGTAGAGCTAGTTCGTCAATAGATACTAATTAGTAGTTTAGTAGGCCTATACAGAAAGTTGAGTTTAATTCTACATTAAGTACAGCACCGAGTACAACAGTATAAGATTTATCTAACCAGTTAGGCCTAAGTAACGTTATAGCAGGGTTGTTTGTACTAACCGTAACCCTGCAGACTAGAGCGTCTACTAGGTCTAGAATTTCGACATGTAGACTTGCGATCTAATCTTTACAAAGCTGAGCTGCGCCGTAGAGGTAAAAACAAGCTAGTCGCCACACTCTCACAAGTTTCCATAATCCTACACGTAACACACAAGACTTGAAACAATGCCTACCTTGGACAGTATGATTAGCACTACAGCCGCTGAATTAGAAGTATGTTTGCAACAGAACCGCAACGTTCCCACACGACCACAGACAGACATCCACACACACACACACACACACACCGCACGCACACGCACACGCACACACACACACACACACACAGAGCAAAGAAGAGCAACAACAAGAACACAGACAGTGGAGTTTTATCTCCTCGTGGTCCGATTCTTCCCTAGCAATCCAGCGGGACGCTATATAGGACTAGAATGGCACTTGGCCATATATGTGACTGTCGTTTGAGGTTATATGATAGGAGTAGGACAAGTTATTAAGTAGGGCCATGTTTGTCTGATGATAAATTCATCCCTCGTCTATCACATATACGGTATATGTCACTCGCGGCCCGAACTCCCCCGGACCTCGCTGCATACTGTGGCACACTAGCAGACTACACTTCCGTGGCCGTGGAAAACGATCATGTTATTTGTGTTTTTGTTTGTTTTGCTTTATGTATTGTATTGTTTTTAAGGAGACAGTACTGGAAACCAGCCTCGTCCTGTGTTTTTTGGTTTGACTAAATCAATAATTAAGTCATGGTGATCAGCTATAACTATACTCCACTATTAAGTTTCTTCGTAAAACGGAAACTTAAAGTTGATTTAAAGTTATAGCCTACTTTAAGTTGATCAAAGTTATAGTTGATTTCACAATCAACGCTAACTTTATCTTGATTAAACAGGGCCCAGAACATACACACTGTACGGGCTCCACGTTCAAGTTTGTGCATTTTAGATGTGGATTAATATGTCAACTTACATGAGGTTGCCTGTAATCCAGTACAGGTCAGATGAGTGGACAACAATCCAGAGGAAGAGGAGGATGCATGTCAGCACTATAAAGTTTTTTACTAGTTTTGTAAACGTGTCTCTGTCATACCAATTCTAAAGTAAAAAATCGGTCATCTGCTCTTTATCTTCCTTTGGTTTTTGGTAGGTGGCTGAAGACCAAGTCTTTTCGTCCAAGCACAGGAGCTATGATGCTATTTGCTGCACTCCATGGAGGATGCGATGAGGTCAGCGTATATGGCATGGGTTTCAACAAGGCATACACGGAACATTACTATGACACTAAGTTTACTGTCTACAAGAATGTCAAAGGCAGTCATGACTTTGCTCGGGAAATTGCCATTATGAAAGAGCTGGACAGATCAAACATCATTCAGTGGTACAAGAGAGATGTGCCAGAGTTCATTTCATAACGTGAAAGGAGGAATATCATTTAAGGAATTGGATAGATCAAACATTTAACGGTACAAGGGAGATGTAGTAACTGATGGCAGTTTATCAATCAGTTGCTATATTCATTGATTGAGCACTTTGCCAATCAGTTGCAATAAAAACAACTTGACACAAGAATTCATCAGAGTTGAATAAATATGCAATACCCACTGCATACTATAAGGATTAAAGCCAGCACTAGCCATTGGGCAAAAGCTTGGTGGTCCAGTGGATGCAACGCCTATCTGGTGGTCAGGAGATCATTGGTTTGAATCCAGCCTTGGTCAATCAGTTGCAATAAAAACAACTCGATGCAAGAATCCATCAGCTTTAAAAAGAGATGATGGACTGCAGTTCATAATATGCATGAAAAGGTATATTTGCGTTTGTGACAGATGGAACAGATTGTCTCCATCATACTCTTGAATAGCTCAGAATTTACCTTCTCTGTAGCTGGCTAAGAATTGTCTGAAATGGAAGGAAAAATGTAAAAGTGGCTCTCTTAACAAAGGTTGTTTCGATTGTTTTAAAAATGAATAAATGGAAAGTGAACAGTGCAATATTATGCAAATGATGCAGAAATGAGCATGCGCTGCATCTCCACTGATGTTGCTAACTTAAACCTGTGTATTTTTTGTTTCATAAAATGGGTCTATGAAATATTTATTTACTGTATAGGTAATAACCAATCGACTGCATGTAAAACTTGCTCAAAAGCCATGATGTCTGAAAAGATGTTCCAAACACATGAAACACCAACTTAGAAAATATTTATGGTATTGTAAGTGATAGAGCCCGCACTTGTAACTTGAGTACATGCTGTGAAATTATGTACATTGTGACATCATTGAGAATGCAATTTACTTTTATGTTGTGCACTATTTACTTTCTCATGTATTGGTGCAGAAATGAAGAGCACACAGATGACTCATTTCATGGCTTCTGTTTAGCTACATTCTTGTATTCATTTTATACAAGGCTGGTATGACTGACTGTCGGAACAAAATTTGATCAAATAAGAAACAAATGGAAAGGTTACTGTCATGGGCAAAAAAACCCCCCAAAATTAACAAATTGTTCAAAATCATCTTCTCTAGAACCAGAAGTGATAGAGCTTAGTCAATGTAATGAGTAAATACATTGCTGACTGTATAGTGTCAAGCTTAATTGTTCATTGTGCAAGGCTCCAGGAGTCAGTCCCCCCCCCCCCCCCCCCCTTGGGCTCTGTGGGGGTCCACATTGGGGCCTAAATTGTACAATTTCATCTTCATCTTAAAAATGCATAGTGTGATTTTCACCAAACTTGGCAGGAATAGAATATGTCTCAGAGCAAATGGGTACCATTCCCCACTTGGGGGCCCATAAGGGCACAATGTGGGAGGGAGAGAAGGCCGAGGGGCAAAGCCCATGAATTTAATAAATATTTTGGAAACCTCTATCTCTGGAACCAGAACATAATTAAGTTAGTGATATGAGTAATTATGTAGATTAGTGACTGTAGTTTCAAGTTTGTCTGGGGTTAAATGGGTGTGTCAAGTTGGGGCCCGGTTTCAACATTTTCATCTGTACTTCTCTAAAGTGCCCAGCCATATTAGAGCCTCATTTTCACATTTTCCTCTTCTTCTTGATAACACATTGTCAGATTTGTCTCAGACCATGATAGACATTCTTACTAGGTAACAAGAATGTGTATTTAATACAAGGACCCCCAGTAGGAAATCTATACACACACACAAAAAAAAAAAAAAATTTTGAAACCAAAATTACATAAGTACATAAATACATTAGTGAATGTACATTCAAGGGTTATTTTTGGTAGATCCAGGGGTTGGGCAGGGACAGAATTTAGAGCAAGTTTTTACATTTTGATTTTTTTTTTTTTTTAAACTGCTTAGTCAATTTTTTGTCGGGCCCACCGGAGGTGTTGGGAGACTAAGGGATCCCCTGCGGCATCTGTCCGTCCATCATCTGTCCGTTGTCTGTCCGTCCGTCCATCCATCATCTGTCCGTAACGCTACAAAATCTTGAATAACTCTCTACTGAGGACTTCATTTTCAATCAAACTTGGAGGGAAGAGTGGTTATACAAAGGTACACATTTAACCAAACATTAAAGGGATCGTATAGTTTTGGTTGAGACCTAATTTCAGGTTTCTAACATTATTTGGTGAGATAATAAGAAACCTCTTATGAAATATGAAAGAGCATGTAATTCTATGATGAATTCAATGTTTATTTTATGAAAATTGGTTTTGAAATGGCGGAGATATCCAAAAAAGAGCTATTCTAATAAAGTGTGGGACCCACACTTTATTACGATTGCTTTGTTTTACTTTGTTTTTGGATGTTTCAGTCATTCCAAACCCAATTTTCATCAAATAAACTTCGAATTCCTCTTAAAATGGTATGCTCTGTACTATATCATGAGTGTTTTCTTGGTATCTCGCAAAAAGTTAAAAGCCCAATTCTCATCTCCACCAATACTGTACCATCCCTTTTTAAGGTTACCTCAAGGTCAAAGGTCACAGGCAGGGGTCAATGAACTTTAGGGCCCAATGTTAAGTTTTTATGCTGCGTTTTGATTATGGCTCAAAGCTTTTGATCCATATGTCTGTTTGTGACCAAACTTGGATGGAAGAGGTTCCTTGGGGAGTTGAAGTTCATCACAAGGTCAAAGGTTTCAGACAGGATTCAACAAACTTTTAGGGCCCAATGTTAAGTGTTTACAGTGGGTTTCGATTATGGCTCATAACTTTTGATCCCTATGTCTGTTTGTGATCAAACTTGGATGGTAGATGTCCCTTGGGGAGTTCAAGGTCACCACATGGTCAAAGCTCACAGACAGGGGTCAACAAACTTTTAGGGTCCAAGTTTTTATGGCACGTTTCGATTATGACTCATAACTCGTGATTCCTATGTCTGTTTGTGACCAGACTTGGATGGAAGAGGTTCCTTGGGGAGTTGAAGTTCATCACAAGGTCAAAGGTTTCAGACAGGATTCAACAAACTTTTAGGGCCCAATGTTAAGTGTTTACAGTGGGTTTCGATTATGGCTCATAACTTTTGATCCCTATGTCTGTTTGTGATCAAACTTGGATGGTAGATGTCCCTTAGGGAGTTAAAGGTTATCACAAGGTCAAAGGTCACAGACAGGGGTAAAAAACTTTTAGGGCCCAATATTAAGTTTTTACAGTGGGTTTCGATTATGGCTCATAACTTTTGATCCCTATGTCTGTTTGTGACCAAACTTGGATGGTAGAGGTCCCTTGGGGAGTTGAAGTTCATCGCAAGGTCAAAGGTCATAGGCACAGTCAATGAACATCCGGGAGTTAGAAAAACATTAATTTCTTCTACGCGAATGGGCGAGACACATTTTGGCACTTACCTTGTTTTTAATACAGTGTCCTTAATGGCAGGTATTTTACCAGTGTAGTGGAATAAATGGACACCATACCTCCTGGATCGAGGCCCTAAAAACTTTCAATACTCAGGTGAGCACGAGACCTCTGGATCTCTTGTTTCATTTCACTCAACATTTACCCAGGGTATGCACATTATTATTTTTTTTTTAATTCTTTTTTGTAGAGGGCAGTGCAGGTAGATTGTGACCAAACTTGGCAGGCACTAGTAAGCATTACAGGGCCCTGTTTTATGAAGAGTTATAATCAATCATATAGTTGATTTCTATGCTAGGTCTATGGCAGCCTGTGATAAGGAAATTTATAAACGATTATATCTTTGATAAAACGGGGCCCAGGCATATAAACAGTACTGCATCTAAATCATTTTAGGCATTATAGATGGACATAAATATGGATGTTAGCCAAAACATGTCCCTATTTAGTATGTTGTACTCTCAAACATGCAGTGAAAATAACCTGTAACATATTTGACGTGTCAGATGTTGCACAGAAATGGAGATGCTGCTAAGGCTGTTTTCAGTTATCAGATGATTGGTGCCCCTGCATTGCTCATCAACCATTAGTTATGCAAATGCAGACAGGGTTCGTACGCGTCAGGGAATTTCTGGAAAGTCAGGGAATTTAAAAATACTTTTTCCAGACGCAAAAAGTCAGGGAAAGTCAGGAAATCCATCTATTTCTTCTGGAAAGTTAAAATGGTATTTGATTTCTCTTATCAACAAAGGAAAAATAGTTTGTCAAATTTGTGGTTTCTCGTATTGAGACCGTTTTCGTAAAACTCCACGCATATATTGTGTCTATACTGCGTCCTTCATGTGCATGTGCACGAGTACTTGTGTGTATGACTATCGACTTGCAGTGGTGTGAGGTGGCGGGGTGCCTTTGTGTGCACATACATGTATGTGTGACATGAGCGCTGCTGGTGATGTGATGGGCATTGTAAATTGCGTTGCATGATCGAAGCGTACAGTACGGCGCGCGGTATGATAAGTATGAACGTTCCAGTGCAGTACCAAAGTCCAAAGCTAAGGCGCTATATCATCTTCGAACTGTTGAGTCGCCACCCTACGACCTTGAAATCAATGTGCCGATTAAAATAAATTTCCTCTTACCACAAATACCAATTGACATTGAAATATAAACATATTTCTTCCGATAACCACAACTCGGGTCACACGATAGTGTGCAAGTTTGTGTACAACTATGTCAGTAGTTACGTGCTTCCAGGTCGGCGACTCAACAGAGCGCAATTGTTGAGTCGCCATAAATGTCGGATGTTTGATTGTATAGGAACCCTATACTTTTGGAAATGAAAAACAGTAAGATTCAGCTCCGTACGGTGCTAAAATTAATATCAGATATTTTGATTTTGCATTCAGAAATTGAATAAGGATAACATTCGGCTCTGGAAGATGCTGAAATAAATGTCAAATGTTTGCTTTGATGTTCGGGAATGAATAATAATAATATTCAACTCCGTAAGATTATTAGATAAATGTCGGATGTTTGCTGATACTTTTGGAAATGAGTAACGGTAAGATTCAGCTCCGTGCGGTGCTAAAATTAATGTCAGATATTTGATTTTGCATTCGGAAATGAATAAAGATAACATTCGGCTCCGGAAGATGCTGAAATAAATGTTGAATGTTTGCTTTGACATTCGGAAATGAATGGTAATAATATTCAACTCCGTACGATAATTGAATAAATGTCGGATGTTTGCTTATACTTTTGGAAATGAATAATGGTAAGATTCAGCTCCATTCGGTGCTGAAATTAATGTTAGATATATGATTTTGCGTTCGGAAATGAATAAGGATAACATTCGGCTCCGGGAGATGCTGAAATAAATGTTGAATGTTTGCTTTGACGTTTGGAAATGAATAAAAATAATATTCAACTCCGTATGATTATTAAGTTAATGTCAGATGTTTGCTTTTACGTTCGAAAGTAAATAGCAATAACATTCAGCTCTGGAAGATGCTGAAATAAATGTCGAATGTTTGCTTTGGCGTTCGGAAAAGAATAATAATAATATTCAACTCCGTACGATTATTAATAAATGTCGGATGTTTGCTTATACTTTTGGAAATGAAAAGCGGTAAGATTCAGCTCTGTTCAGTGCTAAAATTAATGTCAGATATATGGTTTTGCGTTCGGAAATGAATAAGGATAACATTCGGCTCCGGGAGATGCTGAAATAAATGTCGAATGTTTGCTTTGACGTTCGGAAATGAATAATAATGATATTCAACTCCGTATGATTATTAAATAAATGTCGGATGTTTGCTTTGACTGAAACTGCCCATAAGTCATTCTTTTCTTGCTTATCTCTCATAAAATAACATTCTGGTACACAACAATATTGCTGAGAAGTGGTGCACACGTTTAATTTAAAGAAATTTGGAAATAAATTGCCATGTTGGTCAAACACCAAGCCACCAACACAGAAAAGCATATATGGGACTTAATAAAAGGAGAATATCTGTGGAGTGGCGAACTCTAAATTTAAGGCCATGTTTTAACTTCAATTCTACAAATATTCAAAACATTCATGGAACAATTCAAATATAAGATTCTTTCAGGTGGGAAACAAACTGATAGGAACTCTTTCAAAAGATTTTTCAACATTGTGGATACTCCAGATTACCTTTAAGCAATTGCCATAATTTGTACTTTACTCAATTTGTTGTAAGTACTAGAAACCAGCCTCTTTATTGCTTTAATATTTTTATACTGGTTTAGTTAAGGGAAGCTTCCGTAGGCATTTGTGCAAACTGAGTGAATAAAATTTGGATTAACCAATCAAGAGATGTGAGTTTTTCAGAGTTCAGGTTAATTTCTCGTATGCCGACCTCTCAGGTGGCACTATGCTAATATTTGTGACGTCACAACATGACAACTACATCTATTGGAATTGTACACAAATTTCACGAAATTTTCTTTTTTTATGGAAATTCATCTTTACTCTACATTTATACTTGAGGATATTAGGCTTAGATGATTGTGCATACATTTATTATTGAACTTGATCACCTGGATTATCGATATCCAAGAAAAAAGTAAAATTGTAAATTCTATGTACAAACTCAAAGGAGAGTTGTCCTCTTGTGATATCACATATTCTGGCATAGTTCCGTCCAAAGAGGGCAACATACACAATTTTGCATAATTCTTGTTAACAGGTTATCAAAATTTGCTCAACATTTTACTGTTGGGTTTCTAAAATTGTTTTCTATTCACCTAATCCACATTGTTGTTGGGGGAAAATTCCCCTTTAATGAGCCTTTTCAGAACAAAGCATAAGTGTGTATAACCGAGTATACGCACTTGTTTTGTGTTTTGCTTCCTAGTATTATGATGATGTATTTTTACACACTTTAGAATAAGATGTGTACATCGTGTAAAATGGTCATGGAAATTTACATTTTCTGCTCTGGAAAGTCATGGAAAGTCATGGAAATTGTCAAATATCAAACCCTATACTTTTTTGGTGATGCTGCAACTAGTGTTCTGCCTTTTACAGGGTCAAATATCGCCACCATGTTACATTTCTTGTGTGCGTCCTCCCATTCACATTTCTTGATCAATTTTCTTCAGCGCTGTAGAGTATATTTACATAGTGGCTGCACTACACAAATTTGTCTAATTTAACTCATATGGACATGCATCATGGTGAAAGTTAGACTCCCTGTTTTGGTGATACTGCATCTTTTGGTGATAGCATCCTCACTTGTTTTGTCCACAACTGCACTGTAGGCCCCACAGTGGACACCCATTATAAAGAAATCCTCAAGACTGGCAGTTTTCTTTCATTATAACCGAACAAATAATAAAAATCATAGTGCGTATAATGTTGTAGCTTGCATGATTTTTTAGGGTCTGCTCGTGTATGTTCTGCAAGCCACATTTCTCGAAGGATTTTGTTCATATTTATCATGAATTATGAATCATTTGTACAGATGTAGGCCTATATCATTAGTCAAATCAGGGGATACACAGTTTTTGTTGTTTAGCAATGTGCATTTTTGTACATGTGTGTGTGTATTGAAAGTAAATTGTTAATTACAGTATGTTTTGTGATGCGATTGTAAAGCGCATAGGGGACATTCATTTGTTATATGCACTATAAAAATTTAATTATTATTTCTAGTCATGGTGTGATTATGGAACATTTCATTATAGATCATGAAATTTTAGTGACATGTTATTGTTGGTCCTTGTAGGTATGCATCAGTGTAAATGTATTTTTTTGAATGCCTTGATTACCATCAGAGTTTGTGCTTGATGTTAACTTTTTTATTTGTTTTTATTGCATATTTCTGTTATATAATTATGTGTATCACTCTTTGGAACAATAGGATATTGGGAATAAAAAAAGTAGCATTTGCATTTGACATGTACAGAGTAATGATGAAGCTTGTGTGAATGGTGTACCATTTGTAGGGAATTTACTCAATTCTTGCTTAACGTGCAATTCCACACCATTGTCATGTTAGTTTTAGTGAGCAAAGTCAAGTCAGACAAGCATATGACGGAAGTTTCTTCAAACTCAGACAGAATGTTATAGAATTCTACACTTTCACATATTTTAGTGAAAACAGGTACTTAGTAGCAAACATACATGCAAATTAGATGAGGTTGAAGCTCTCATCCCTTCACAAGTTTCCCACTTATGCAAGCAAATCTGCACTAGATTTCCTTATACGACATGAAATCATAAAGAACTAGAAATATCACTATGACGACTGGTATGCCTCGCCCATAATGCATGGTTCTAATAGGTCTATAGTACAATGTCTTGACAATGTGTTCACATAACTGGCAAAATACTGAAATGACAGGTTTGTCACAAATGTGTTGAATGTTCGCTTTCCTTGAACTAGATTTGCTATAATGTCTAAGAGTGCAGGTACATGTATTTGGGGATTTGAGGATTTTTACTTGACTTTGACCCTTTTATAAGTTTATACATGGAGTAATTTTCAAGGTATGAAGAAAAAGTGTAATTTCAGTATTACAAAATTTTAGCATTTTAGCCTGGCCTTTGACCCTTGACATTTGACCCAATGACCTTAAAATTCCCAAGAGAATTACTGTCAGGTAGAACATGCATAAATATGTACTAAGTTTCATGATACCTTGATTCATTTTCAAGAAATGGAGGAAAACGTGAAATATAGCGCTTTCACTTGAGCTTTGATATCTTGCCAATTTCACTAAAAAACTAGATTAATTGCCCCATCTTATGTCATCCATGGACCAAGTTTGGTGAAATTCCCTTAATCCAGTCTTGAGTTATCATGTAAACGGATACAATTTCAGGGTTTGACCTTGACCTTTGACCTCTGATTTCACCCAAAATGTGCACTTTTGCACTTTGCACTTCGCGCACATCAAGTTGGAATCTCCCGTTTGCAAGGGGTTGAGGTGGGAGAATCTCCAGATCAGAAGGTGCTTGGGGTTGGAGTCTCTGAAGTAATTTCCTATCACACTTTATGCTTGGACCAAGTTTGGTAAAATTCCACTCAATATTACTCCAGACCAGTTATCATGTAAACAAATGGGGACGGACAGACAGACGGACAACCCAAAAACATAATGCCTCCATCATCCTTCGGGCGGAGGCATAAAAATTATCCATAGCATTTTTTTTTTTGGGGGGGAGGGGCAGGGTTTAGTTACAATAACTTCACAAACATGAGGGGTATTTTGCAAACTAATTGGAAGGTAGTAAAAGTTGATGTCACCACCTCAACTACTGGGTATACATTATACAGAGAATGTACATGTATTCGATTACAACAAATTTCACCACTGTCAAAACAATTTCATACCTTTCCCATTTTGTGTCATATTTTGCTGAATCTTCTACCATTCTGGTTTTTACTCTCTTATTATGCCTCTGCCCAAAGGGTGCCAGAGGCATTATGCTTTCGGTTGTCCATCCATATGTCTACGTACATCCCTACGTCCGTCCCCATGTCTACGTACATCCCTACATCCGTCCCCATTTGTTCACGTAACTTGAGTAATATTTAGTGGAAATTTACCAAACTTGGTTCAAGTATAAAGTGTGTTGGAGCGATTACTTGATTAGATTTTTGATGAAATCAGCCAGAGTTTAAAGGTCAAGGTCAAATCATGAAATTGTATCCATTTACGCGATAACTCAAGACTGGATTAAGGGAATTTCACCAAACTTTGTCCAAGTATAAAGTGTGGTGGGGCAATTACTTGATTAGATTTTGAGTGAACTCAGTCAGAGTTCAAAGTCAAGGTCAAATCATGAAATTGTATCCGTTTACACGATAACTCAAGACTGGATTAAGGGAATTTTACCAAATTTGGTCCAAGGATGACGTATGATGGGGCAATTAATTAAGTCGTTTTTTAGTGAAAGCAGCAAGAGAACAAAGGTCAAAAGGTCAAGGTCAAATGCTCAAAATTTCACTATTTTCCCCATATCTTTGCAATGCCTGAAGGTATTTTCTTGAAACTTGGAGTATACATGTACTGACAAATAAAGATTCTCCAGAGAGAGGTTCAGGTCAAAAGGTCAAGTGAAAATTCTTTTTATTTTTCTCCACAGCTTGCAAATGGTTCAGGGTACCTTCATGGTACTTGGTACATATGCATGTACAGACTGGCGAGAATTAGCCAGGAAATATAGGGCATGGCCGGCGCAGCTGTGGGGGCTGTGGGGGCTCGGGCCCCCACACTCTTTGTGCACCATACAAAGGAATACATAAGGTGTCATCACTTTGGGCCCCCACACTTTTTTTAACCTGGAAGTACGTAAGTGGCACTAAAATAGAAATAGATAGGGATCTTGAAGTATGGCGGCGGTAAGGTTATGTTTTATTCTCTGAAGACCTTTTTTTTTTTTTTTTTGCTTGTCAGCTGAAGAAACTCAGAAACTCGGAAGTGGACGGGTAGAGATGAGCTGAGGACCTTTTTCTTTTTCTTTTTTTTTTCTTTTTTTGCTTGTCAGCTGAAGAAACTCGGAAGTGGACGGGTAGACATGAGCTGAGGTCCTTTTTTTTTTTTTTTGCTTGTCAACTGAAGAGACCCGGAAGTGGACGGGGAGAAGAGAAACCCGAAAGTGGGCCCCCACACTTTTTAAAACACTGCGCCGGCCCTGTAAGGGTCAATGGTCAGGGGTGAAAGATCAAGGTCATCTTCTCAAAATGTTAACTATTTCCCTCATATTTATGCAATGCTTGCAGGATTTTTATGCTTCCGCCATGAAGTGGTGCCAGAGGCATTATGTTTCTGGATTGCCCGTCCTTCCGTCCTTCCGTCCGTAATGAATTTTGTGGACAGGGTAACTAAAAAACCTTTTGCAATATCCTCATGTAACTTGGGATGTATGTGTATTACGGGGTGAAGTTGTGCCTATCAACTTTTTGGTGCACATGCTCAAGGTCAAAGGTCAAGGTCAAATGTTCAAAATTTCACTATTTCCCCCATATCTATGCAATACCTGAAGATATTTTCTTGAAACTTAGTGTATATATGTATTACCCAATTAAGATTCTCTGGTGAAAGTTTGGGGTCATGAGGTCAGAGGTCAAGTAGAAATGTTAAAATTTCACTTTTTTCTCCTTATCTTGGAAATGGTTCAAGGTATCTTCATTGAACGTAGTACAAATGTATATACACATGTAGTGACTGGCAGTAATTATCTAGGGAATTTTGGGTTCATGGGGTCAAAGGTCAAGGGTAACACTTGAAAATTTTACTATTTTCCTCGTATTTAAACAATGCCTGGAGGATTATTTTCTTTTTAAACATGGTGTATGCATGTTTAACCCAATAGAGATTTTCTGGGAAGTTTTTTTTTTTTTTTTTTTTTCCAAAAAAGGTCAAAGATCAAAGATCAAGTGAAAGTGCTGAACTTTACTTCTTCCTCTATATCTCAGAAGTGGCTCAAGTTATCTTGAAAATTAGTGAATATTTATGCATGCTCTGCCTGACAATGATTTTCTAATGAATTTTAGGGTCAAAGGTCAAGGGTCAAAGGCCAGATGAAAATGGTAACAATGTATTATTCAATACAGAAATTGCACTTTTTCTCCATACCTTGAAAATTACTCAATGCATAAACTTATGAAAGGGTCAAAGTCAAGTAAAAGTCTTAAAATCCCCACGTACATGGCGATTGCTCTCTCATTCATCCAATTAAGCATAGGTCAAGGAAGGTGAACATTCAACTCATATGTGACAAACATGTCATTTTGATATTTTGCCAATTTTATGAAAATGTTGTCACACATTGTCTACATGTACTATATACCTATTAGGAGAATCATGCATTTTGGCGGAGGCATACCAGTCGCCATAGCGACATTTCTAGTTCTTGTACATGTATTACCTAATGGAGATTCTCTGGGAAATATCCTGCCAAAAGGTCAAAGGTCAAAGGGTCAAAGCCCAAGTAAAAGTGCTATATTTCACTTTTTCCTCCATATCTTGAACTACGAAAGTGACTCAAGGTATCATAAAACTTAGTACATATTTATGCATGTTCTTCATGACGGTGATTCTCTGGGAATTTTTGAGCCATTCGGTCAAAAGTCAAGGGTCAAAGGCCAGGTTAAAATGCTAAAAAAGTATTAATACTGAAATTACACTTTTTCTTCAGCGTTGAAAATTCATCAATTCATAAACTAATAAAAGGGTCAAAAGTCAAGTAAAAATCTTCAAATCCCCAAATACATGTACCTGCACTCTTAGACAATGCGTATAGCAAATCTAGTTCAAGGAAAGTGAGCATTCAACACATTTGTGACAAACCTGTCATTTCAATATTTTGCCAGTTATGTGAAACTGTCATCACGCATTGTCGAGACATTGTACTGCAGACCTATACAAAGGAGAACCATGCATTTTGGCAGAGGCATACCAGTCATCATAGAGACATTTCTATTAGTTTTGAATATAATAGGTATACAAGATGTCAAATTGAACTTTATATATAGGTTTTTTCAATCAATTTCATACTTTTTTATTGCAATTCATGAATGTGCATTAAAATTCACACAGCTCACGCATGCGAATGTATTCGGGCATTCAAATTTAGAATCCAAGCGATCAATTTCATATATGGGAGTTCTATTTTGTTTTCGTAAAATCACATTCATGCTTGGGCTTTCAATTTCCAAATGCGAGCACTGCATTTCCTACTTGGGCATTCAAATTCACGTGATAGTCATGTGATAGTCCTGATGAGCTTGTTGTCAAGCGATCAAGTTCCTACTTCGTGCAATCAGTTCAACAAGTAAAATGGAGTACGAAAGGGCGTACACAACCAGTGAAGGTGTTGGAAATTAGGCCTCGTGACATGTTGTATGTGACAAGATGTTATTATCGTCATGTAACAGGATTGCGCACCAAACACACTCTCATCATACTATACAGCCATATTCCAACTTCCCAAGCTGTGACTCCACTCGATTTGCTAATAACGGTCGTTGACAATTGAATATTACGTTCAATTGTTAAAGGTAGGGGATACCTTTTACAGACCTCCCAAAATGCAGCAAAACATTAAATATGAACCTCCGCAGGGGGCTTGTTTAGGCCACTGCTGAGAAATTTGGAAGTCAACAGTTATCTACAATTTGAATAATGCACAAAACTCAACTACTCGGTAGTTTTGTGTGTCAGCCACACTTAAGCCTTTTTGTTGCAGTCTTCTGTATTTTTTATCTATAAACACAAATCTAAAAGTATAAGAGCTGATGTAATAACATAACGAGTGTGTGGCAAGAATGTATATAGAAATGTTTGTAAGTTTTGATGAACTTTCTTCACAAAATATACGTGACGGACACACATGCAGTGCATGGGTCTGCAAAGGTAGCCTAGTAATGTACTGGAATTTACGGTGAGCCCCGAAAAAAATTCAATTCAAAATCTAACGGTCAATAGAAATGTACTAAATGTTACCTTCCACTTTCAATACTTTATGGGGGTTTCTAAAATGATACTCTCTTCAACATACCACTGTATTTATACAACTCTTCATTTGAGGCATGCAAATGGGATTCCCTACCTTTAATATACTGTATGTACAACAAAAAAAAATACAACGGGACCCTCCGCAATGATAACTTTAAATAGAGTGAATCAATCCAAATACCATTTCAGGGTACGAAACTATAACTCATTGCCCACATCTTACAGAAAACCCCATTTGATTTGCTTCAGTGGTCAAAGAGAAATGAGGAATTTTGTAGAGCATGTCAGGAGTCTCTTCCCTCCAAGTTCTGTCAGTCTATTGTGTTCACACACAAGAGCATCCAAGTGCTAAACTTGGAAGAATCAGACTCATGACATGCTTTACAACAATCCACATTTCTCTGTGACCGCTTAACCAAATTGAATGGGGTTTTCTGCAAAATAGAGCTAAGATGTTATATTCTAAGACTCTGAAGTAGCATTTAGACAGTTTAATCATACTGTGTGTTGTCAATGCGAAAATCTGATTGTAATTTTTTGGGGGGACATACTGTACATGTTTTATTGTCGTGTACATTATGTATCACATGCAGGTGATAATTATGGGGTGTTGGCAACAGAATTATTGATTAACCAGTGAGTTGATCAAACAACTATATGCAAACATAACAGCATCAGTTGTATTTTGCTCAAACTAAGGTTTTAAACTTGCGGGGACATAATAGTTATATTACGAGATGTAAAGGAGGGACAATTACAAATAGGTGTGTTATAGAGTTTGATGTGCAGTATATTCACATCTTCTGTTGATATTAAGTTAACAGCGCCACCTTGTGGTATAATGTGGCCAGCAGTGTAATAAAGACACATATTCCCCTCGAATGCCGATGTTGGACAAACGTAATTACCCCTGGCGAATATGCAACGCGAGAGGGCCCACTCGCGCCAATTTCAAAAATAGCACGCACTGCGCGTGATGCATAGGCAGCATGCATAACGTGCAGCGTAACACACGTTGCGCATGAGTAGCGCGCAGCGGCACTGTAAGAACTAGCAGACGACATCGATCAGTCTCACCGATGACTCACTTTTTTACGTCATTGGGAATCCCAGAGTGGTTTCCGAACTCTTCTTTCAAATGAAATTACTTCCACAATACATGCACTACCTACATAAGAAATCATCACATTCAAATCAACTTACATTTTTGGCAAGCGGCATTCAAAATTGGTCCCCGCCGGCGGCCACTCGATCTTATGTCCGGCGTTATACGAAAACAAGCAGTCATACGATACAAAATCACAATTTTTTACCTCTTTGTGTTGTCATTTTGTGCTGTTTTGTGGGATTTTTTTATGTGTTGATCCATACTTCTTTGGAATTGTGAATGTTTTTGTGGTAAGTTTCATGTACTTCAGCTATCTATCGTTTTGTGTAGCCCTCTCTGTGTTGTCAGTGTGAGCAGTTTGTGAGAATTTGTTGAGTTCTTTAATGTGGAGGGCATGGATTATCACAAGCAGTGCCTTTCTTCACTGTGTAGATTCTGTGGGGAGAGGGTAATCAAAGGAAGAGAGGGCCATGCCTACAAAGTAGCAAATTATGCAAACAAAATTCAGTCTAAACTGCAAATTGACATAGAGAAAGACTTATCTGACATTCACCCTGAATTCTTTTGCACAAAATGCTACTGCCAGTTAATGACAGAAAACAAATACAAAGCATGGGCTCCAAAGAATGATTGGCGCGACCATAAACGCAACGCAAATGTTGAATGCACTACTTGTACACTTTTCCAGACCTCAATGAAGCCTGGCAGGCCCCAAAAGAGGAAGTCTTGTTGTGGTCGCCCTTCTACAAAGAAGGCAGTAGATCAAATGTCACATTTTCATTCATTGTATGATTTGTCACTGCCACAGGAAAAGTGCAAAGTTAAAGTGGATGGCTCATTTCAGTTAGATGTTTCAAACGATTTTCTTAAGTGTAACCTGTGTGACTGTGTTGTTACGTCTCCTGTTGAAACACCGTGCCATCATCTCTTCTGTGTTGACTATTTGTCACCTATGTTCTCCAAAGTGTCTGTCAATTGTCCTGTCTGTAACATCAATGTTCACTATGCACAAACATGCAAACCAGCCACATACATTTTCACAATACTGGACAACCTACATCTTCAATGCACATGCACAATGTCACACATCAATTCACCATGCCAAAGCATCTCATCACACATGCCATCAACATGATCACACATATCACAAATTGCCGGACTCATCACAAGCCGTAAGCCACAGACAAAGGCAAGAGATTGCTACAGCATATCTGCAAGAGCAACTAAAGAAGTCAAAAGATGGCATCTCTGCTACCTTTGGTGTACCTGGTCGTGGAAAGGTGTTTAAAGCAATATTTCTCATATTGATTTACATACAATTGTACTACCATGTATAGAGGTCTAGAGTTCATAATCATACATGACATTCCTCTGTTCTAATAGGCCTGATATCCCCTCCCCCTCCAGAGCTGAATGATTGGATAACGGTATGTGCATTTCAAATAAATTTACTAACTATGTTAGGAAAGTTCCACTATCAGCATGAGAAATGTGGTAATTTCATATGATTCAAAGAAGAAAAACATGTCCCCATATACACTATGTGTGAGTGGGGGTATAATAAAATTGTTAATAAAATGAAAATAGGCCTACAGCCCTACTCCCTTTACATTCTTATGTGATGCTCATTGCCTAAGCAAAAGGTATTATTTGCAATTACCGTAATTCTTATACATCCATACAATATTTTCTGAAACAACTGTAACCAGGTTGTCTTTCTGTCATACTTGGGGAATGCTGTAAAAGTGGAATTTTTTGGTGTTGAAATTTTTTTGTGCAACAAGAAACAAGCACGAAAATAAAAGCACATAAATATATTTGCTTGCCATATGTTCCAGTAGTTCTTGATTCCACACCATTTAAGACATGTGACACTTGTCTTACCCGGCCTTGAGCAAAATTAGTGGCGCAAAAAATATCCACTTTTACAGTATAACATTTCAGTGGTCGAAAATATGATTGCATTAGCATCCATGAACATTATCATACCACCTAAATCATATCCTAAACAGCCAATCAAAACCACGAAAATCCTGGCAGCATCAGTATCCAGCCAGCAATGTTCACAGAAAACAATCCGCAGACGAACCCAATACATAAACCAGCTTCGAAGAGATCTTTCAAAAGATGAGGGGGGTGGACATTCAACAGCGAAATGAGTTACAACAAGCTGGCCTGCAGCACATCATCGGCACGGGAATAATGATCCCAACTGCAGACATTCTGGAACTGAAATCCTTCTTCAACTTGAGTTGGCGAACTCTCAGGAGACTAAAAAGGTAAAACACAATATAAAACATGAAATCTTCACAAAAAATATTACTTTTTGAACTGTAATTCATAAACAATTTTTTTTTTCCGATACAATGCTGAATAAACTATAGTCAACGTAGCTTAAGTCAATCTCTCGTAAGTCAAATACTTGCCAAGGTCGAAGGTCTTTTCAAGTCCATTTTTCTCTATATTCTATTGATTTTAATCACTTATAAGTTGACTTTTCTCTTAGGTCAAGCTACAATGTGTTTCCACAGTCCAAATACATGTAACTTGAAGTTAGGCAAGACTGACTGCATGTTACAAAAAAGTATAACAGAACACTTACAAATTTTATTGGTTGTATGACATTTAACAAAAGAATAAATGACAGTATATGTAGTTTAAGGAGTAAAAGATTGTTGTAATTTGTAATTTACCAACAGAGGGCTCAAAGCAAGAAATGTCTCCACTGGAGGAGAAGGGGGTGTAAGAGCCCTGGAAAATAGAGTGATAAGTGGCAACCTTCATGGGGACATACTGCCTCTTCAGGGAACGTGTGACATCACCAAATCATCGCTGATACAGGAAGCCCCACTGATCCAAGTTTCCAATCTCCAAACTCTTGCGTTTGACTTGCTGGAACAGTATGATGAGTGAGTGTTTAAATGAACCATAATCATTTCATGAACATTATGATTCACTTTGTAATGTTAGGTAGTGATGGCTCATATATCAGTTACAAGAAAAGAAAAAGTAATTCATTCATAACAATCCACATTTGGTAGCTTGCTCAGGGGTTCCTCAAAATCTCACTCTCGGGGAGAATTTCAGTGAAGAAATCAATAGGTAAATACAGCAAGGCAGTGTTCCTCTAAATAGCTTCTATTTGAAAGAAGGAATTGAAATGAAAATTGGGCAAAAATTAAATGATTGCTCTATTTCCATAACTACCACATTCATCTTATGTCTCAATGTACAGTCTTGATGAATTGACCTGGCACATGGGGAGCATTCCAAATGATGAGGTGTGGCTGAAGCTAGGGGGTGATAAGGGAGGAGGAACTTTCAAAATGATGATCCAGCTCGCCAACCTCGAGAGACCCAACAGCCTATCCAACACACGCGTCGTTCTCCTCTACCTGGAACAGACACATCATACAACCTGGATGTTGCACTCAAGTCCTTTGCAACACAAGTTGAAGAGTTGGCGAGGTCAACGTGGAGGTATATAGATGAAAAACTTTTCTACAAAATAAGACATATAAAGAAATGCCTTACATTTCAAGAGACGTGATGTAATGTTGTTGTTTGTTTTTTTTTCATTATTCAACATCTGAGAACTTCAATTTAAAAATAAATTATCTCTTACTTTTGAACTCTGACATGGATTTGGCAGTCACCCTGCAAAGTATTTGGTGAATATGCAATATCAATGTAATGGATCTCTTGGAAATAATATCAATTCCTTTCATCTTTTTTTTTCTCTTTATATTTCAGAGGGAAGAAGATGAAGCTGTTCGCCTTTAGAGATTACGAATTCTTGACAAGGATGTATGGACTGACGGGTCCCAGTGGTAAGACATACATGTACAAATTTCTAGGTCATTTTAGAAAAGGGAAAGAATGATACTGAATGTACATTTCCAATACTTCTCCACTTAACTGATCTGTGATTACAATGATTCACATCTGTCACATCAATAATCATATAACATTAACCAAAAAAAAAAAAATGTAATTGCATGATAGGTGGATAAGCAGCATTGATTTAACCCTAAAGTGAAAGATACCCAAAATATGTTTCAATTTGAGATAAGTAATTCATTGACCCTTGATTTCTGAACTCATCCAGGACGACATTACTGCTTGTTCTGCAGTGTCACCAAGCAGGAAATGGCAACTCCACCCATGCAAAGAGCAGCCACTCATCCCCGCACACTCCAAAGTAGTGCGTACCTCACTGGATCGATTCAAGGAATGTGGAATCCCGAAGGAAGCAAACAATGTTGTTCGCCAGCCATTTTTCGAGATTCCAATTGACCATGTAAGCATTTTTTCAGTTTTAGTTACCTACATGATGGTTAATCAAAATAAGTCCAAAATGAAAGAAAGAAAAACAAGGAATTTCAATAAAATAATTACAATTCCAAAGCGCAAGATATTACAGCATGAATATTAGTCACATTCGTCAACAGTAGCCAGGATGTGACAAAAATAACTTACCATTCATCAGGAAAACAGACCTGTTTCTGAATCTCACATGCAAAACATGTTTGACCTTGGCCAGACAGATCTTTATACTTGCCTTAAATCACCATCCTGTCTGTTTTTAGGTTTGCCCCCCTGGCCTGCACATCTCCCTAGGGATCCACCTTAAGCATTTCGTCTCCCTATCCAAGGCATGCCACCTGCTCGATCTCGAGCTTGCCAAAATGAAAGGTGAATTGGAAGCTGCGCATCAGTCTTTCAACAACAGGTGAAAAGGTTGGTGCTTCAGAGTAAGGCTGACGAACTGGAGGAGGATGTAAAAGAACTGATCGAACAACACACCATGGTTGGGTTGCTGTATCCGGAAAATGAGCCACCAAGAGTGATGCTTGGCATGGCCACTGAGAAGAGGAAGGAGAAAATTCAAGTGGTTAGTCTCAATGTCTAATTTAGCCAATTACACAATTATTTCTTTTTAAAAAAGTTTATGTGAAATCATTTTATCATTCATTTCTTTTTTTTTTTAATGGTTTAATGACTAATAATTGCACACACATGTTTACCATTCTTTGTAGTAACTCACATATGCTTTTGTGTCCACAGGAAAAAGAAATGTCCAAGCTGCCAGAGCTGCCTGCAGGCACTGGCCCAGTTTCGCAGCAACTGGAGCACGTTCTGCAAGCCATGAAGGTTTGCAGGCAAGCGTACTATGGAGGGACATTTGTTGGGAATCACGTTCACACCAGTCTCCAAGTGAGTGTTGAGTAAAACTAAATATGGTGAAAATTTCGAATAAACGCTCTTCTATCAGTAAACGTGATACATGCATTTATTACTATAAAAGTTAACACATTCAGAGGCCTCTTTACAGAAAAGTAATTTACTGCACAGTCAAAAAAAAAAAATTCATTATTCAGGCTTAAAAAATGAAATCAAAGATGCACTTCTAAATTTACATTACATATACTGTACATGTATTTTGTTTCTTCAATAGCCACATCACGTTGATGCCATGACTGATTGTCTAGAGGAAGTCATCAATTCGACATGTCCAGAGGATGAGCAACTGAAGGCAGAGGCAGGAGTGATAGCTGGCAGTTATAACCAGCTTTTCCACTTATTTGGCGCCTGCCACAGAGGCATCAATAGCGGCACATTCCTTGACGATGCAGCCATTGCAAAGCTGGGTAAGATTATGAGGAAAAATGTGAATCAAACAAATAAATGCATGCCCCCCCCCAAAAAAAAAAAAAAAACAACAACAACAACAACAACTATAGCAATCAAACAAAAACAAAAACTGATCAATTTCATTAGATACAATACATCGCGAATGACATAAGCTGTAAAAAAAAGAATGAAAATATATCATTACATGGTGATTCAATTCAAGATTCAAGAACAGAAATTATTTCAAACTTCTCAGTAGTGATGAAATTCAGAGGTAAAACTAGAAAAATATGAAGGGGAGAAAAAAGTTACTCTTTGATACAAGTTTCATTTATTACTTCCTATATGTGTCCAGATGAGAACATTCGAGACTACATGGCTTACTTTCGGCAGCATTTTCCAACTGAGACAGTGACCCCTAAACAACACATACTTGAAGACCACATGATTCCTTGGATGAAACAATGGAAGGCATCATTTAAAATGATGGGCGAGCAAGGGGGCGAGTCGGTCCATTGCCAGGTAAATGGAATCATGAGAGATCTCCGGGTTACGACAATTTGAAGCTCTACCTCCAGTCTGTACATGCACAATGGATAAAGAGCAGTCCCCCTGTTTACCACCAACGAACACAGGAACTGCAATCAAAGAGAAAATAAATGGTCGTGAAAGTTATGAGCACATGACTACACTACCAGGCCCGTAGCCAGGGGGGATGCGTCGGGTGCGTACGCACCCCCCCAAATTCTGAAAGGTCCACTTTTTCATAATAACGGTTTTTAGCAATTCTCAAGATAACAATCCAAATAAATATAAAGACACATTATATGCTACGTAAATGTGGAAGAGTACGTTTAACAATGTTAAAAATAATTGTACAAAACCCTTTTGTTGTATGAACTACTATAATCGAAAACCTGAGACATTTTATATCTACGTCTCACAAAGATATAGTAGGAAAAGCCTGAATATTGCAAGAGCTCCGGAGTAAAAACAGTTAGTGAAAAACCCTATGTATGATAGCATTGTGAGAGCGTTAGACTGCATTGTGATGCATCGTTATTTAATTTACATTCTTTATTGATATATTTTCATAAATATCTCAGGTAATGAGTCAGATTGGATTACAATTCTCACTTACAGCTTTGTAGAAGTCTGAGTCAACAGTATCACACAGTACTTCAAGACGTATTATAGTACAAACGATTTCTTGAGCCTGCACCGTTTCAGGCTCTGTTCTGGATACGGCGGTGAGCCAAAACCTAAGAACATTTTCACTTATAATTTCCAAAGAGTATTATGCAGGCACGCAAACTCATTTTAGTTGTATTTCATTTAAATGTAATGGGTAAGAGGGTATGAGAGAGAATGGAAAGTGCTGAGCTATGAAGTAAAATGGTAGAGTAAAAAGTTTTTCAGATAGTATTACAAAAGAAACTCATTCTTTTTTGTTTGTTTATTTTATCATTATTTACTTATCTCTCTTCTAACTTAAAGGTAGTGGATCTCTTTGCAGCCCAAATTCGAAAATGCCTAGAGACAGCTAGTAACCAAATATGCTACTATAATTTAATAAATAAGAAATAACCATTCCAGTATGTATCTTACTGTGCACAGTAAGACAGATCAAATCAAATAGGAAAACATCTGAGCACTAAGCCTGAGGTCTGAATTTGCACTCAACTTCTTCCAATGGTTAACGGATGTTTAATTTTTGAATTTCCCTGACCTCCAAATTTCACAAAGAAAACCTTCTTAGCATGATGGTTAATATGACATTTGACTGATATTGGAGATGTTTGCGAATCGGATCTACTACCTTTAATATTATTAAATCTGAAATGATTATTTGAAAGTTCGAAAATGCTGGAAATATCCTACCAGAAGGAGGCAAAATATAAATGGTTCACATTTACAATTCATTTTGTTTTAAAAATTTTCTTATTTATTTTCGTTTTTGACAAACTCGCATACCAACGGCTGATATACTGTATAGTAAAGTGAATGTTTCATCTTTCAAACAGCATTCAATGGGATGGAAAACTCCAACTGAAAGGTGGACACCGTGACCATACTCGCTAAAGAAAACGCGTAATAGGGGTCGTTTTTTCTCACGGATTAGATGGAAAGTGTGATGTACGAGCGTATATAATCAAAGGGTATCAAAAAAGCCGAAATTTGGGAAAATGGTATATTGTTCAATCATGATGAAGTACTTTTTTAGGGTGCAGGAAACATTTAAGGAATACTTGTTTTTAAGGCCCGAAAAAATCATATGATCATTACTCGTTTAGGGGCCATTTTGAAAGTCCATGTATGAGCATGGTGTCCACCTTTTAATTGTCGCTACCCCTCCCGGGACAGTAGCAAAGGACCGTTTTGTTAATTAACGCAATCCCCCCTTCCTTTAAAAATCCTGGCTTCAGGCCTGCTAACGCGGGTATACAATAGAAAAAATAAAAGTTAAAACAACACCAGGAAAATCACTATTCTCAATTTTGCGGCGCGCTACGCGCGCAGAGTCTCGAACACAATTAAACTTTGCAACTTCCTGGCAAAATGAGTTTTTACTATTTCCTAGATGAAATACCGTAACGCGATTGCATGCAACAGACAAAAATACAAAATTCCTCGAGACTTTAAAACGTCATTAAAACAGACAAAATTCACAATTTGCGGCAATTCTTATACAACTTTTGTAGTTCGGTCGTCCAAAGAATATATATATATATATATATATATATATATATATATATATATATAATTGTGTGTGTGTGTGTGTGTCATCATTGGTATTGGTACCGAAGGTCCGTTTTTTTAGTGACCGCACCCCCCCTTGAAAAATCCTGGCTACGGGCCTGCACTACAGAACTATGTATTCAAGCATATTCATGATTACTTTTGAGCAGTGACTTGCATGCTGTGCAGAATGTGTCAAAAGAAGTGTGGTTTAGATGGGCAAGCAAGTGGCAAATAGGTCCATCGCCATGTTAACAGAATCATGAGAGATCTCCAGGGCTACAACGATGTGAAGCTTAAACTCCAGTTTGTACATGCGCAGTTGGTCAAGAGTAGTCCTTGTTTACCACCAACGAACACAGGAACTGCAATTGAAAAGAAGATAAATGGTCATGAAGTTGATATTTGAGCACAGGATTACACATGTGTACACTACAGAACACTGCATTCAAACAAAAAATGCTACTTTTGAGCAGTGGCTTGTATGCTGTGCAGAATACGTGTATGTCAACAAGAAACAGAAGTGTGGTTTAGAGGGGCGAGCATGTGGCAAGTAGGTCAATTGCCACATGAATAGAATCAATTTTTTTTTTTCAGGAAGGTGAATTGCTATAAAACTTCCATTGTCAGGAAGAAAATAAAGGAAAAGAATGCATTTCAAGGGATACACTTTCATGAAAATTTTGAAATAACAATACAATGTATTCAGGTTTACGTCTGCATGCATGCATGTAAATGTGGTGATAATACTGATATGAATTCTTCTGCCCTACACTAACACTAACAGTCTCGCAGAATATCTACAAATATATATGGGTGAAGAGCAATGGCCCCAACAACATATCGAGAACTTAGGAGCAGTCTGTTCTGTGTGTTTTGTGTTTACAACAAACAGGTCTTTACCTGAAGATGTACATCATTACAAATTATTTATTACCTGTATCTCTTTTTTTTACTTTTGGACTTGATATGTTCACATTAAAAATCTGCCACGCATTGCCTTCCACTGGCAGTGCATGGTGGTGCTCAAAAATTATGGTGGACTGAAACTTGAAGACGTCTTCGTACCAGTCTAGTGGCAGTAAGTATTAGATCTAGAACTCTAGAAGTAAGTAGATCGTAGATCCAGTTCTACTTCGATCACACTCACTCACTGGTAGGCATACTGGTCACAGCACAGTTAAATTTACCTATTTTCTAGGGCCTACAGCGATGACAGCTTGATTTTATTTTTGATTTTTCTTTTTCTCACTAAATTATACTAAATATTTCCTTTTCTATCCTACTATAAATTGTTAGACTGTCAATTTCCGTAATTCCATGACCCCATCCTGATTTCTATCCTACTTCCTAGGCTTCTACATGTTACCTGTTACATATTCTAATGTAGCATTAATTTTATATTGAATTATTTTTTCGCGAAGTCTGGCTCTTCTTTCACCAGGCCACTACTCACTCAGTCACTGTTCTAACTTCTATAGAAGCCATTTAATTTGAAATTTACCTCTATAAATCTTCTAGTACGTTATCATTGTTTCCCCGTCTTGACAACAATATGACCAGCTATTAATTCCCCTTCGATTTTTGAGGAATTTTGTGGGTGAAGTTTACGAGAGAGTAGCCGCGGCAAGAAAATGCTGCTGAAATTGCGTTCTGACTGATTCACACACCCGACGCTCTCGGCGCACAATGGAGTAGCGTCTCGATGAAATGTATTTTCAGCTGCACTGTACAGCCTACCGATTTTTAACCCTCCTCTTCAATCTACGAAGGAATTTACAAAACATAGGTCATTTCAGCACTAAATGATGCTGAACATTGCAAATTAACCATAAATGTGGCAATAGGATTACGTGAACAGTCTAATTGATCAATGAATTGCAACCTCACAACATTTTGCGCAGAAAAATGGGAGAAATTACCTGATTGTGGCAAACCTCGTGGGCATCTAACCATGAGGGAAAAATTCTAAGATAGAAAAAAAGTTAATGATAACCTCGTTCACATTCTAAATTTTAAAAATATTAAGATTTACGCGCAGAAAAAAATCTCAGCCCCATATGGCAAGAAATTTAAAATACCCTTACAAATTTGTTATAAAATTGACTATTTTTAAAAGTTATTTTGTCCGATTTAGATTCTAAATTACTTAATAATCTTATCAATTTCTACAACGAAATTGAGGATTTTTCTAATTCACGTATGCATAAATATCTTATGAATATTCAAATTTATTCTCCTGCAAGACATGTGATTGGTTTAACTCTTTCAAAAAAGGTGTGTTTTCAGCTGCTGATCAGGAAAGAGAGATTGGAGAATTTGTAAGATTATGCGCAGTGCGTCGTCAAACATGGCTGAGCGCATTACGTGTCCACACACTGACATACGTGCACGTATGTGCGCTCGCCACCGGCTCTGTAGAAACTTAGCGCTCTGCGCCATACTGCAGGGACTGGTCGAGAGGTGGCGCTATACACTTTAGTCTCGCGTGGGAATTAAAAAAAAAAAAAAATCTGGAGAAAGGGGTGGGTCTTCAGGCCTATAAAAAAAAATTCACAGACCAATGGAATTTCAGAAACATACCCATGCTCACTTGAACCCTTCTCGTTCACATAATATATTCAGTACCCCCCAGACCCCTGGTTATTTGATACAAAACCCGATTGTACGTGGACGACACGTCCGTACAGTGGGATGAGCGTTTTTGAGTTTTTAAAAGACAATATTTGTGAGATTTTCTGACAATTGTCACTGCATATTACGTCAAAGTTTTTAAAGCTTATTGTAGTATATTTTCTGAAAGTTTAAGTATAAACAAATCTTCAGTAACCATTTCTATTCAGTAAACTTTTTTTTCCCGGTGTCATTTTCCCTTGATTCTACCCGTCATCACACATAAAAACACGCCTACCGCGGACACCACCAAGTTACGCATGTTGTATACAATAGACGTACGTGATGCACCAATCCGGGGGCAGTAAACAGGGGGGCGTTGCCGGGGTGGGAGTTGGGTTGGATGAGCACATGGCAAACTTGAAAATACTTTGTAGATTTGTGGGGGGAGAGTATCAAAATATAAGAAATCTTTCAGTGTGATCAAGTATGGAGACCTAATCAAGGTCGTCACCGGAATCTCTGTTGTAGATGACGTAGATGGAGTTCATCCAACACAATTTTGCTTGGGATGTTACGCTCAAATTCACAAGAAAAAGGGCACAGATGTACACTGGGAACCACCTGCACAGTGGAAACCCCACAAAAGAAACAAAAGCTGTGAAATCTGTTGTGAGGCCCATAAACTGTCCAAAGGAGGGAGACCATCAAAGAAATACCATCCAGGACGTCCCCCTGTTGACCACTCTCTTGAAGCAATGCTGAATGCAATTGCAATAAGCTTTAGTGGTGTGACTGAAGTCAATGAAGACAAAATAAAACAAACTTTCATGTTGAGTGACGTACTGGCTAATCTGTCTTGTCTTGTGTGCAGTTTTGTTCTTGTGTTTCCTGTTTGTACGCCATGCGAACATGTGTTTTGTTTGTCTTGTGTTCGTCGTTTGTATACCTGTGACACCAAAGTTCACATCACCTGTCCAGTCTGTTCTAGGGAAATTCAATACAAAGAACTTCAGGCAGCGCCTCAATATTTCCAGGACACTCTCAATGCAACATCGTCAACATGCATTACATGCAAAAGACCCATCACATATCACGACGCACACAATCACCAACATCAAGACCCAGAACCAGTTGCACACGACCACACATATGCACAAAGAAACACAACTACATGCACTGCACCAGCTCACCCCACAACAAAAAGAAAAAATTGGCACTGCTCTCCTGCGAGAAAAACTGCAATGCTCTTGAGACGGTGCAACAGCAACCTTCAGGACAGGTGGACATGTAAAACACAAAATAGGGCACTTGTATCGATAGATATGGACAAATTTTTATTGCACAATAACTCCAATAAATATTGGAAATATGTATGCCTAAATATTTCAAAATAACTGCAGTAAGTATGCAGGTGGATAAAAATACATGTATTTTTTTATAACTTTTCTTTACAATGCTGCCTGGTACTTCCATCATTTAGGTTCCACTATAACACTGGCATTAGTTTCATTCTGTACTTGAATATATTTTCTTATCTTGGATTCAGAGACTCCAACTCTCCCGCTTTGGACATGAGATCTCCCGCCCAAAGCCCATTTTTACAAAATCTCCCATTCTCCCGCTTGAGAATTAATTTCTCCCGCCCTGGCTCTGTGTTTCCCGTTTGAAATGGTTTCTTCATTTTTGTCTTTGTTTGTTGAAAAATAAGCTTTAGATAGCATGAGAGAGCATCAAGAACCGTAATTATTAGAGCTTCCAGGGCCCAAACGGGCCCTGGACCGCGGCCGCAAGGAACATTGCGCTCGTGATTATGCCCTTCGCGCACATCAAGTTGGAGTCTCCCGTTTGCTAGGGGTTGCAGGCGGGAGAATCTCCAGATCAGAAGGTGCTTGGGGTTGGAGTCTCTGTGGATTTACTGTATGTATAATTCAAAAAAACTGCAGCAAGTATGCAGGTGGATAAAATTACATGTATTTTTCTATAACTTTTCTTTACAATGCTGCCTGGTACTTCCATCATTAGGTTCCACTATAACACTAGTATTAGTTTCATTCTGTACTTGAATACATTTCTTATCTTGGCTCTACTGTATGTATAATTATAAATCAATGAAGTATGACTACAGTAGCTATAAGGGTAGCTTGTTAAAACAAACAAACGAACAAAATCATCTTTGCAATATTCAGTATGATAGCATGAGATAGAAACCAAAACAAGAAAGAGATAGGAATAGTGGACTCCCATTATATCTCAAGTCCTCGCGACAGGCAGTTTTCTTTTATAACATATCAAAATTTTATTATAACTGAACGAATAAACAATAAAAACACACAGAGAGAATATTGTTGAGGCCTAAATTTTTACTTCATTGTAACCAGATTTTCAATATAAATGCCTTTGATATAATGGAAGTGCACTGTAGGCCAATTTCTAATATGAGATTTCTAGACTGAAGAAACCTTCGCTACCTTTTAAGCATAATACCAACAATCTATAAGTGCATTGATAATTTTGGCACAGTACAGATAAATCAATGTTAAAAATGTCCTTTCTCATAAAGCCTCTGATGGCCAAAGTAATCCCCTGTCCATGGATTGCCAGTGAATGCTGCTGCAAGGCAAGCTTGAGAAATAGGAGCAGCACAATATCACAGCTGAAGAGACCATCTCTGCCAGTAATTCGGCGAGCCAGCTGAAGCATGAGATTGCCACAGCTCATCATCAGGGCAAACTAGACGACCTGCTTCCAGCCACCCTCAGAATCCCGGACGGGGATCTCGTTGGAGTCAGGTGCATGCTGGGCCTAAGTTGGAAGAAGACAAGAACACTGAAGAAGTAAGAAAACAATTACAGGTATCTTGAAAATTCATTAATCCAGTATGAAAATGCTACAGCTTTAAGCTCTTACATGCACACACAGGTACATGCTAGGCTTAATTGATTTTACTTGATATGGCCCTAGGTAATCAAATCTTAGATTGATTTTTGTTTCATTTAGTGATTACCCAGCATTATGACCGCAAGAAGTGATATTAGCTTTACTCTGTTTCACTTATCAGGTGGCTGAAAGAGAGAAAAGTCCACACTCAGGCCGAAAAAAATAATCCAGCAATTGAAACACAAATAGTGGGCAACAATCTGTCAGCAGAGTGGATGCCACTTCAGTTCACAGATGAAGACACTAAAGAAATTGTCATCAAGAAGACTCCAATGGTTGCAGTCAAACATCTGGAGCTTAAAGCATTCCAGTAGCTGGATGAGTACAAAAGGTTGGTTCATTTGATTTTCACTTCATATCTCTAAGAAGTATCCAACAATAAAACAAGTGCATATTATTCAAAAACTCTATGTGGAAAGTGTTTGAATATAAAGTATTATATATCCATGTATATGTATTTTTTCTACCCCTCCAGACAAAACCTGACATTTGAAAAGACATCAGAGGGGAAGTGTGGCTTAAGTTAGGAGGAGACAAGGGAGGCTCGACCTTCAAACTGATGATGCAGATCGGAAATGTGAGCTGGCCTAACAGCCTAAGAAATACAATTGTTGTTGCGATATTCAAAGCAACAGACAATACGTACAACCTCAGTCTCGTCCTCCAGAAGTTCTCCATCGAAGTGGACAAACTGGCAGCCAAGACTTGGAGGTATGGGCAGACTAAGCACCATGGCCTTCATTAGATCAGCATGAAGAATACTAAGTGAAGCTGTAAAAAAAAAAGAGAAGAACACTTTATCATTGCAAGTTGAAACATTGTGTGTGTTGGAACACGACAATAGCCAGTAACAATTGCAAATCTGATGAAATATTGTTAAAATGACTTCTTCAATTCTATGTTTATTTCCAATTCATCTTCCACTCAGAGGCAGACCAATCTGGATATTCCACTTCGGGATTATGAGTACTTAACAAGGATGTACGGACTCACTGGGCCAAATGGTATGTTATCAAAGCTAACCTTTAATGCATGCTAAAGAGGAAAATGTGGCAAAAGTGATAATGATAATAATGTATATACATAGACAAATTGAAAAAAAAAAATGCTGATAACTTAAATGTCACTTAATAGATTGAAATGCAAGTTACTAATATAGCTATGCTCTAATTAAAATAAACATGTCAATGTGAAACAGCTCAGTAGGTTTTTTAATGTTTGGCACCAAGAGGAAGCCAATAATTCTAAAATGAAATCCTTAACCAAATGCAAAGACTTTGAAAAGTAGTGATGACTTATGAAATCTACTTTATAAATATTACTTGGCATACAGGACGCCATCCTTGCCTCTACTGCGAGATATCAAAGAGGGATATGGCCACCCCACTGGCATAGAGAGGACCAAGTCCATCGCGATCTCTCCCCAACCTCCATGAACAACTCAAGAAGTTTGAAGAAACACGACAGGCCAAGGCTAAGGACTATACATGAATGTCATCAGGCCCCCCATTCTAAACATCCCAATAGACCAGGTATTACAGTGAAACCCCGTTATAACGAGGTCCATGGGACCGGCGCTATTACCTCGTTATAACCGGTACCTCGTTATAACCGTACGCATCAAAAACAAAAAAAAAACATAAGCACATAATCATATAAGCGTATACCCATCAATGAAACTTAAGAGCATCATTTGCATTGTTATTACACAATTATGGATCATTTTTATTGAGAGAATAAAGGGAAATTATTTGTGAATTAGATGAAAAAGTAGGGGTTGAAATGAGTTAATTCTTTATTTTTCTTCCAAAAACCTCTTCGCATAATAGTTGCACATTATGTTCTTGAGAAGTATGTGCCTATATGTTATATTCATGATTCTTTCTACACCTATCTCTTCCTCTTGTGTTGAACCATTCTGAAAGAATGATATTTTTTCATTTTGAAATACAGTGTAAAATGATGATGAACAAAATCAAATTGTATAAAATGCTTTTAAGTTTTCCTAAACACCAGCGCAAATAGAGTAACATACATGCGTTGTTTACCGTAACTTGCGAGGTATTTTTATGCTGTCGGTGCCCAGCGGGAATGCGATGATAATTCAGCTGTAATCTTACAGTACAATGTACGTGTATGATCTCTGCGCCCGAAGTTATTAAAAATGCGTTCTTCATTTTCTGCCAAAAATCTCTTCGCGTTTTGTACAGCCGTTCTTGAAAAATATGCGACAGGATTGAACTTGGAAGATTGTGATCCTTTTTATGCAAATCTGTACCTCGTAGACCATTCTGAAATAAAGAAAAATCTTCATTGTCAAATGCAGTGTTAAAATTGTGATAATGAACAAATCTGGATCTATTCAAACTGTTAAACGCGTTTGTTCTTTTTCTGAACACCAATTAAGTAGCTTAACATGCGTTATTCAACTATTTTTACGCTACTGTCAACCGGCAAGATCACGATGGTTTCAGAGTAACTTACATGAGTCGTTTACCGTAACTTGCGAGGTATTTTACGCTGTTGGTGCCCAGTGGGAATGCGATGATTATATTTTCATGAATCATTTCGGCTGTAATCTTATACAATGTATGATCGTTGCGCCCGAACTAAATGCATTCTTTATTTTCTTCCGAAAATCTCTTTGCGTTTTGTATATCTGTTCTTGAAAAATATGCGACAGGATTGAATTTGGAAGGTTGTGATCCTTTTTACGCAAATCTGTACCTCGTAGAACATACTGAAAGAAAGAAAAATCAGCGGGAATGGGATGATAATTCGGCTGTAATCTTATAACAGTACAATGTATGCGTATGATCGTTGCGCCTGAAGTTATTAAAAATGCTTTCTTTATTTTCTGCCAAAAATCTCCTCACGTTTTGTACAGCCGTTCTTGACAAATATGCGACAGGATTGAACTTGGAAGATTGTGATCCTTTTTATGCAAATCTGTACCTCATAGACCATTCTGAAATAAAGAAAAATCTTCATTGTGAAATGCAGTGTTAAAATTGTGATAATGAACAAACCCAGATCTATTCAAACTGTCAAACACGTTTATTTTTTTTTCTGAACACCAATTAAGTAGCTTAACATGCGTTATTCAACTATTTTTATGCTACTGTTAACCGGTGAGATCGCGATCATTTCAGAGTAATTTATCTACGTCGTTTACCGTAACTTGCGAGGTATTTTATGCTATTGGTGCCCAGCGGGATTGCGATGATTTCGTGAATCATTTCGGCTGTAATCTTATACAATGTTGTACTATGATCGTTGCGCCCGAAGGGATTTAAAATGCATTCTTTAGTTTCTTCCGAAAATCTCTTCGCGTTTTGTACAGCCGTTCTTGAAAAATATGCGACAGGATTAAATTTGGAAAGTTGTGATCCTTTTTACGCAAAACTGTACCTAGTAGACCATTCTGAAAGAAAGAAAAATCTTCATTGTGAAATGCGGTGTTAAAGTTGTGATCATGAACAAACCCAGATCTATTCAAATTGTTAAATGCGTTTGTTTCTTTTTCTGAACACTGATTAAGTAGCTTAAACTATTTTTACGCTACTGTCACCCGACGTGATCGCGAGGTCATTAGTAATTTCGGCTATAATCATACACACTCATATTTGCTAACCAGCAACAGAACTGGAAGTTGGAACTAGAAATGGAAAGGTTATAATGATGAGTTGCACACGCATTCCAATTTTCCATTTTTGGCCACGAGTGTCGCTTCATAAAAAGTTTTTAAATACGTTATCTTTATCTTTTTCTCGTTTCGCTGTGGTCTGGCCTAATATCACACAAGCGTATCTCACGAAAAAGAAAATTGAATGATTATGTTCAATAATTTAGTAGTATTATCATTATTTATTCGGCAATTGCAAAACAATACAAGTGACAACAGAGACACAAATAAAACAAGCAAAACACAAGAAAACAAAGTGTCAGGCTTTCCCTGTTGAGCTTCCCTAAGGAGCCTGATTGGAAAAAAGCAATCAAAATCACTACGACCCTTGGGCCTCTCCAACCAACTTAAGGAAGCACATTAGGGAGTGGTTGAACATAAAAGAAAACAAACAATACAATTTCAAATTGAGCATGTAAACCAGGTGGATTATTGTACAAACTAGAAATATCATTATTGCGAATGGGTATTAATTCCACCAACCCCCCCCCCCCATAAGAAATAATAATCCAGTGTACAAAAAAGTGTTATCAGAGTACATCTTGACATCGGAACATCGGAAGGTATTCATTTGTCTTATCACGTGGTTTAGGAGAAAACATGCAAGGAACGGTTCTCTGCAAAATGGGAAAAAGACATGGATAGCGTGAATTCGGATTTTCATGTTTCGTTTGTCGCGTGTTTGAAAGCAGTAAGTCAAGAAACTGAACCTTGTTATATCCGATCAAATTGCTTATGTTTTTCTTTATCATGATGCACCGAAATTGTCCTCATTATAACCGGAATTTCGTTATAACCGATTCGTTCTGCTATAGGTTTACATGCAAAGGAAAATGGGACCGACGCGATCACCTCGTTATATGCGGTTCCTCGTTATAACCAAACTCGTTTTAACGGGGTTTCACTGTATATCACTCAAACGAATGAAAAAAAAAAACCCGAAGAAATTTGTATTCATATCTGTTGCCCTGCATGCCTGAATTATCATTCACAATTACTAACAAGATGCACTTTTATATTTTGCTTCAAAAGGTTTGCCCCCCCTGGCTTGCACATTACTCTGGGACTGTTCCTGAAACACTTTCAGAGTTTGGAAAGGTCATGTGAAGCATTGGACAGGGTAGCTGCCAGTCACCTTGCCAGGAGAGAACATCCAACTGAACAGCAGCTCTCAAAGAGTATGGCAGCTCTTGTGCAGAGAGAGAAGATGCTGAGAGTTCTGAAGGAGATGGAAGCAGAGAGAACTGACCTGGCAGAACAGCTGGCATGCTTTCTTCTGCTTTATCCCGAGGAGTCAACCAGCCAGCCGGTGGCACTTCTTCAGGAAGCTGTTCGGGAGAAGGATGCCAAGATAAACAAGGCGGTAAGCAAAATAAATCAATGTCACACACATATGTACACACCAAATTGTTTTATGCATATTGAAAAAAAAGTTTGAATGAACTGTCCTTCAATTAACAATCGCCTAATACCAGGTATCTTTCTTTTATGATTAATTATGAAAATTATTTGTGTTACAGAATGATGACTTGATGAAGCTGCCAAAAGAAAATAGTGGGTCAGGAGAGATTACTGCCAGCCTCGAAGCACTGCACGAAATGACAATTCACAGGCAGGCGTATTACAGAAGAACGTTCGTTGGAAACCATGCACACAAGTGCCTTCAGGTATGAACATATCTTTAAAAAGTTACACTGTCTATCCGAAAAATCTGGAAGAAATATCATTCTATTTTTTGATAAATGAAGCTAATATTTAACCAACTCACACAGCAAGTTACACAATATATAATGATTACTTGTATGTCTGAAAGTTGATATTGTACTGTGGTTAAAGGATAAAGCATTTCTTATATCTTCCAGCCCAGCAATGTCCAAAAACTGACCAAGAAGATCGTGGAAACGACAGCACGAGTATGTCCTGGAGCTACAGCGGTGATAGGCGAAGCAGAAAGAGTAGCCAAGCGGTATGAAACTCTTCTCCTCCTCTACAGCCACTGTCACATCAGAGTGAACAAAAGCAGCTTCCTGAAGCAAGAGGAGATAGATGAACAAGGTATCAAATTTTCACTTGTGAAAAAAACAACAACAACACACAAATGAAATCAGATCAGACCTGCCATGTAAATTAAACAAATCATCAAAAATCAAATACTGGTGTTGTGACCAAGTGTATGCAGTGCACAAAAGTAAAATATGCTAATCAACACAATGAATCTTGATAATAGAATATATTGGTTGGTCTTAAATATACTGCCCTTTCTGTATTCACTAACGTCTAATAACTGTTAATTTTTTCCCCACTTTTTTTTTTAAAATTCTAACAGAGAATGACATCCAAGCATATACTGCATTCTTCCAAGTCAATTTTCTGAACGAATCCACACCACCGAAGCTTCACTTAGTTGAGGACCATGTTGTCCCTTGGCTATGCAAATGGGGGGCATCTCCTGGGATGATGGGGGAGCAGGGTGGAGAGAGTATGCACTCACAGCTCAACAACATCGAGCGTGATCTCCGTGGCTTCTCCAACAATCTCGACATCCTTCTCAGGAGCATCAAGGGACAATGGCTGGCCTGCAATCCTGTGGCATATGCAAAGGATAACTAGGTTTCACATCCAATAACTCTCTGCTGTCATTTATTATGAACAGCAAAGTTTTTTTTGTATTTGATGCAGTGATAATGATACACATATTTGTGTCCTGTAATCATCTCATACTCTTCTATACGTGTACATCTTAGAAATGTTTATATCACAATCTGGATTTTTTTTTTTTTTTAATGCATAAGCTAACTATAGGGAGTGTATATCACTTTCCACTATCTTGATGTGCTGATAGGCGCTAAGTCAAGAGCAAGGTGATGAATGATAATTCTTTCTTTTTTTTTTGTCATGACTGCTTCACTTCAAGAGAAGGTAGTGCATTCCAATCTTTCCCAAATGCAATGTATCATGCCCTGCATTGAAAGAGCTCCATGTGTTGAACAAATACTAACACATATATATTTGTTTTGTTTTTCATTTAAAAAAAGTCCAAGATAATAATCTCTTGATTTGTAATGGAAAGTTATTCCATAAATTGGGAGTTGTACATGTAATTGCAGAAGCAGATGCTTGATCATCTTGTGTCACTTTCCATTTCATACGAGATTTGCAACAAAATAACAAAGAACTTCTGCCTAATGTCTGTGTTTGTAAGACTGATGTACAAGATTCAAACTGGAGCTTGAACAAGTGCTTCATTTGTGCATTTGATATAGCTTTTACATTATGTAAGCATTTATATATAGGGCCTTTTATAACACATCAAATCAAGAGGATTTGATTGTCATTTGGTGTGCTGAGCACCCAGTGCAGATGCATGTCTCACTGAGGGGGCATTTTCAGAACTTTGGGCAAGGAACGGTATTTGAGGGTCTGGCATATAATAACTTGAACTAACGCAACTTACAGTAGAGCCTAGAAAATGCTCCTACATTACAGTACAGTATCTGTCATATTTGCATTCAAACAAATGTTTAATTTGCACCAGTCTGATTAACGTACATGTGGGCCTGCATAAGGTTTGCTGATTTACATACCAGTAATTATTTTGTTACTAGCATCGATAGGCTCCTACTCTTATAGATGATGTGCCTTAAAATAAGTGTACCTAGTAGATTAATTTGATATCTCTATTCATGCTTGACATGCTGTCATTCATAGAGCTTGTAACTAGAGCTCTCGCTAATCGAATCTTGCAGCTCTTGTTTTGTGTTCACAATTCCTTAGGCCTACAGAGCAGTGACATTGCAGATGACAACATAGTTGTATCATGTACCAGTACAAGCTCTTACATACCGTAAATCTCGTCAACCGAGCCTTGCATCTGCAATCTGCAGCTCATATTTATGACAGCAATAAGCATGGACATTTTGAAGGATGCATGGCACAAATCAGCACTGAGTGGTACTATTAATGCCACTTAATTCAGTCTCTAAACCTTGCTGTGTTGATGTAAATTTAATGTCATTACCTCGGGTACGTGTTATCATGAAATTATGAAATGGATGTTTGTTTCTACTGTAGCCGGACCAGATGCTGTGTGAAGCACACAGTGACTGAACTGTACATACGGTAGTTATTTCTACTGGTACCAGTACTGTACTACTGGTACCAGGTACTGTGCTTATACCGGTGCATCTTTGTGTTCATAGAACATATATTCAATTTCCTTTGTGACAGCAAGGAAAATTTTGCTTCAGCTCAGGATAGAACTCGTTCTTATTCTAGGTGTACCCCACAAGACATGACTAGCTCAATTTAGCTATAGCATTTTTTTTTTTTACTCTCTCTCTCTCTCTCTCTCTCTCTGAGCTGGCACTAGACTATATCTAGTACGGGTACCATGGTACCGGTTGGTAATATGAATAATCAATACCCAGGTAGAGGGTCTAGAATGTCGGCTTGTTTTAGGCTACCGGTATCGTACCTTGCTTGGTGAAGTTTCGTACAAAATAGATTATCTAGTGAATAAAATGCGAGGTTACCATGCTGGTTACTGACACTCTTGAGCATTTGAGTCTCTGTTCTGTCTGTAGATTATTTCAAATTAGATCACTGCATGACTATTGTAATGAGCCCACCTCGTTACGAACAGTCAGTAAGTTTTTAGTCGAGGTTAAAAACATTTATGACCTATAGTTGACCTATCCCTAGCTCAAATTGTTTTGTTCCGATTTACCAGGTACATGTATATAGTCTATACATATTAGCAAACGTACTTGATGCGCCATTAGGCATTGAAAGGATATAGGGAATATCGTTTTATTATGAACTGTTGGCCAGGATATTTTGATAATTGAAGGATTTAGTATGTGTAGCGAATATTTGAGTGGTAACTTACCAAATGTTGACAGGAATATGAAGGAATATGGAATTTGAATACGATATCTTGTCTTTACGAAAGATCCAAAACACTGCCGGTAGATGCGCGTACTGCGTAGTGTTCATTCAGGATTACAGACCTTCCCTCGTTCATTATCTTTAATATTTTTGGCTGTTCATTTCAATTCATATCCAAAATTCCTTAAATTCACCATCTCTCCGAAATATAAGTTGCAAATATCAATACATGAAGAATACATTGGTGATAGAAATGAATTTTATTACTCCTCGGAAGCTGACTTGCAAAATGATATAAGTTTGCATGTGAGCTTTGGCTTCGCATCGCTGTTATGACGTAGCCACGTCAGCGTGTGATTTGGATCCTTCGTGTGTGACAATTACTGCTATTTTGTTGATTTCGGTCAATACTAGAGAAATTTGGTTCGTTATATGTATCTGGTCATTTGGTAAATAACTCACAATTTATTGTAACACGGAACCCATACTATGGAAAGTGAATTTGTTGAGATAATAAGATATTTGCGATGTCAAACTAGCACAAAATCTACGGAGTGTACAAGTTCAGCGCTTAGCGCATACCGTAGCTACCTCCGCGTAGTGATTCCCTTGACGTCCGCATTAAGCCTATATAAGCAGTAAAATTTTTCAGTTCGGGAGGAGACTCCCGGAGTCCTTCTCCAGGTAACGAGCTACTCTCTGCTCACTCCTCAACACACCCCGTAACTATAAACTTCCCTCCTTCCCTCCCCCATATATTAGGAGACTCCCGGAGTCCTATTCCCGGTAACGAGCTACTCTCTGCTCACTCCTCAACAACACACAGTATAATTTAAACTTTCTTCCTTCCCTCCCCCCTATATGTAGAGGAGACTCTTGGAGTTCTACTCCAAGTAACGAGCTACTCTCTGCTCACTCCTCAACACACTAGTATAACTTAAACTTTCTTCTTTCCCTTCCCCTATATGTAGAGGAGACTCTTGGGAGTTCTACTCCAGGTATCGAGCATCTGCTCACTCCTCAGCATACCAACTACAACCTCCCCCCCCCCCCTTATGTCCCCATGTAAAATTTCAACTTATGTTTTGGGATCTTTTGGCAAATTCAAATTCTACTGGAGTATAAGAGACATGCTTTGTATTTGGAACTTAGGCACATGTACAAATCAAATACCTGGTATAGAGGATTCTATATTAGAATATACGAAGTGGTTTGTATAGGCATGCATGAATAACTTGAAGATGGTTTTAATTACTTCAGGCGTTTAGTCTAACAGTGGCGATCTAGTTGGAACTTTGTAAAAAGGAATATTAAACTTTGATTTTTGTTTTTGTTGAACCTGAAATCTGAGTATTACAACCTTGTGTCTTTCTTTGTTTCTGTGTACGACTCACTTGACTTAGTTTCTATTTTCACACACCACACAACCCATACACAACAGTCAGTCCACAGCACCCGATAATTCGCTCGTATTTATTCAACTCGTATGCAAGCCCGCTCTAGGCTTGCATACGTAATAAGCTGCGTAAGGGGATTTTGTCCTTTGGCTTTCGGCAACAAAAATACACCTTATGTTCACAAATTTGGTATCAAATTCAAGGAAAATATGTAATCTATCGTCACATGTTACTCAAATTATTGTAAATGAAAAATATCATAGCGTAATTTGAGCTTGAAAAATGATGAAAAAAGTAATTCGTGCAGTACACGTTCAAGACGTCAAAAAAATATCAAATTCACCTTGCGTCTCAATGAAAATGCTTTATTTGGTAGTCCATCTCCTAATCTTTGTATCCATGTAAATATCTTGACAATTTGTTGCTTAATCCGGTCAGGAACCAGTAAAATATACATCGATGTCAGTGCTGATCAGCTTGAAACCGTGTAATCTCAAGAGTAAGCTCTCTCATTGGACAGCGCTTGCATTCAGCGCTTGCATTACGTCATTACGCTGCTACATAACGGTTTCATGCCACTTGCGGTTTCTTGGCACGCGTGTAGTTCAAGCGCTGAATGCAAGCACTGTCCAATGAGAGAGCTCTTATCGCGCCGCTGTTGACTTTGTGTGGAGCGTATTTCCGGCTTAGGAGTGAATTTTACAGACATTTCAAAACGGAAAAACTAGTATAAATCATGCTTGCGTCTCCTTGACTCCAATACATGATGAGCATCTAAGTTTCCTCTCTACGAAAAAGCCAAAATCAGAAACAACAGTTTCTTAATCCGGTCAGGAACCAAAAAAGAACTTTAGACGACAAAATCTTCCGTGAAAAGCAGGTAAAATTTACGCAAATTCAACTGATTATTTAGTCATGTTAAGATCCGATGTTATACCCAAATTTAGTATCAAAATAAAGATCTAAGACTAGAGAACAATTTACCGTGACTTGTAGCCATGATAAATGTATTTACAAGTCGCTACACTGTGAAAACCATAGCCCTATCAAAGTCTCGCAAAATCTCGCACGACGAGACACCTTTCAAACGCAAAGATCGTCAACGAGAGTGCTGAATAAATCTTGCTGGATCGGCTCATTAGCATACGTGCTGCGGACTGACTGACAACATAAACATCTATTACACACACACACACACACACACACACACATACACACTGCACATGCACTCCTCCCCTTGAATATTCCATCTTCCCTCCTCGGTTATATACTTTGACCTAAGAACTCATCCCCACCGAGACTTACTAGTTTCCGAAAGGTCGATTAACTCTGTATATGTTTTTACTGCTCGGACATTTGGGCTTAACATCTCGCCCACAGAGTTGATCAGTCTTTCTGAAAAAGACACACAACATCTACACTACTAATAGTAATACATCTCAGTCATATTATATTCTCTGTGGTGGCAACAGCGCCCTCGACGACAAACAACCAAAGAAGGCACCACAACAATCAGCTTGCCCGCCACACTATCAAACAAAATTCCTACATATCATTAGTCATACATATTCATAGTACAATAGTGAATATAACATTGGCCATTCGTGTCGAATGATTCAATTTTACAAATCCACTTTAAGTGCTAACGTTAGACAGCCTAGTGTTCTTCATCGACGTGATTTTATCATGTAAAAAAGTTGAATTCTCTAGTGCTAGCTACAGTAAATTTACTGCAGCTACGCTACGTAGGTGCACATCCCCTGCACCACCTATTTACTGTAACGTTATATTATTATTCAGTGTTTACAAGGTAAGCCAGGATTCAGTAAATACAAATGACCATACACAGCATGTTCTTGTATCTATGTATACATAAAATAACATACACTGAATTCTACGAATGGGGCTGTTAATGAAACCGACATTTTCATTACCTCGGAATGATGAAATTGATTTTCTCAGTTACTTTGAACAGTTCTTGCGACGAGGGAAAAAAAGTTTACGTGTTGGTCGAAGTACCAAGGAAGTCATGAGAATAGGCTGTATCCATGACACTTGTCGGGTAATATAGAAAAACTTTTATTTAGCTGATATTTAGACCTAAAAATTAGAGAAAAATAATAATATAAATCATTTTTTTTTTTAATTGCAAGGTCTTTTTGTTAGCAGAATGAATAGTCAAAATGATTTATTTTTTCAACTTGTAAGATATATTTAGATCATTCAGTATTTGTACCAGCCACATTGGACTTCCATCATTCTTAAAGAGGGCATGGTTTGGGGTTAATGGTTAACAAAAGTCAACCCAAATATGGTCATATGATTGACTGGAAGGGGACGAACATAGAGCGGGTGCGCATGCGCGAAAATACATCGGGCGAAGGGCCGCTAAAATTCTAGCGGACACATACGTGTGTGATAGACGTCCTGGACTGGAAGGGCAAACGCAAAATGGATATCTACCGTAGATCTACCGTAGATCTGTAGATACCCCGGTTTTCCGAAAACTATGCTTCTAGGTTTCAGATTGTAACACCGAAAGTGTTGAAACCTGCATTTGCTATGTCAGTTAGTGCGATGCAAACATTTCCATGTACATAATCTGGGCCTCATTTGCATGATATGGAAAGGGTACCGAGCCAACAGAATATTAAAATACTTCAAAGTGCCCCATATGAGCATAGAAACACTGTATTTTTATCATTATGGGAGCTAATTTGCATATTATGCAAATGAGGTCCAGATTATGTACATGGAAATGTTTGCATTGCACTACAGTAACTGACATTGTAAACATCATAGGTTTCAACACTTTTGGTGTTCCTATCTGAAACCTAGCAGCATAGTTTTCATGGAAACACTATTTTTATCGTTATGAGAGCTAATTTGCATATTATGCAAATGAGGGCCAGATTGCTTACATGGAAATGTTTGCATCGCACTAACTGACATTGTAAACATAGGTTTCAACACTTTCGGTGTTCCAATCTGAAACCTAGAAGAATAGTTTTCCTGGAAACACTGTATTTTTATCATTATGGGAGCTAATTTGCATATTATGCAAATACATATGTACATGAAAATGTTTGCATCGCACTAACCGACATTGTAAACATAGGTTTCAACACTTTCGGTGTTCCAATCTGAAACCTAGAAGCCTAGTTTTCATGGAAATAGTGTATTTTTATCATTATGGGAGTTAATTTGCATATTATGCAAATGAGGGCCAGATTGTGCGCATGGAAATGTTTGCATCGCACTAACTGACATTGCAAACATAGGTTTCAACACTTTCGGTGTTCCAATCTGAAACCTAGAAGCCTAGTTTTCATGGAAACACTGTATTTTTATATTTATGGGAGCTAATTTGCATATTATGCAAATTTAGCCAATTTGCCCCACTGGATTTTTTTGGACTTTTAGTATGGTGTTTAGGAGCCCATAACAAGTTGCACTGCAGTGGAATTCCTACTGTTGCAATTAGTGGTGGGTGAAACCTATTTTGACTGGACTACAATTCATGAAAGAAGATCTCTATCTCCGAAAGAGGTGGAGGCGTGTCCAATACTTAGCCAACCTCTTTTGGGTACGCAGGAAGAAAGAGTATCTTCACACCCTACAAGCAAGAAAGACTTGGCCACAGCCACAGCCAAACATCGAAGCAAACGACATTGTCATCTTGCAAGACAAGAGTCTCTGCAGAACGGACTGGAGAATTGCTAAGGTCATTGAGACCATCTCCAGTGACGATGGCTTGGTTCGAAGAGCGACTCTTCTCATGGCAACTCCAGATCTAGACAAGCAAGGCAAGCCACTCCACAAAAGAACTGTAATTGAACGACCTGTCCACAAACTGATCGTTCTCATCAAATGCATTAGCATAGACTTTGCACGTAAAACATGCATCTACTACGGAAGTGAATACGGGTCTCGCACGGCAACGCAGTGCACCAGCACCGAACTTGAAATGAAGAAAATGATAATCCCTAGGGGCTAGTGTTAGTCAATGGGGAAAAAGCACGTAAACCGCTAACACAAACGGCGGAGCTCGGTTCAGCAGACGACATTCAACACCAAGCCCAGCACCAACTACCGGAAATACGTCATAATTTTGAGGTGAACTTATCGCCGGTGCTAGTGCTGAGATAGCACTAGAACTACCCAGCTCGAAAAAAAATATTAGAAAAATATTAGAAAAATATTCCAAAAATCACCCCAAAAATATATTTTTACGATATTTTTGTATCTAAAAAATACCCAAAAAATATATTTTTGAAAATATATTTTTTCCGTTCAGTTTTGGAACACCGAAAACTGTATGTTAAAAATATATTTTTTGAATATTTTTTGTCACATCGTGCTGCTACAGCAAAAAGATACTGTAAAAATATGTTTTCTAGGCATTTTTAGTGCCTTTATCATTTGGGGCTACAAAAATACTGCAAAAATATATTTTTCAAATATTTTTGTTCTACATTTTCAAGTTTGGACAAAATGAATATTAATTTTTTTACTTATGTTGATGTTTGAGCTTATCCTAGGACACATAGAATGTCCATTCGGTATATGTGAAGTCATTATCCATATTCATATTAACCTTTCATAAACATAACCCTACAATTAGTCTTAGTATCTAGGCCTATGTAAATCATGTAACTACACCCTATACCTAGTTGGTACCAGATTGTCACATCACACTAACTTATATAGGGCCATTTTGTTATTATGATTTAAGGCATGGTTACCAAGTAAATTACACTTTTGATATTGAAAAATGAAAATGCCTCCTCATAACAAAAGTTGAAATTATGAATACCACAACAATGATATTGAGTAAACTTTCTAACACAGTTTAATGCTTAATGTAATCATAAAAAACAATCAAAACCATATTTATTTATTTTTCCATTCCAAGAGAATATGAATAGCTCATGAATATGCATGGTCAGTAGAAATCAGTGAAAACCAACAGGTATTATAGTTTACTATAATGGGTTTTAATCTGGTATGAACTGGTAAGCAAGCCCAGTCAGGTACATGGCTTTCAAGTGTCAACAAACTGTTTACACACAAATTAACACGCACACGCACACACACATACACACACACATACACATATATATATATATTTCTAAATATTGCCACACAAACACACACATGAGCATTATAGGGCCTACATACATGGTCTACACAATAGTCTGCTAGTTTGACTATCAACTGACTTCAATTTGTACCAACTGAATTTACCACATTTTTAATTTTAAAGCATATTTTAATGCTTAATCTATTAAATTGTTTTTCACTAATTAAGCTGAAAAAAATACGGGAAAAATATAAATAGCATTTCAAATTTGACAAATATATTCGAAAAATATCCTATTTTTAGAGTATTTTTACAAACTGTCAAGAACGTTTATAGGGAAGATGAAAAAATATAGAAAAAATATTCGTCTCATCTCAAGACTCGAAAAAATACCCCCAAAATATGCTATTTTCAGAGTATTTTAAAAAAATATTGATAAAATATGGTATTTTTAGAGTATTTTTCCAAAAAATATCACAAAAATATGCAGTTTGAAAGAAAATACTCAAAAAATATCCAAAAAATATATAAAAAATATATTTTTTAGTTGGAAAAAACGACTGGGGTAGCACCGAACTTGAAATCACTGGGTGTCCAGACAGGTTGTGGGACCGGACGCGTACTGTAAAGTGCATCTGGTTTGACAATAGACGCACTTACGTATTAAACAGTTGTTTGTCAGTGAGGAGCTGTGCGTGAATGCGTATTCAAAGTAAAATAAGCAAGTCAGTACGCGAGAGTCTTGAGTGTCCGGAAACCCAACCCACCATCCTACATTAAATGGACTGTACAGTACTGGTTGAGGTGGGGATTCATGTTTTGAACATTCCTAAGTGAGATAATGAAAAGCCTCTTATGAAATAAGAAAGAGCATGTAATTTTAAGAAGGATTCAACCTTTATTTGATGAAAATTGGTTTTCAAATGGCTGAGATATCCCAAAAAGTGATAATAATAAAAGGCGACATGCCACAACTTTATTAGGATCTCTTTGTTTCACCTTGTTTTTGGATATCTCAGCCATTTCAAAACCGATTTTCATCGAATAAACTTTTGATTCCCCTTAGAACTGAATGCTCTTTGACATCTCATAGAGTGGTTTCTGAACATCTCGCAAAACATTAAACGCTAAATCCTCACCTCGACCAGAACTGTACACACCCTTTAAGCAACGAAATCTTTAAAGCAGGGAGATGCTAGAGAAGGAGAGGGAACTAAAAGCTCTCCTTTGAAGTCATGCGCGGCACCGCCGAGAAGTTATGCGTTCAACTACAGGTGTTACCCATGTGCTTTGACAAAAGAGAGCATCAATAATCGGGACTAGGACTCTCACATCTAGAAATATTTGTTCCTACTGCAATTTGCTCTCTCTTTCAATGTGATGGCAACAATGAATTTGAGTATCTGAATATAAGAATGACCCAAGTCCATGGAAGACCATTTCGAGGAAACTTAAAAAAAACTTTGTATCTTTTTTATTTGTCCAATAATATTCTATTTAACTGTGATGGGAAGGCAACAATGTATATACAAATTAGAACATATATTATTATGACAATTAACATTTACATTAATTGTGCAGAGGCCATTGTGTGTGATGGACTTGGGTCGTCTTTGAATCATATGGACTTGGGTCATTCTTTGATTCATATACATGATATTCTGCTATAGAGATGAGAGAAGGATGAGTCGGTCGGTCGGTCTGTTGCAAAATCTTGCGTCGCGAACTCCTCCTACAGTTTTGAAGCAATTTAAATGAAACTTAGGGTAAATTATGATATTGAGCTATAGATGTGCAAGACATGTTTTTTGTGTTTGTCGGACAATGCATTGCCATGGTAACCATAATTTTACCAAAACCTTGTGGATTGAATAACTTCCATAGTATTTAAGCAATCAATTTCAAAATTGGTATCTATGATGATCTATAGGTGTAGTTATGCAAGACACTTTTTGTGTTTGTACTTGACAAAGCGTTGCCATGGTAACCGCATGTTTTCTTCAAAATCTTGTGGAGTGAACAACTTCCACAGTTTTGAATTGAAATCAAATTTGGTAGGCATTATGGCCCTGAGGCATAGATGTGGAACACAATTTTTGTGTTTGTCGGACAAAGCGTTGCCATGGTAACCATAATTTTACCAAAACCTTGTGGATTGAATAACTTCCACATCATTCAAGCAATTAAGGTCAAATTTAGTATGTATGATGATCGGGAGGTGTAGTTATGCAAGACACCAATGTGTTAAAATAAGAAAAATGTGTTGCCATGGCAACCACTCATTTTTTTATCAAATTGAACCATTTAATCTATGAAGGTGAAATTTGGTGTGTATGATGCTCTTTAAGTGTAGTTTTGCAAAATGTCCTTTATATTTGTATCGGACAATGCGTTGCCATGGTAACCGCATGGTTTTTTTTTAAAATCCTGTGGAGTGAACTTCTTCCACAGTTTTCAAGCAATTGAAACCAAATTTGGTAGGCATTATGGCCCTGAGGTATAGATGTGGCACACATAATTTTTGTGTTTGTCACACAAACTGTAGCCATGGTAACCACAATTTTACTAAAACCTTGCAGATCGAATAACTTTTCCATCATTCAAGCAATTAAAGTCAAATTTAGTATGTATCATGATCTAGAAGTGTAGTTTTGCAAGACACCAATGTCTTAGTGCCATGGTAACCACTCATTTTTGTATCAAAATAAACCATTCAAGCTATGAAAGTCAAATTTGGTGTGTATGATGGTCTTTAAATGTAGTTATGCAAAATGTCCCTTGTGTTTGTATCAGACAATGCATTGCCATGGTAACCACACTTTTTACCCAAACCTTGTGGAACTCAGTGTCAACTCTGTACTTGTACAGTAAACTAAAATTATTCTGTTTCCAATTCGACAAGTGCACAAACTTGGTATTAACATCATTGCCCTCATGACATCACATACTATAAAGCGACACTAGGGGCGGGGGTATTATCACCTTCAGTGATAATTCTAGTTCATACTAGTTTCAAAGACTCACTCTGCATATTCATTTTTCTGACCTCTCTCAACCCCCTCCTTTTTCAAATGCATGACTCGTGTATTTCTTCCCTTCCTCGATCACTGCTTGAATTCTCATACAATTTATTTGTTTTTCATACTATCTCTGTCTCTCTCCCTTCTCTCTTTCTCATTTTAAAACTTTACAATCTTTCTTTACAAGACCGCTTTCTACTCTCTACATTGATCAGTTTGTCTAGAAACATGTACAGTCACATGTATGAAGGAAAATTACACCACTATCGCATGAATTCATTATGAACTTTATTCACTTCTTTATGTTCAAGCACTTTTCTTTTCATGAAGGTATAAACAGATGTAATCTGATCTTCCAATATCCAAGAAGTATTGTAATATAAATTAAAACTATCACTCAATGTGATTAATACCCCTACTAACACTGAGGCAGTTAGCTCAACTACCAATGATTGCTTTGAATGCTTTTCTTTGAAAAAAAAAACCTATTACCATGACAATTTATTGTTCAACATTGAATAAATGTGTTATTTTGCTCACTGGTAGTCACATGTGCCATATCTCAAGTTAAGTGCTCAAGACCTGAGTGAGTAAAGTAAATAAATTAGCAATTTCTATGATTTTCATTAGAAATATTGTTACCATGGCAACACAATGTTTGACATTAAGAAAAAAATGAAGTTTGCACAACTATCATAGCTGTCACATGTGCCAAATTTCAAGTCAAATGCTCAAAAACTGAGGGAGTTAAGTGAATTCAAAATATCATTGTATGATTTTCATTCAAAATAGAATTATGCTGTCACCATAATATTGTGTAGAGCCCACTATATGTCGTCAATATGCGACCACTAATGTGGCTGTCGTATCTTCAAGCTGGATGCTTATTTGACGACAGTCTTCTGCATTTACACTCCCAATACCATGTGCCATAATTCAGTCAGATCATTTGATTTTCTTTATTCCGAGTGGTTCCCAATCGACGTGTTCTCTTACTCTTTTCTTTAATCTGTACACGTACAGACTGTATATCTCAGTTTTATATTCGGTTGTACACACTGTATGTTCCATTCTCTTGAAAACAAAAAGAAATGACACTGTATTTCATTTTTGTAATATATGATCGATGCAGAAAATTCCTAATAAATTCATTTGAATTTGGATTGTGTAATGTCATAACGACCACTAATGTCATAAGACGTCGACGACAAATTTCATTGCAACTGATTGACAAATTGCCCTACATCGACGTAAATAAATAAGCACTGAATTGATCAGTGTTTAGTAGTAGCCATTATAAAAAATCATGGGCGTACATAACGACCACTAATGTCATAACACGTCGACGACAAATGTCATAACGACCACTAATGTCATAACACATCGACGACAAATGTCATAATGACCACTAATGTCATAACATGTCGACGACAAATGTCAAAATCGGATTAACCACAAATGTCATATCACGTTGAGGACAAATGTCAAAATTCCCATTTTTACTGCAAATGTCATAATACGTCGACGACAAATGTCAAAATCGGATTAACCACAAATGTCATAACACGTCGACCACAAATGTCAAAATTTCCAAATTTACTGCAAATGTCATAACGCGTCACAGGGGAGGATCCAGGAATTTCGTAAAGGGGAGGCGCCTTTACAAAATCAAAGGCTGGCACTACCCCCCCCCCCCCATTTTCTTCTTTTTATTTCTGTTGCTTCAACAAAATATAGAGAATGGGCACCAGAGATTGATGCGCCCCCTCTTGATCCATGATTGCGTCAACCACAAATGTCAAAATCGAATTAACCACAAATGTCATAACACCTCAACCAGATATGTCAAAATTTCCTGCAAATGTCATAAGGCGTCACAGGGGATGATCCAGGAATTCTGTTAAGGGGATATGGGCCTTTACAAAATCAAAGGCTGGCGCAACTCCCTCCTTTTTTTATCATTTTATTTCTTTTGTTTTAAGAAAAATAGAAACGAGGAGGTGCGCCGCGCCCCACTCCATGATCTGCGACTGCATCAACCACAAGTTAATGGCAGAACCCATTGCTTGCATTACAGGGATTGATCCAGGAATTATTCCGTAGAAGGGAGGCGCCTTCACAAAATTATTAAAGGCTGCCAACCCCCCCCCCCCGTTTTTTCTTTTCATTTTTGTTGTTTAAACAAAAAAAAATAACAGAGGGGGATGCGCCGCCCCCCCCCCCCCATCGATCCGCGATTTCGTCAACCACAAAATTATGTCAAAAACATATTAACCACCAATGTCATAACACGTCGACCAGAAATGTCAAAATTTCCGCATTTACTGCAAATGTCATAACGCGTCACAGGGGATGATCCAGTAAAGTAAAGACTGCCGCACCTCCTCCTCCATTTTCTTTCTCTTTCTTTTTTTCGTTCAAGCAAAAGAAATAAAACGAAAAAAAAAAATAAGGGGGAGGGGGTTGCGCCAGCCTTTCATTTTGAAAGGTGTCTCCCCTTTACAGAATTCCTGGATCCACCCCTGAAATGCAAGCAATGAGTTTTGACATTTGTGAATGACGCAATCGCGAATCGAGAGGGAGCGCATCCCCCTCTGGTGTCCCCTTTCTATTTTTGTTAAAACAACAGAGGTAAAAAGAAAAAATGGGGGGGGGGTTGCGCCAGCTTGTTGTTTTGAAAAGTCGCCTCCCTGTAATGCAAGGACTAGTTTTTGCCATTGACGCATTGGTTGACGCAGTCGCAGTTCTTATAGAGGGGTGCGCGGCCTCGGCCCTCTCCGTCTCTATTTTTGTTAAAACAAAAAGAAATAAAATGAAATAAAAGCAAGCTGGTTGTGCCAGCTTTTGATTTTGTAAAGGCGCCTCCCCTTTATGGAATTCCTGGATCTTCCCCCGTGACGCGTTATGACATTTGCAGCTTAAAACTGAAAATGAGAATGGAATGTGGACGAAATGGTTCCTGATTCATCTTTCACATATAACCTTACGTTCCACATATTTTTCTCGTCGAGACGTATAGCTGAGAGGTTAAAGGCGACGTCTCTTGCGCCAGAGACGTGAGGTTGCACACATGTGGGTTCGAACCCCACAAGAACACGAAACAAAATACTTCTTCTCTTTTACTTTTTTTTTCTTCAATGGAGTAATTACACCTTCTACCATGTAGAAATCACATTCTCATGTAAACACACTCATACGCACACACACACACACAAAATATCCCTTTGTTTTGTGTTGGAGACCACATTGCTTCAACTGCTGCAAAATTGTGCAGGCTTATAGAGTTTGTCAAACCGATATTATATAATGACGAGATGAGACATAGCCCTTTTGGTTATGCAAATTATGGTCAAAGTTCATATTTGAAAATACAAATGTTTAAGTGAAGGTGACTCATAAAACTTTATCGCCATGTTTCATTTTTTTTTTTTTTTTTTTTTTTACATTTTGAAAACCTACTGGTAAATATTCAGTTACATTGCCTGTCTAATCGGCTTACTGTACTTGCACACGCCGACACACGTATGAAATTTCCACTTGGTTGCATGACAGAAACAATTTGATCTGAATTATCTAGGACTGTAGAAAGAACTGGAATTCACGAATGTTTCTCAATATAACTTCAAGTCACTATATCACATTCTTTTTGTTGTCGATCACAGATGACCGACATCTGATGACCCCGAGCGTATCACCTAACTCGTCTTCAGTGTGACGAGTTTCATACCTCATTTTTATTCTTCTTTCTTTCTGGACAATTTTGTGTTGTCTACCTGGTATATCTCAACAATGACATGATGGAATAACATGAAACTTTCAGTCAACATATCTCATGACATTATCTAGCGATAATAACATTTTCATGATGATAGCTCTGACGTCATCTAGGCACCATTCTGTGATTTTTAGACAATGTCACATGATCGATTATAACTTCATAACTAAATGCCATTTCTTCATCAATTTTGGTAGACATAAAGTTCAAGTCACGCCTAATCGTCCAGTAATGCTATGCTATGAACCCATTGCAAGAAGTTGCACAGCACCATCATAGAACGATTGTGATTTATCTATGCAGCTGCATACCACCTTGATCGAACCGACCGACCCATTGCTAGAAACCCGCTCTGCTAGAAATGTCATAGCGCCATCAAAGTCAATCGCGGTCACTTGAAGATGTATTCCCGGCTGGCAATAAATTGCACAGTGCATGTCCACGTCAGTGGTTCATGTACGTGGGCACGTTTGATTTTTGCTCTATATCATTTGAAAGTCAAATATGTTTTAGCTGAGACAACAAATCTTCATAATTTGGCATTGAAATATCGGTCAGACACCCTTATCAGGGCAAAAATTTCAATATCACAGTAAATTTGTGTTGTAAATGGTATATAAATTTAAGTTTTGCTTCCGATCTTGGGGAGAGCTGTGTGGCTCAATCGCTTAGCGCGCTGCATGTTCATTATGCCAGACCGGAGGACGAGAAGTTCCAGTCCCGCAGGACGCTATTAATTTTTTTTTCTCTTTTTCTTTATTTTTCTTTTCTTTTTGGCAGTTCAGCTTCACTCCGATGTCATTTATCGTATTATTTCATCAAGTATACGCACCCCACGAACACAGCCACTCTATTTCCTTTGTTTTGTGTCGGAGGTTGGAGATTGGATTACTTCATTTATCACACGTAATGTTGTAAATTGATCTTGGTACAGTGCCCAGCTTGCCACCTTTCGTTTTCTCTTTCCTTTTCTCTATGTTTGTTCCTGTTATACTGTCACAGGACAGGTCGCAAGATAATTTACATAACTCAACTGGAGCAGGAATGGCAACTGAATGAATTAACTCTAGGCCAGGTGTATGGCGTCTCGCTCATCTCTTTGAAATACCAGGTTGTTGTTTGACCCAATAACGGGAGTTATAGACAGGCAGAAAAGGAATGGGCTTGATATTGCTTTTTATAAAATGGGTTCAAGAATGTAGCCAATTGGAAGCGCTGAAATGAGTCACGTGTGCGCACATGATTTTCTTACTAACATGCACGGCCGTTCAAAAAGTGTGCAACGAAAAGTCATAACAGCACGGCGTGCATAATTGTAGAGAAAGCGTATAGTAACTGCTCAGTCACTGACGTCACAATGTTTACACTAGCAGTGCACACCGTTTGACTCAATCAGTTGTTACAAGTGTGTCGCGCGCTACTATACGCGCTGTCAATCCTGTAAACAACTTCTAGTTCGGGCTGCCAGCCGGCCTTTCTTGTGCATAACATGTGGCGTACGTATACTCTTACACGTACTTATATGTGCGGGATTTCCAAGTGCAACGTGCGTAAATGTTTGGGACGAACATCTTCGGACATCTTGACTTTTGAGCGAGTGCTACATGTAGCTGACTGGTATTGACCCACAAAGGTACATGAAAAATGCTGTTAGTTTTCGACCCATTTTATAAATCAAATAATACGCAGGTTTAAGTTTGTGACGTTAGTGGAGATGCAGCGCAATCGAGTGTATTTACAATTGTGAAACATGCACGAGGCAAAGCCGAGTGCATGTTGCACTACATTGTAAATACCCGAGTAAACGCACTCTCACCTGTGTATTATTTGTATAATATCATATGAGGTATTTCGTGGCACACCCTGCCAAGTGTAGTGCGTATGATGGGGTTCTCTGTCGTTTATTTTCGTCATGGCTGTTTCACTAGTAGCCGTAGGTGATATGTATTGTTGGCATCTGGGACAATAGAACAGATCAGTATCAAACTGGAATCACCCTGAGCAACGTAGTAAGCGTTCAATTTGATGCTTTATCTTTCTTCCTTAAAGTCAGTCACTACTGATCAAATAAAACAATATAATATGGCACGTTCCACTGGTAGTTTAGGAAAAGGGAAGGTAATGCATGATGAAATCACATGTGCATGAGTGCTACCATTGATTTCAGAGACGTCATTGTGGTGTGGTAATGGTGGTGGTGGTAAAGGAATCATTGATTATAGATTAATGAGACAATCATTTTCATCAAGTTGACTGTAGTCCCGCCTAGCAATACAATGCATGTTCATGCGGGCACATTTGTTATCCTGTCATGGACATTTTCTTTTTCTTTTCCTTTTATTCAAGAATGTTATATTTAAAGGGAACGCAAACCCAAAGAGCAATGTGGATTGAGTGAAAGCAGTAACATTAGTAGAACACATCAGTGAAAGTTTGAGGAAAATCAGGCAATCGATACAAAAGTTATGAATTTTTAAAGTTTTGGTGTTGGAACTGCTGGGTTAGGAGACTGCTAGAGGTTATGATGTATGAGTGGACTACAATATAAGGAAAATATAAACGGAATTCAATAAAAATTTGTTTTTCATGAAAATTACACATTCCATCAACTTGATACTGACATATGTTAGGTGGTAGCAATTATTTCCCCTGCTTTCGGAAAGTGGTTAGTCAAGTACTATTTCATTTAGCTAGAAAAGTAAATTTTTGTGGAATTCCTTTTATATTTTCTTTTAATTGTTGTCCACTCATACGTCATAACCTCTAGCAGTCTCCTCATCCAGCGGTTCCAACATCAAAACTTTAAAAATTCATAACTTTTGCATTGATTGTCCAATTTTCCTCAAACTTTCACTGATGTGTTCTACTAATGTTAATTATTTTACTCAATCAACATTGCTCTTTGGGTTTGTGCTCCCTTTAAAGTTGTTTCTTTCCCCTAACATTTTTTTTTTTTTTTTTTGTGGATGTTCCATGGCCGAGTAGTAGAGCAGCGATTTAAGTTACGGTTTTAATGCATCTTGTTTAGCTTCTTCTCTTGACGTTAAATTGGTTTTTAAATTTGACATTGTCTATTTGTCTGTTTATGCTTAAAAAACACTGCTATAACATCTAATACAGTTGCTTCACTTGTCACACGCAAGGTTATAAATTGCAGTTGTGTAGTTTAACTTTTGCCATCTCTTGTTTTCTCTTCCCTTTTCGCTACGTTTTTTTTTTTTTTTTATTACTGTAGGTGGGAATGTGTGCATATACATAACACCAACTTGAGTGGGAATGAGAACTGAATTAATTAACTCTAGGCCAGGTGTATAGCGTCTCGCTCATCTCTGTGATATTTCAGGTTATTGTTTGACCCAATAAGGGAATGGTAGACAGGCTTTATGTTGCTATAGAGGTATCTCGTGCCACACGAGTGGAAGGCATCACTGTTTAGTATTAGCAATGAACTTTTTCATGTCCCTTCCTGCCAATTACAGTGTGTTTGAAGGAGTTGTGTGTCGATTTGCCAAAGAAAAGGCAAAACTTTTATTTTCGTCATGTCTGTTTCTCTATATGTAGCCGTAGGTGATGCATGTTTTTGGCATCTGGGCAGTGAAGAACAGAGTATCTGGCTGAGTTATACGTGCTAAGCGTTCAATTTGATATATCTTTCTTTATGAAGTCAATCACTGCTGATGGAATAAGAATTATGTTATTACACGTATCACTGAAAGTTTATAAAGCAAAGTTTATACACTATGCAAGCAATGGTGCATGAGTAATACCATTCATTTCAGAAGCAAAATTATGGTATGTCAATATGTAAAGGTGTTATGGCTTTGGAATTGCCAAGACACTAAACATAATATACTTGGTACTCCTTCCACTTCAAACTGTCCCCTTTGAATATGTGTCGGTCACAGGTGATCGTCATGATTTATCTTTCACGTATAAGCTTACGATCCACACTCTTGGTTCGAGGAGACCTATACTTACGTGGTTAAAGGTGATGTCTCTTTCAAGGGAGCCGTACGTTGGGCCCGTGAAGTTTCGAACCTCATAGGATGCAAAGCAAAAATTGTTTCTCTTTTTTTTTTTCTTAAATTGAGGCAATGCCACTTGGTCCAGGTATAAATCACATTGTCATGTTAACACACACACTCGCTTTATTTCCCTTTGTTTTGTATTGGAGGTTTTATTGCTTTTACTGCTGGAAAATGTTACAGGCGTGTAGCTGTAAGAGATCTCCCAATTGATATTCTATTAACTGACAACAAGATTAGATATAGCAATTTTGGTCATGCAAATAAGGGTCAAAGTTCATATTTGAAAAGACTGATATTAAAGTCAAGATGATCTTTGAAACACTTTGTCATGTTTCAATTTATTCGTGTCAAGGACGACATGGTACAGATACACTGTACTCACACACGCAGACACACCCACGGGATCTCCATATGCTTCGTATGATAGAAACAATTTGATCGCTATTAAAGACCGATATTAAAAGTCAAGATGATCTTTGAAACACTTTATTGTCATGTTTCAATTTATTCGTGTCAAGGACGACATGGTACAGATACACTGTACTCACACATGCAGACACATGCACGGGATCTCCATATGCTTCGCATGATAGAAAATATTTGATCTGAATTATGAAGGTACAAAAAATTTGACTTCACAAACATATTATCACAATATAACTTCAGGTCGCTATATTACATTGTTTTCATTGTCGATCACGGGTAACCGATATCTGATGACCAACCAGCGTATCACCTAACTCGATCGTCTTCAGTGACAAGTTTCATGTCTCGTTTTAACTTGTTTTTGACTGCAAATCCAAACGGGTATCGAGCTGAACAAGGGATAGGGACATGCAGGTAAGCATCTGTTAGGTTTATGGATGCTGCCCATTCGTTTGGTTTTAGAAGTGGAAGGATCTCGGCAAGACTCTCCATTTTGAATGCAGAGTTTACTACATGTTCATTCAGTCTTTTTAGGTTTGGTACCAAGCAATATCTGCCTGTCCATTTGGGGGTCTGAAATACTGGGGAAACCACAAACTTTTGTGTTTTGTGCCCGTTGGGTATTCTTTTTATGGTCATTTTGTAGATTAATGTTTCTATCTCCTGAAGTAAGTTTTTGTGGATCTTTTAATAGTTTTGTTTTTCTGATTATGCTTGAGTGAATGTGTGACTTTCTTACTTTTAGGGCATACCCTTACCGGACTATGGACAAAATCAGTTTGTCTGATGTTATTTGGGGTCCTATGTTGGGCAAATTTTTGCAGTCTCCCCCCTACCTCAGGTTGCCCTGTTTGTGTATTTTGATTGTCACAATTTGTAGGAATGGCTGTGATGGTTGGGGCGGAGTGGGGCGGAGTCCTGGCCCTACGGAGATCTGAACAAATAACATGAGAGAGAAACCCCCCATCCCCCCCCCCCCCCAGAAATTGGACAATGAGAAACCTCATCTGAAGTCTCAAAATGAAACTTCAGTTGTAAATTAAAAACTTGGCACATGAGTGGGTAAACAACAATTGCAACTATTGTGCAATACATGCAGAGATACTTGTTTATACAAAGTGTACTGCATATGCCATCCATGTAAATGTGCTGTCTGAATTTGAAGAGGTCATGTGCCATCGTAATCTGGGGGGAAAAAAAAAAAGCTTTGCCCAGACTCACTATTCTCAATACACAACTATTTTGCAATATATGCAGAGATACTTGTTTATACTAAGCGTACTGCACGGGCCACCAATGTAATCGTGCTGTCTGAGTTTGAAGAGGCCATGCACCATCTTAATCTGGGGAAAAAAAAATAAGCTTTGCCCAGACTCACTATTCTCAATACACGTACCTTAGTGTTAGCTCGTAGGGTCTCTTCATTGTCAGTGTATTTTATTGTTCTTATCAAAGATAAACAATATAATCAGTGGTAAGACAAAATTTATAACACGAACAAGACAACACACTTGAATCTCAAAAAAGATATATGAAGTAAATGTATTTAAACAGTCATTTATTATGCTGATGTACTATATGTACTGCGTGTAAAAGAGCACAGAGAGAAATATAAAGGAAACCTATGGAAAGCTAAAGCTTGTTGGATTTGCAAAAACCGGATAAAACGAATATCAGTAAACCCGGGGGTCTTGCAATCACCCGAGTACAGCAAGTTCACCTTTTATGCATTCTTGCAGACTCTTACCTGAGATGGGGGGGGGGGGCAGCTTTGAGAGCTGGGGACATGGTGACCATTTGAATTTTCCATCACTCTTGTAAAAATACCTGCCAAGTACACTGTACTTATAAAGTTGGACTATGCAGGTTGGTGAAAAAAAGACTTAAAGCTCTATCACATCCGATTCCAGAGAAGAATGTGATTAAATATATTTCTTAATTTTAAAGGAGGTTTGGAGTCTCTAGGACCTTCAGGGGGAGCATGGTGCCCATTCGAACACAATGAGATCCTATCCTTCTAGGAATGCTACTTGCCAAATTTAATGAAAATCCATTATGTTGTTATGTTGTTGCTGGAGATCCACCACGAACAAACTTGGAACTATAGTCATCAATGTAATAACTCATGGTATTATCAAACTCCACTTTATTACTTCTGGTTCTGGAGAAGAAGATTTGTAAATATTCCTTGACGGGGGGGGGGGGGGGGTTGGGCCCCCTTGGGGCCCCCGACGTGAGCATGGTGCCCAGATAAACAATTTGAAATTCTAACTCCCTAGGCATACTACCTGCCAAGTTTGGTGAAAATTCATTGAGGGGTTTTCAAGAAGAATATGAACATGTACAATTTAAGTCCCTACAGAGGACCCATCCCAACCCTCCCCTTTGTCCCAAGTAAGGCACCCCTGATTCCACCGTGAACAAAACTTGAAACAACAGTCATCAACAAGCTAACTCATTGTATTAACTTAGCTCTATCACTTCTTGTTTCTTTACGGGAATGGGCATGGTGCCCATTTGAAGAAATTGAGATCCTATCCCCATAGGGATGCAACCTGCCAAGTTTGATGAAAATTGGTCATGGGGTTTTCAAAAGAGAAGATGAAAATGAGGACCCCTCCCACCCCCCTAACCTCAATCCTAAGGGGGGGGGGCACCCCTGACTCCGCCATGAGCAAACTACAGTCATCAATGTACTAACTTATTGTATTAACATAGCTCTATCACTTCTGGTTTTAGAGAAGAAGATTTTTTAAGATTTGGGGAGTTTGGCCTGCCCCCCCCCCCCTCCCCCCAGTGGGGCATGGTGCACATTGCACGGATGATGGACGACATACGCGTACATGTACGATGCACACCAACTGGAGGAAGAAGAGCAATCGAAACAGCTCACTTGAGCCTTCGACTTGGGTGAGCTAAACAAGAGACCCAGGGGTCTTATGTCTCATGCTCACCCGAGTATCGCAAGTTCATCTTCCTTGCATTCTTGCAGACTCTTACCTGAGAACATAAGAAACTTAGGGCGGGTGGGCTGGGGGGGGGGGGGCAACTTTGAGAGTTGGGGGTATGGTGTCCATTTGCACATTCCATCACATTGGTGAAAATACCTGCCAAGTACATTGTACTTTATAAAATGTTGGACTATGCAGTTTGGAAAAAAAGACGTAAAGCTCTATCACTTCTGATTCTAGAGAAGAATATTATTGAATATTCTCCAATTTTGGAGGTTTGTGCCCTGTGGGGCCCCCAAGGAAAGCATGGTGCCCACTCAAACACTTTGAGATCCTATACCCCTAGGAATGCTACTTGGCAAGTTTGGTGAAAAATCCATTACAGTGCACTCCCGTTATTATGCACTCCCGTTATAATGAACACGGTTGTAACAAAATTCCGGTTACAACGAAGTAAAAATTCAGGCCAGAACATTAGCAGCTCTATGTTCTTTTATTGTTTATTTGTTTGGTTATAACGGAATTTCAATATAGTGAAAGAAAACTACCGGTCCCGAGGACTTCGTAATAATGGGAGTCCACTGCATGTTGTTTTCAGCAAGAAGATGAAATGTACAATTTAAGTCCGCATTTGGATCCCTCCCCTCCCCCCCCCCCCTCCACTCATAATAACTTTGCTTTATCACTTCTGGTTCTAGAATTGTAACGGGGGGGGGGGGGGGGGGGGTTGGGTCCCCTAGGGGCTCCCAAGGGGAGCATGGTGCCTTGTTGAACAAATTGAGATTTTAACCCCCTGACATACTACCTGCCAAGTTTGGTGAATATTCATCAAGATGTTTTCAAGAAGAATAAGAACATGTACAATATAGGCCCCATTTGGACACATCCCACCCTACTCCCCTGAGTCCCAAGGGGGGCGGGGGGCACCCCTGATTCTGCCATGAACAAACTTGAAACAACAGTCATCAATATACTGACTCAATGCATTAACCTAGCTCAAGCACTTCTTGTTCTACAGAAAATCTTTAAAGATTCCTTACCGAAAGCCCCCCCCCCCCCCCCCCCCAGGTGGGGCATGGTGCTCATTTGATGGAATTACAGATTCTATCCACCAAGGGACGCTACCTGCCGAGTTTGGTGAAATTTCATCATGGGGATTTCAAGAATATGAAGAAAAGTACAATTCCAGCCCAATCACGACCCAACCCCCCCCCCCCTGATTCTGCCATGAACAAACTTGAAACTACAGTCAACAATGTACTAACTCATAGTATTAACTCTGGTTCTAGGGAAGAAGATTTTTTTTAAGATTTGTTTATCTTTTTTGGGGGGGAGGGGGGGGTGGGTCCCCCTAGGGGCCCCCAGGTGGGGCATGGTGCCCATTTGAATAAATTGAGATCCTATCCCCATAGGGATGCTACCTGCTAAGTTTGGTGAAAATTGGTCATGGGGTTCTCAAGAAGAAGCTGAAAATGTAAAAAGTTTACCCACGACAGACGAAGAGCAATCGCAATAGCTCACTTGGGGGGAGGGGGGTGGAGGAATCATTAAGTCTTGCCCCAATCATGAGTACTACCCTTGAACCCCCCCCCCCCTCCCCATACATATACACTCACTTACTCACTTACTTTGGCATCCATGAAGTAGTATCATCTATCTAAAGTGAAATACAGTCAACCTCCCGTAAGTCGACATAATTGGGACTGAGCAAAACACGTCGACTTATGCAAATGTCGACTTACGCGTAAGTCGACATTTTGTCGACTTATAAATGAAAACTAATTTCCCCTGTACAGATTTAGATTTGGATCACGATGCGGATCGCTACCCAAATCTTACTCCTTTTGCCGCCAAAACATGCCTACTGACATCAGCAACAATAATGTTTTAGTTCATGCATAAATCTCGCGCGGGTTAGTAACGACAACGCACAATTCCCAAATCTCTATAGAGAGATTTTGTGAGAGCAGGATCGGAAACCTAGGCCCGTTTCTAGACACAATGGCTCGAATTCACGAAGGTGGTACAAATGAAACCATGGTTTAAACCATGGACAAAAACCATGGAGCGCCAAGTGTCGCATGGAATATTTCGTCACGAAATCGGTCATTTCGTCGATGAAATGATTTTTTGTAACGAAATGACAACATTTTGTAACTAAATGGACATTTCGTCCACGAAATGATAATTTCGTTAATGAAACGGTCATTTTGTCGACAAAAAGACCGATTTCGTAACGAAATATTCCATGCGACACTTGGCGCTCCGTGGATTTTGTCCATGGTTTAAACCATGGTTTCATTTGTACCACCTTCGTGAATTCGGACCTTTACGTTTTAAAGTTGATTTGAAATATCAAACGCAAATTCCCCAAAATTGCATTAAACTTTGCGATTTAAATTCAAGTGCGTTGCTGCGAAGATGTGCGTGTGATTTCGCGTGATTCTCTCGAGATAATTTTTCAGTGCCGACTGACTTGAAATATGTGTGATTTTCCTTCCCTAAGTCGCCATATTTGTTCTGTTTAAATTTGTATTACCATACTCTGAAAATGAATTGTTCTCGCGCTCCGATTCGCAACATTACCACTCTGTACAACGCGGGCCCATCTGAAATAAAAAGAAGAAGAAAAGTTTGTTTGAAAACGACATCTTTCGGACTACTATAACCTTTGTAAAAACAAACCTCTTTCCATTGTCGGACTAATTTAACTTTGGACTGAGATTTAAACCTTCGGCATAGCGAACTTTAACAATAATTCATTGTCATTTTTTCATTGACATTTTGTGAAGCATCATGCGTTTCGGCAGTTTGAAACGTGTGAATGTTGCGATGTTTTTCCCCTGCAAGTGCAGATTAAGTTCGGTCACGGCGAAAGTTCCGTTACGAAATAAAAAAAAATAATGCGAGCCTTTTCAACCATAACGCACTTCCGTAAATTCTTATGCGTTTAAACGCAGTTTCTAGTTTCGGACAAAAATCGCAAGTTTTTTCTTCAACGCTCTTGCTTTTTAAATACAGCGTTGCTTGTGATTTGACGGACTTGCATTTGATTTTTAGAGTTGCGTTTAAATGCAATTGAGTTTAAATTTCATACAATTAATTTCTAGTTTCGTATGATTATCAAACACAAGTCTTTTCAGCGTTCCGTGTGATTTGATGGACTTGCATTTGATTTTCAGAATTGCGTTTAATTTTTAATTTTGCTCACGAAATGAAAAATAATGCAAGTCTTTTATACAATAACACACTTCCGCAGATGTTTAGAGATGCGTTTAAACGCAGTTTCTTATAGTTTCGTACAAAAACCGCGAGTCTTTTCTGCAACGCTCTTGCGTTTAAAATACAGTGTTACGTGTGATTTGATGGACTTGCATTTGATTTTTAGAATTGCGTTGAAACGCAATTGAGTTTACGTTTAGTTTCGGATGATTATCAAACGCAAGTCTTTTCAGCGTTTTGTGTGATTTGATGGACTTGCATTTGATTTCCGGGGTTGCGTTTAATTTTTAATTTTGCGTACGAAATAAAAAATGATGCAAGTCTTTTCAAGAATAACGCACTTCCGTAGATGTTTAGAGATGCGTTTAAACGCAGTTTCTTATAGTCTCGTACAAAAACTGCAAGTCTTCTCTGCAACGCTCTTGCGTTTAAACACAGCGTTGCATGTGATTTGATGGACTTGCATTTGATTTTTAGAATCGCGTTTAAAAAAAAAAGTTTCCTAAAATTTTCTAGTTTCGTATGATTATCAAACACACCTCTTTTCAGCGGTCCGTGTGATATGATGGACTTGTAATTGTATTTGATTTTCAGAGTTGCATTTAATTTTTAATTTTGCGTACGAAATAAAAAATAATGCAAGACTTTTCAACAATAATGCACCTCCGTAGATGTTAAGAGAAGCTTTTAGATGCAGTTTCTAGTTTCTTTACGAAAACTGCATGTCTTCTATGCAACGCTCTTGCGTTTGAATACAGCGTTGCACGTGATTTGATAGACTTCATTTGATTTTTAGAGTTGCGTTTAAACGCAATTGAGTTTCAGGTTTGTACAACTATTTTCTAGTTTCATATTTATGATTATCAAACGCAAGCCTTTTCAGTAATGCACTTGCGTTTATGTGCAATGTTGCACGTGATTTGATACACCTGCATTTGATTTTTAGTTGCATTTAATTACATGTAGTTGCATTTTAATTAATTTTCTAAAAATGGGCCCAGATTTCTAATACCGCTTCGGAATAATCAACGTAAGAATATTTGGATAAACAGAAACACCTATTTTATGTTCTGATAATGATTCTCTACTAGGACCTATAGGTTTACAAAATTTGTGCGTTTTGAGAATAACAAGAAGGAGAAAAGGGGGAGAGTGAACTACTTTGGGTACCACATGTAATTCTCCAATGTACTAGTAAATGAGTGTATGCCCTTTCTATTCTGGCGTACAAGACAATTCATGGATGCATGGCGCGAACGCTACCGCGCCGTACCCTAGTGAATTACCGAGTAGAAATGCTGCGAATCGGAGCGGGAAAACAATTCTTTTTTCAGAGAATGGCGATAATATTTTGAGCAAAAAAAATTATGTCGACTTAGACGAGGGAATTAGCACGTATTTTAGCTCAGTTGGCACTCAAAAATCAGGTCAACTTACGAGAGTTGTCGACTTATAAATGACTAAGACAAAGAAATTTTCAAGGAATAACAAAGGCAAAAATCGGGACCTTTTTTATCGTGTCGACTCAAGCGAGGTGTCGACTTATGCGATGTTGACTCAAGCGAGGTCTACTGTATGTGTATAATAGAGTTACAACCCCATCATGCATACCTAACATACTGTATCACATACTGTACAGAGTATACACGTATAACTCCTTAAGGATATTGAGCTATGGCAAGCAGGAAGGGAATTAAATATTCTACTATTTGTCTTTTTAGAAAACACTTCATCTAGCTGTACACTCATTTCATTAAAAAAACTTTTCCACTTTCACATACCGGTACCATTTGTCTTTTTTTTAAGTATTCATCTATTTGCAAACCTTTCATCTTTATCACATTTCATCTTAGAAACAAGCATTCGTCTAGCAAGATATTATTCAGAGGGATGAAGGTTCAGGTGTGAGTTTCGTCAATTTGTCTTCCAATACAAAATGAAATTTGCAAAGGGAGACAAATTGAGCTAGCTGTGCATGCAAAGCATGCAAAGATGAGCATGTAGTGTACTTATGTCATTTTACTCAGCAAGCAAAGATCTGAATGTTTTGTAATTTCCAATCCCCAAATTTACCATTGCTAATTAATTTATTCCAGAAGGTCTAGAGGAACATTTCTTGCTTTACAATTTACCACATCACAACATACGGGTATAGTCATATACGACAGAAAATATTTACTAGGATTTCTCTTTGCACTGCTCATTGTCATTACTAACGGACTTTAACACTAGAGTACTGGACCCTCCAGAGATGTAGACCTCGAATCTAGATTAGACAGCTAGAAATTTATTAATACGATGGACCCTAGGTCCTACTATTCTAGCATGATGTGGTAAACAGTGGTCAGAGTTGACGGTCAGACAGAAAACCTGTCTGTCCAGAGGAGTCTTTATGTCTTCTGATTTTTACAGCTCTTCAGAGAGGAATTCTGTGTGTGTAACATTCCCAACGATAAAGAGAAAAGTAGATCTAGACCACTAGATCTATTTAATTAACAGAATACAGACTGATCACTCGATCTAGAACTAGGGATCTAGATGGTTCTAAGCAGGTCAGGATTAGAGTTTAGGTCTAGGGCCAGACCCACCTTTGTAATCGTGGCATGACTGAATAGCTATACAAAGCCCTGGGCTTCTACACCCTGTATAATATGTAGAACCTACAATGTACAAACATGGTATTACTGGACAGCATAGTAATTCCAGACGAGCACATATCTCTGCGTAATACTGACATTCAATATACACATGAGACTTTGTTGAATTGTAGACTAGCCTTACTGAGCATTGTATGGCCCAAATTTGCCAAAAATGTGACACAAAAATGTAGAAAATGCTAAGAAATTCACATTTCACCTCTGATTTAGAAGATGTTGATTTATCACAAAATGTTATCACATAGATATTGACCTGTAAAAGATGGAACACTGGGGCAGCATCAGAATAAATCAGATGAAGTGCATGTATGGTACTCCTTACATACCTGAATGGAATCAACGGGAAAAAAAAGGTGATTGCCAGAGAGGAAGACAAAAATTAAAATGTGATACTGGTTCCTAAGAGCATTACATAAATCTTTCGACCTGTAGCTGATTGAAAACGCTAAAAACAAACGATGAACAATTTGCCATTTTCGGGCTTTGCGATATTCAAACCCTTGTAAAATTGTCACCCGGGGGTGTTTTTCATTATTTTAGGTATCATTCGGTAGGGGAGGGTTGTGCCTTTAAGAAAATATATACTTTGTATGATTTTTACTGCATTTCCTAAAAGAAATGCCTTAAAGCTGAAAAAATTTACAAAAATGCATATTTCAAGAAAAATCTGAGAATTACGTCGTAATGTCTGTTTCAATCCCATTTTACAGCTTTACTTGTTATTTCCTTGTGAGTAAGCCCACACACTTCCAACTATTCAATTAAGTACTTCTGCCATGAACGTGTGCATTATTCATCTTATCAGGAAATGTTGAATTCACTTATGTCTAAAAAAGAATGTCTCTGAACGAATTATCTTTCCCTTGATGCAAAAAAATTCAGGATGAATATGAAAACATGTGAGGCCATATTCATTTAGTCTTATTGATACTATCATTCTGTCAAATTTGTGAGTGAGCTGTATGAAATAATCATGTGGTGGCTCATTACAGAAAATTATAATGGATAGCCATCAGAGATGTTCCATTGGTTAATGGTGTTATTAACGAAAGTGGCGTATGCTTGAGATAAAAACGGGTGATCAGTATGTTAGTGTGAGCCAGGCGACTATAATGACTGGCAACTTCAGCAGCATGCTGTCCACAAAAATGAGTTCTGGTTGAAAACCCAAATTGGCGAATGTCTCATATCAAAACGAATGTCCCTGATTGAAAATCTCTGAAGGGATTTCCCTCATCTGACACATACGCCCTGCGTGATCCTGTATTTGCATGCTTACTTTACGCACTGACGCACCATCCTGGAATTGAGTAGGCACAGTTCAACGGAAATGCCCACAAATCCTGAAAATGTGAGTAATATAAAAAACTTTCCTTGTATTTTTGCCGATTTATAAGAGCTTTTATTCTGTAGATTTGCCAATCAGTATCATTTGTGAAATGATGTATTTTAATCTTTGGATTAGAGCTAAATTAAAAAAAGGATAGACCATAAATATATAAGAATCTGCACGAAGATCATAAACTGCAAGTCTCTGAGCAAAATGGAAAATGTCTCTGAAAATTACTGTTTCATGAAATGAATACATCCACTGTACAAATCATGAAAACATAAAGGTAAAATTAGCTCTCGATGGTTGTGATTAGTATAATAGGAATAAGTAGAACATGGATGTGTTGTAATATTAAGAAAAATGAAGCTTTCTCAAAGATGTTGAAAATATGTAGAAGAGTTTCAAATTTTAGGTTTCCTGTAAACTGAGCAAGTGTAAACACATTGCCAGGACAAAAGCTATGTTTTGTGACTTGTAACAGGTCAATGGTAGGTGGGTCTAGGAACACTACCCCCTGGAAAACCACCCTCCGGATAACTACCACTGGGGATAATTACCCCCCAGGACAATTCCCCCCAGGGCAACTACCCGCCGGACAACTACCCCCCTAGGGCAATTACCCTCCAGGGCAATTACCCCCTAGGACAACTACCCCCCCCCCCCCCCCCCCCCCCCGGACAACTAACCTCCTAGGGCAATCACCCCTCTGGGCGATTCCCCCTTAGGACAACTACCCCACAGATAACTACCCCCAGGATGACTACCCCTGGATAACTACCCCCTAGGATAACTACCCCCCAGATAACTACCCCCCCCCCCCCGATAACTATCCCGCGGATGACTACCCCCAGATAGCACTATCAAATAATACATTATTACAACAAAAAAGCAGTGAATTCAAATACAAATGCAACTTAAACAATCACTGAATATTACCGATGCCCCACCCTGATGTGATGGTGTTAGCTCATCCAGCAAAACTGGTGATTGGATTTATGTTCTTTCAGAAAAACAAATGTGTTATTATACTATAGTACCACGGCAACACATTGCCCAGCCATGATTAAAGATATGTTCGACTCATTTAGAATTGATTATCCTTAGCAAAATCTCTTACCAAAACCAATGGAGTGAGCAAAACACTGCTAACTTATTTTTTTTTTTTTAAATACTGTTTCCGTGACAACACACTGTCTAACACCGACAAATGACGAAGGTTGCACTAAAATCGGGATAACTACTACCCACATTAGTACCCCTGGTATAACAACTACTACCCGATAATTAACCCGTTGAGGACCGTTTGATTTTGCTACAACACGCATTTCCCATAGACACCTGCCCGAGTATACTCGAACTCGTCCTCAACGGGTTAAGACTACCCTGGGGAATTACCACTGCAATCCTCCTAACCGTGTGATTACTCACTAGTGCTCTCCCACCAATCTTGATAGCCTAAAAACTACCTCCGGATATCAAACTTCTTACCCTCCAGGCCAATTGACCAAGACAATTCCCCATAGGGCACCCCCGAACTCACAGCCCAAGACAACTACTCAGAGGCAGTTCTGCCTGGGATCAAAGGTCATGGAGTAGCCGCAATATCCCATAATTATGTCTAGTTATAGGCCCACATATTAATGAATACATTACTGTATATTTTGGCAATGCTTATCACTGCCTCCGGATGTGTCTAGATTTTCGATGCGATTTTCTGTTTATACCGTAGCACTCTTTTCAGTATTGCCCTGCTGCATCATTTTAATAGTGAGACTCTTATAAAGCGCACATTTCTACCTAAAAAAGATAACCACTATAGATAGATTATAGCCAACACAGAACATTATCTCCATTGAAAATTGCCCTTTTCTAAAATTAGGCCTCAAACAATCACCTCTCTGCCAATTAATTTGCCACAAGAAAATTACCCCTCCCATTTTTATTTTCTAACATCGTTTGTTATTTCAGTCGAAAAACTCATATTCTGTGAACAGTGAAAAATAACGGGTATCAACGAAGTCTTAGCAGTCACAGTGATTAATTCTTTGTTTCTTTTTATTGATTTCAGTATTCCTGAGCCGCATCTGAGCCGATTATACATTAACCATCTGTGTTTTTGTCTTGTCCCTTTGCTTGCTTGCTTGTTTGCTTGCTTGTTTTGCAGCCGTGCTGGTCATCCAAGGCTAACGCTGAGAGATCCCCATTTCTGCATTCAGTCTAGGAATGCAATAGTGAAAAGCTTGCTTGCTTTACAAATAATAATGATGATAATAATAATGATAATAACAATAATAATGATAATAATGGTGGCTATACTTGCACAGGGCGCAGGTCCACTTTTTTTTCGATGCTCATGGCATTTCAAAAAATAAGAAGAAATATAATTATATAATTATCAAAAATATCATACATGTTCAAACATGAAAACACACAAGAAAATGACAAGCAACAAACAACCACATACCAGATAAAGAATGCAATCGTTTCGAACATTATAGACTGCAGTTTTAATATAGTCCTCAGTGTGAGAGGAACAGATACGTTTTAAGTTTGGATTTAAATATTTTGTAGATGACAGCTACCTCATCTGAATAGGTAGCTGATTCCACAATTTTGGTCCTATAATGGAGAAAGTACGATCACCTCATCCATGTTTTCCTCTGGATTTTTGGAGTAACAACAAATCTGATGGTGAACGTAGACTTCGTGTCGGATTGTATTTGGGAATAGAGTAGGTATACAGGGAAAAGGGTATAAACCGAATGATGTACTAAAACAAGATCTTAAAAATGATTTTAAAAAATAATTTTAAAAAGGCCGATGCAAGGAAGGGATGTTTGGTGATATGGAATAAAACTTAGTATAGTAAAAGTTAACAACCAGGCGGCAGAATTTTGCAACCGTTGAATTTTTGTGACATCCTTTTGGAAGATTACACAATAGTGAATTCAAATTCTGTAGAGGGCTTTTACAGTGATTTGATCAGACAATATGTAACTTAGTTCGCTATTATTATCTACTGAACATAAATATATGAACAAATGAGACCCTTGCTATATGTTTTGTTCAAATGAGTAAAGTAAAGATAAGAATATAAAAACCTATGCTTACATGACCAAAACTCCACCTTTTTCTCTAACTTCCGTGTGTAATAACCTTTGTAAACTTCACAGGAGGTAAACAATATTTTAGGAACGAATTAACACAGTCTTCGGAAGGATGAACAAAATAAAGAATGTCTTCATTTGAGTGTTTTTTACCCTTCAGTTAAATTTTCACTAAACCAGTGTTTAATTTAGTCAGAGACGTTCGCCAATGTGTCACAGTTCCATTTAACCTTGAATAAAAACACCAGCTGACATCAATGACATTTCACTGAGATACATTTTTATCAGTGAGTCACATGTCTAAATTTTGACCCCTGATTTGCCCAATTTTATATCGTTCAATGTTTTCACCAGGCTCATATCATGGTAGACCTTCATATCAAATTTGAACAAAATCTGTTAAGAAATGCAGCCTATAGAGCACACACAAACCATCCACCAACATGACCTTTGACCCTATAAAAGACGGAACACGGGGGGGGGGGGGGGGGGGGGGGGGAGGGGCAGCACACCCAAAATCTATAGGCTTGTAGATTACATACCAAATTTGAACAAAATCCAGTGACAAATGTGACCTCTAAAGCGCACACAAACTATATGCACAAAAATATGGCATTTTACCCTATTAAAGATGGAACACTGGGGGCAGCATCACCCAAAGTTATAGGTGTAGAGATATTACCAAAACAAACCTCCATACACAATTTCAAAGAAATCCGTCAAGGTTTGTGGCCGCTAGAGTGCACACAAGAATGTGATGCGGCGACGGCAGCGGCGACTTAACTCTGCTGAATCCAAAGTATCCTCTGACATACATGCGGGGGGATACAATTAAGAGTCCGGTAATGCAATACACTCTCCAACTACAATACTGTAGAACCAACTATAATATGTCTTGAATTTTCAAAAAAAAAAATTTAACAAATGGCAATAGACTCTACTTGCCCTAACATTACAGATTCTAAATTCTAGGTCAGGCAGAACCAGACTGGTGATGATGGGCGGGCCATACATCACATTGTAAAGCTAGCCTGCGATGCTGACAGGCGACTCAAGTGTATGGTCTATTATCAGTGGAAATAATAATCTAGATCATGTAGCTGGAATCTACTAAATCTACACCACTGACAAAAGTTCTCGAGAACTGCTCTAGAAGTTAGAATGTCTAATGGTAGAGGCAGAGCCTACTGGTAGACAGTGCCATGTACTATGTAGACCACCTGCCCGAGTGTAGGAATAATAGGTCTAGGCCTTGAGACTAGAAACTGATATAGAATAGAAACTATACAAAATATTACAAGTTACTGACTTGCTGTATTTTGAAACAGTTTCATGCCATGACATCTCATATCTAGGTAATCTAGATCAAGAAACCTTAGATGTTCTAGACTCTCGATCTACAATGTGTCCTCACAAAATAAACAACTGAGTTTCATTGCAACTTTTTGCTATCAAAATGAGATGTTTGTGGATGGAAAGATGCACTTTGCTTCTGTCATTTGATGCACAATTCAGTGTTCTTAATTCATGCATGATTGAGTTAGAACAATGAACAGTGGTGGTACCGAATGTTCATATACACATGTGAATTGCGACTGAGTTATTCAGGCTTTTTCATCAATCTTTTGCACACAAGAAAATCACAACATTAATATAATATCTATAATTTTCTGTTCATATGACAGCTTATGCGTTAATTTACGAATGCTCAAGAAAACTGAATTTGAAAATGTGCTTCAATTACACCCAGATAGATGGTTGTTAAATAAGGAGCCATGTAGCTGTCCCAACTTGGCAGATAACAATGGCTTTCATGCTTCAATGTATGTAAACACAAACATGGGGGGGGGGGGGAATAAAAGGGAACCTTGCAGGCGGTTGGTTGTGAATAGGGTTGTGAATAGGGTTGTGATAATTCACATGATCATGAGCTTGTCGGACTATGCAATAAACTACTGAGCATACGGGTGTTCATCAGCAGAATATTGAAGGGGGGGGGGGGGGAGGTAACCCACTTAAACAGCCTTCCCAAGGCAAAAACAGAGGACTTTCTGCTTTTCACCTGTACCTTTTAATTACATGTATTAGAAGTGCAAGTTTAGTGACTAAAAAGTAATGTACTCCTTTCCTGCTTTGCCCCCCTTCAAAGACTTCAAACCCCGTGAGTGATGAAAGATGAACCATGCTTGCCTGTGAAATATGTAGCAAGGAATGAAAATGCTGATAGAAGTTTGAGATATACAAAATCATCAAAATTTGTACCATTGTTGTAACATTGATTTCTGATAGTCATTGGACTCCATGCAGCCTGAGAATATTTACCACATTAGTCTTCAATTGGTTAACCCTAACTAGGCCGGGGGGGACCTCCGAGGCCCCCCCCCCCCGACGTTTCGTGGAATGTATCGCTATCAAAGCTATCGCCATGACATTTCATGACTCTTTTCTTTTGAGTCTCCCGCATCTTTTGACACCAAATTTGCGATGCCCGGGCGCGCGCGGTTCCGAAGTTGCGCATAAATATGTACACGTAAGTCAGACCAAAAATTGCTCAAAAACGTGAATTCATGTACAATTTCAATGCAAACTGTGTTTACAGGCAAATTTCATAAAAGCATGATTATTTTGGGGTATATTGATAACATATTTTCTTGTTTGGAACAATGTCGGGGGACAAATTTTCATCGAAAAAACAATGAAAAACATAAAGTTGAAAAAAACAAAGAAATACATAACAATTTCAAGAAACAATAAAATACTTGAGAAATTTCTCTGATTGCACATTTTTTTCTCTTACATTTGCTAAGGACACTAAAAGGAATATTTACACATTCAAAAAATGTGCCTGTTTTGAGCTTTCTTTAGTGATTTATACCAAATTGTCTGATTTCAGGCATCATTATGCATAAATCAACATAACTTAGCATAACTGATAATTTTTTGAAAAATTAACTTCATGGTACTTTAGATTACATCATAGGCAATGTGTGTGGCAATCGCGATCGCGCAGTCGACGGCCGAGATCTGGAGGGGGGCCTGGGAGCCCCCCCGGCTCTATCATCTACCTAAATAGCCCTGCCTAGTTAGGGTTAAGTCTCATAGCATATGCTAGATAAAATGACAACTAATTGCTTTCCATCTACATACAGAGTTCTTTGTAAATATCCCCCTTAACAACATTCCCTGTAACACTGCCATTGTTTTGTGTGAATTTAATTGCACAGATGAGCCCATTGTCTATTGCTAAGACAGGAAAGCTGAATGCTTGTTTTTCGGCTATCTGTAGAATCGGCAGAAATGAAGCATGTTTTCATGCAAATTATTCTTGAGCACGTGCCATTCATATTTCACTCATTCTGTGATTTTCCTTTTTGCAGATGATTGCCAAAAAGGCCTGAAAAACTCATTCAAAGTCACAATTTGCACATGCAAATGAAAATTTGTTTGCACTCTCCATTGTTCTAACTTAGTCATGCATGAATTATGAACATTGAGTTGCGCATCAAATGAAAGAAGAGAAGTGTATTTTTACAGCCATGTACACCTCATAAAGCAAATTCACAATTTTGACAGCAAAAAGCTGTAAGAAAAACTCTGTTTCATTTTTTCTGGGACACACTGTATAAGTAACCTATTGATTAGCAGTTGATTGTGAAATTACCAAGTAAGTCATAATCCTAACCATTGCACATTCGATACTGAAATAGATCTACAAAATATCAAACATAATTGCTCTAGTGCTCTCTAGCTAGCAGAAGTTTTGATTGCATTATCTATGAGGCGCTCTCCTTCAGGATTGTTTAACATTTCCTATTTAACCCAAAACATGTGTTAAAATAGTGTAGATCTAGTGGTGGTTTAGTAGAGGTACGTAAATGTATCGTATAATAATGCATTATGCCACGGTTGGTGTGTGTGATTGGTAGATCGCAGAAAATATAGACGTAAAAAGCTATAGATATTAGAAATCAGAATGTTGTACACTGAAATATGATATGCATGCAATGGCAAGCAGCTTGTTTATTTATATAGCATACTGATACAGCGGCATCATGCATACAATTCTGCGTGCCACTAGTTCTCTTGGCTAGCTACATTGTAGCTACATGTATGTAAGTACCATTCAATCTCTCATTTCATAGTGCATGAAGCTAATGTACCATGTGCATGCACATCAGAGGCACACCTGCTACAGTGGACTCCCCTTCTAACGAAGTCCTTGCGACTGGCTGTTCTCTTTCGAAATATCAAAATTTCGATATGACCAAACAAATAAACAAATAAAATACATACAGTGGATAATGTTGCAGCCTGAATTTTTTCTTTGTTGTAACCGAAATTTCGTTATGACCATGTTCATTATAACAGGAATGCACTGTATAGCATTGTGATGTCCCCTACACGTACTACCTCCCTAGCTGGCTCGCAGCTGGCCTCATCCCCAGGGGAGCTGTGTAGCACAGTTGGGTGATCAAGTTCTGACACAATTGCACTGACTGAGGATCTCTTTCTCTCGCTCCTGCACATGCCTCCAAAAGATGAACAACTGTTTTTATTCTGTCATTTGCGTGCAAAAAATGAGAAATGTTTCGAAGGAGAAATGATTGTCACAAAAGAGAAATGAGTGTTTGTGAGAGAAATGATTCTCACAGAGAATGGAAAGAGTTAAGCAAAGAAAGGCCTGGTGAGACGTATCATGGTGATGTGGGGGACAAATAACCCTATGTCTCTCACACCACGCTGAAACAGATGAACGCTCTGTGCAGGACAAATGATTCGTTAAAAGAAGAATGATTATGAAAAGACAGAGAGTTTGGAAAAAGACAAATGGTTACGAGTTGAATGATTGGCAAAAAGAAGAATTGGCTATGAAAAGATAAACAGTTTACAAAAAGATGAATGGTTTACAAAAGATGAATTGTTTGCAAATAGATGAATGCTAGTGTGTAAGATGAATGGTTTGTGATAAAGATGAAAGGTTTGAAAATAGATGAATGCTTACAAAATATGAATGATATGTGAAAGTGAAATGGTTTTCTTGAGTGAAATTAGTGTACAGATAGATGAATTGTTTAAAAAAAAAAAAAAATAGTGGAATATGCCTATTTAATTCTTTTCTGGCATGCCATCCTGAGCGATTTATCATCATTTGAAATTTATAAAAGTACAACAGTGCAACATATCATTCAATATGAATGACTTTCATATATGTTAGATGACATTCAAAGAGATGTACTCAAGGGCAAATGATTCATTGTTCAGTCTTGTAAACATATTTTTAGCAAAAACTGTTTCGAGTACGGGGAGAATGATATAAATAAGTCTGCCAGGTGAGATATGCATGAACCAAACGTTTTCTTTTGAACATGCATTGCATGTGCTGAAAAGTAGACAGTACTTCATTCGCACATAAAAATTCCAACATTTAGCGTTGTGAAGCAAAATGTAAACAGTGGGAGCAAAGGGGTAAGAAGATGACCTGGCTGAGAAACTGCAGCTGCAATGTTAGGAACAGGCCATTGAACAATTTTGACAAGTTTGTGAATACATTATAAAGATAGGCCTGTGTTTGACAGAGCTCAAAACATTAGTCTGGATTTGTTTGATCATGGATACTGCATTGTATGGAATTTTTCATCAGGCCTGTAGTAGTTGAAAGCATTTGCCTGCAAAAGGTGTAAAGAAATACACTTGATTTTTCCTCCAGAAGTCATGACAGAAGCATTTTGGGAGACCCACTGAAATTTTCAAAATTCTTTCAGTTGTACTACAAAATGATTGAGCTCATGACATTATTGCTATTATTACCAGTACTAACATTATGATTATTTTTGCTTTGTGTGTTCAGCAAATATACAGTAAAGAATGAAAAAAGAATAGGGTAAGTAGGCTGATCAGTACAGATTAAAAATCATACAACTCATTAACATTAGTCAAATGTGTCTTTATCACATGAAGTATTTCCCTTGATTAGTTTATGGGTAGGTCTGTAAGTTGATTCATATTCAAAAGATTGAGGTAAACTGGCATTACAAGTTTTCTTTATTGCCTCCTCTACATTTAAAACATATTTTTAAAATGTGAATGTGTCAGTGTCACAAAGAAATAAGTATGTTCCATTTTTCATGGTCTCAAAACCTCAGAAATTGAATGGTTCAATTTTTTTCACAAAAAGGAATCCTGCACAACTACACATTATAGCAATCACATGTGTCAAAATTTCAACCTTTTTGCTCTAAAACTGAGAGTAATTTGATCAACAACATTCGGTACAATTTTTATGAACATTTCCCATTACTATGGCAATACATTACTCATTACTGTTGAAAAAGATGTATCGCACATCTACCCATGATAGTGGTCACACATGCCAAATTTTAGGTCAATTGCTGAAAAAACAAGGGAATAGTTCGTTTCACGAGATTTTGCAACGCAACCGACCTCAGAGTAATTCCTATACCCCCATACACACTACATGTGGGTGGGGGGTACACAACTGATGAAGGAAATGCGTTTGAACATCTACTTTTAGGCAACATGTGACTTTGACTTATGCAAGGTTGACTGCATTTTCTTGCACCAACCTCTGATAATCTTAATCATTTTCTGGTAATTTGGTTGTTTAATCTTTATAAAGTTATAACAAGATACAGGGGAATCTCGATGTAACAGTGTTGGTTGTAGTTACATACCTGATGACAAAAACATAATTCTTTATTTTGCAGGTCCCATTCCTTTCAGATTCTTTTGTTTCATCCCTAAAATAATGAGATACCTGATACAACAAGGAAAATTTCAGGGGTCTGAAAGCAACTTCTTGTAACAAGGTTCCCCCGTTTCTAATTATCTATACTTCAAAGAGGGTAGTCCCTAAACTTTGTGTACCTGCAGCGTAAAGCCGTAAAAGCCAACCTGCAGTCAGCATTTCACACACAATGGTTGTAATTCCTGTTGATCTTTGAAATTGCCCAAAACACTATCTGGGAATAATGCGTGACATATTAATTACGAGGACACTACCATCTGAGTTTTGTACAATGTAAGACTTTACACAATCATATAACAAACTATAAACTGTACATTAAAGAGTCCATAGGGATGACTGTGAAGAGCTTATTCCTAGATGCAAGTGTCTCATTGTAGATGCATACATGTATACTTGAGCATCAGCAATTATGTCTTCATGTCTGGTCATTCCTGCAGGTCAGAGATCACAACAAGGGTGATGAAGAGAATGAGATGTGGATAGGTCCTGCTTGGAACAGCTGTGGATAATATGTATGCATCCTTGGCAAAATAAAAGAAAAAAAAAATGACTACTTCAACAGGAGCTCTACCCACTTCATAACTTTGCTTATTCTGACAGATTTGTGACTGATTGAGGAGCAAATGCCTAGAACACACACGTATCTAGCTATTCTGACAAATAAAATTGAACTACTTGCAAGAAAAGATAGAGCAATGGCATCACATGCTAAGACCAGGCAAGTCTTCTGCAACGGAATTGTGTTTTGACTTTTTCATTTCCGCAGCCCTTGAGAATATGGTAGAAGAAGAGCCAAGCTGCTTGCTCATTGCTGATATGTCTCCAGATTTTATACACATCACAGCTTTCACCAATGAAGCAACTGCAGATCATAGAGTTTCGTCATGGGTCCATGGGGGTGAATGTAGTTGACACCATTCCTTGGTGTGGGTGTCTTAGTGTAGCTGCATACATAAATACCCGGGAATCGATGATCACACTCGTATCTTTGGCCATTTCTGGAACACAGATTGTGGAGAGAAGTGATTATAAACAATTAGTGATACTATTATCTAAATGTACAATAAAATAAGACATGTAGTGATGAATGATGAATGGCATAATCATCTTACACACAAGAAATATTGTTTAATAAACATAAACTTTTGCCCTGTAATGGAAGTGTATCCCCAGGGTTGTTACTCTATGAGGATTAAGATAATACCATGATGGAACAGCATACAAGATTATCCCACAAAGTTGAAAACTGTGGCCAGTAAAGTGTTTTTCAAGCCAGCAACCTAAACATATTCTGAGGGTAGCAGCACCTTAAAGATGAATCTATATTTGACCATCATATACCCCAATGAACAAAATTTCAATATCCATCAGGAAATAGCATCTATATGGTGCACCCAAAACACCCATTAAAATATGACCTTTGACTCTACGAAAGGCAAACACTTGAAGCAGCATTACCAACATGAAATGCTGCTTGGTGACTGGTTTGCCTCTGTCACATCACATCGTTCTCCCAATAGGAATAAAGAAGATCACATCTCATCAAGAGACGTGCGTGTGACTGTGTGACATGACATATAACTTGTTGCAGGTATTACGCCTTTTGCCGGTTATGATACTCTACTCTGCGTAAGTGACATACTGTGATATATATTCGATATGCGTGTCTGACTTTTCTGACTCAATCACCATGCCATAAGACTTGATATTTCTATGAGAATTTTGAAGCAAAATGGTGATGACAAGAAAGCAGGGTCAGACATCGGACCAACGAAGATCTCCTATACAGCCTGCCGGCAACTCCCAGTGGAAACCAGAGGACACAGAAGCCCAAAATCTTGCTGCCCAGTCAACCATCACCATGGCTGCATCAAGCGAAGCTCTGAAAGAAACCATTGAATGCCAGCAAATGGATGCATTGTCAGGCGAAGCCATGATGAAAAGACTAGTGGAAGCTGTAACGCAGAGTGTCTATACGGCCATTTCCATGGACTTCGAGAAGCTCCAAAAACAGCAATCAGCCCTTGAGAAGGAAATCAGTGGCCTTCAGAGGGAGCTGGCTTCTTCACAACGTCTCATCGAAGAGCAAGAGCAATATTCAAGGAGAAATTGCCTGCGATTCCTCGGAGTACCAGAAAAACCAAGAGAAGACACAGACAAGATCATCGTCAACGACAACCTCGGCATCCCATTGGCACTCGGCAACATCGAAAGATCACATCGAGTGTCGCCGAAACCAGGATCTCCACAGAAGGGACCACGACCCATCATCATCAAATTTGCGCGATACATCAGAGACCAAGTGTACTGAGCGAAGCGAAAACTCAAGGGTTTCAGTGTTTCGTTGAAATCTCATCAAAGAAGCATCAAAGAAATCCTCTGTGAAAAGGTGCTGGACATCCTACGGCAAAAACACAGCCCTGGTACACGAACCTGGACAAGCCGACAAAAAGGTACACATCACATCGATAACAGACACTGAACAACTGAATTGACTATTCTCTATATGCATTCAATCCTTAACGAACACAAGCCCATCGCTCTCAATGAAAACATTTGGCTGCTTTTGTTTAATTTGTGCTAATGTTATACAACATTCGTTGTACCTGGTGTCATACGTACTGCTTAAGTGACAATGTTAACAACGGTGAATGGAAGTGTCGAAAATGTAGTTTTCTTGTACTGCCAGGTTATTATGATTGTGATAATGCAATCAGTTCTGAATTCCGTATCAGTAGCACAAAAGACAATCTGCATACTAGTTTTGAATATTGTAGCTTCGAACATGTCAATAGGACAATATCAAACCATAATGGTTTTAATGTTTCCCATTTGAATATGTTCTCTTTATAAACTTATAGATGAAGTAAAACATGTTTCAAAATAGTCAATTTCATATTGCATCATTCAGTGAAACATGGTTACTAGATAAGACAACCCCAGATGAATACATCAATGTAGATACGTATAATATTACTAGAAAGATAGAAACAGGAAAGGAGGTGAAATTGCAATCTATGTGAAAAATGATGTGATTTATAAGATAGAGAGGATATGCATGATAAAGAGTTTGAGATGATTGTACTCCAAATTGAATTAGCCAAACAAAAACCATTTACTGTTTGTGTATGGTATCGTCCACCCAACTCCCAGGTGTCATCTTTTGATAAATTATCCCAAGTATTCCAAAAGATAGAGGCAGTAGACCTGGATGTACTTGTCATGGGTGATTTCAATTGTGACATGCTCAGATCAAACACCAGTCGATATGTTGCGCATCTTTTGTGTCTTACCAAGGATTTTAATCTGACACAACTTATAGATAAACCAACTAGAGTTACAAGCTGTTCATCTACTCTCTTCGATTTGATATTTACATCTAACACTGAAAAGATTATTAAATTTTATTGTGATGCAGTCGAGATCGGTTTGAGTAATCATTATATGATTGTTGCTTTGTGGGGTAATGTAAAACAGAAGTGTAACAGTCGACATCGCATAAGTCGACAACTCGCTTAAGTCAACACAATAAAAAAGTCCCGATTTTTGCCTTTGTTTTTCCTTGAAAATTTCGTCTTAGTCAACATTTAGAAGTCAACAACTCCCGTAAGTCGTCCTGATTTTCAGTGCCAACTGAGCTGAAATACGTGTTAATTCCCTTGTCTAAGTCGACATAATTTTTCGCTCAAAATCCTTACTGCCATTCTCTGAAAAAGAATTGTTTTCCCGCTCCCATTCGCAGCATTTCTACTTGCTAATTTGCTAGTGTAGGCACTTACCGCACGGTAGCGTTCCGCCATGCGTCCATTGTCTTGTATGCCAGAATAGAAAGGGCATACACTCATTTACACTGGAGTATTACATGTAGTACCCAAGTCAGTTCACTTTCCCCCTTTTCTCCCTCTTCTCCCTCTCGTTTTTTCTCAAAACGCACAAATTTTGTACACCTATAGGTCCCAGTAGATATTCATTATCCGATCATGAAATATGTGTTTTCGTTTATCCGAATATTCTAATGTTAATTATTCCGAAGTGATACTAGAAAATTGATTAGAATGCAACTAATTAAATGCAACTCAAAAAATCTAATGCAGGTGTGTGCTGAAAAGACTTGCGTTTGATAATCATATGAAACTAGAAAATAATTGTACGAAACTGAAACTCAATTGCGTTTAAACGCAACTCTGAAAATCAAATGCAAGTCCATGAAATCACACGCAACGCTGTTTTTAAAATGCAAGAGCGTTGCAGAGAAGACTTGTGGTTTTCGTACAAAAATAGCACACGGAACACTGAAAAGACTTGCATTTGATAATCATACAAAACTAGAAATTGTAGGGAACTTTTTTTTTCAAACTCAACTGCGTTTAAATGCAACTGTAAAACTCAAATGCAAGTCCATGAAATCACATGCAACACTGTATTTACACGCTAGAGCGTTGCAGAGAAGACTTGCGGTTTTTGTACGAACTATAAGAAACAGCATTTCTACAGAATCTACAGAAGTGTGTTATTGTTGAAAAGATTTGCATTATTTTTTATTTAGTATGCAATACTAAAATTTAAACGCAACTCTGAAAATCGAATGCAACTCCATCAAATCACACGGAACACTGAAAAGACTTGCGTTTGATAATATACAAAACTAGAAAATTGTAGGAAACTTAAACTCAACTGCATGTAAATGCAACTCTAAAAATAAATGCAAGTCCATCAGCGTTGCAAAAAAGACTAGTGGTTTTTGTAAAAAACTAGAAACTGCATTTAAACGCATAAAAATCTACGGAAGTGCGTTATTGTTGAAAAGACTCCCGTTATTTTTTATTTTGTAACGGAACTTTCGCCGTGACCAAACTTCGTCTGCACTAGCAGGGGAATGACATCGCAACATTTACACGTTTCAAACTACCGAAGCGCATGCTGCTTCAAAAAATGTCAATGAAAATGGTAGCAAATTGTTGTTACAGTTTGCTATGCCGAAGGCTTAAATCTCGGTCCAAAGTTAAATTAGTCCGACAATGGAAAGAGGTTTTTATGAAGGTTAGTCATCCGAAAGACGTCGTTTTTGGATGAACAAACTTTTCTTCTTCTTTTTATTTCAGACGGGCCCGCGCCATACAGAGCGGTAATGTTGCGAATCGGAGCGCGAGAACAATTCACTTTCAGAGTATGGCAATAGAAATTTAAGCAAAACAAATATGGCGACCTAGGGAAGGAAAATCACACATATTTTAACTTAGTCGGCACTGAAAAATCATCTCGACAGAATCATACGAATTCACACGCATATCCTTGCAGCAACGCACTTAAATCTAAATCGCAAAGTTGATTGCAATTTGGGGACTTTGCGTTTTATTTTTCAAATCAAGTTTAAAACGTAAAGTGTCTAGAAACGGGCCCAGGTTTCCTATCCCGCTCTCTCAAAATCTCTCTAGAGATTTGGGAATTGTGCGCTGTCGTTACTAATCCGCGCGAGATTTATGCATAAACTAAAACATTGTTGCTAATGTCAGTATGCATGTTTTGGCGGCAAAAGGAGTAAGATTTGGATAGCGATCTGCATCGTGATCCGAATCTTACTCTGTACAGGAGAAATTAGTTTTCATTTATAAGTCGACTTTCGCGTAAGTCTACGTGTTTTGCTCAGTCCTGATTATGTCGACTTACACGAGGTTGACTGTATATGATTTCACAGACTGTAGGAAAATTAGATACTGAAAATTTTCAGACGGAGTTGGCCGGTGTAGATTGTAATGATATGTATCAAGAGAGCGACACTGAATTGGCGTATGATTTCATAAATAAATTTTGCTCAATTTTGGATAAGCATGCACCACTGAGAATGAGGCGTGTTAAGCAAAATAATGATATTCCATGGTTGAATAAAGAGTTTAAAGATATGATGAAGCAAAGAGATATTTTAAAGAAGAAAGCCAAGGCTTATAATAATCCAAGTGATTGGGAAAGTCACCGTAAGTAAAGAAATAAAGTAACAAGTAAGCTTCATAAGCTGAAAACTGAATATATTCAGAGTAGCATTGAAGGCAATTCTGGTGACGGTGAAAAGAAATGGAAAACATTACGCTGTGTGATTCATAAAAAACGTTGTAATCCCAGTGTATACTCTGTTCAAGTTGATGGTGATGTAATTGAAGATAATCGTGAGGTTGCTGAGTTATTGTGGCACAGCACTTCAGTGGCTTGAATCTTACATCACTAATCGCTCTCAGTCTGTCGTCATCGACGGCCAGCTGCTTGCTTCGACACGGAGTTCCGCAGGGCTCAGTGTTAGGCCAATTCTGTTCACTATGCATTTATCACCAGTGGAAGATTTGATAACTTACTTTGGTTTTGGTCATGCAATCTATGCAGATGATACTCACCTCCATGCAACAGGAAAACAGGGGGATTGGCCAATGATTATTCCAAAACTGGAAGAATGTTTATGTGCTATAGCTGATTGGTCTTCAGTAATTAGCCTCTCAATCAATGAAGGAAAAACTGAATTACTTCATATATGTTCACGTTTTAGAACAAGGAGTTTGCTTCCTCTGATAACTTTCAATAAGTTTATTCTTCGTCCAACTAGATGTGCACATAATCTAAGGGTTCTTTTTGATGAGCAATTGACTTTGACTGATCATATTAACAGTATATGTCGTACAGCGTCATTTGGATTACATAGAATTGGTTCAATTAGACGTTACCTTGAGCAAGGTGCGACTGAACGGCTTATACATGCTTCTATAATGAGTAGAATTGATAATTGTAATGGATTGTTGGTTTGTCAGATTCAATGTTAGGTAGACTGCAGCGAATTCAAAATTCAGCTGCAAGATTGGCTACCCGAACTCACACATATGACTCTATTTCTTCAACGTTACACACGCTGCACTGGTTGCCAGTCAAACATAGGTTAGTTTATAAGTTACTTATAATTGCATATTATAAATGTCAACATCAGTTAGCTCCTCATTATTTGCAACAGCTCCTCAAGGAATATCAACCTTCCAGACAACTTCGCTTAAGCACCAAACAATTGTTAAAACGGTTTAATGTAGCAACTAAGTCATATGGTCAACAACCTTTTCAATATTCAATACCTCAACTTTGGAATCAGCTCCCTAGTGATATCAGAGAATGTTCATCATTAGATCAGTTCAAGTCTTTACTGAAGTCTCATTTGTTTGTAAAGTAACTGTTCTGTAAATTTTCTTCTTTGTTTCTGTGTGTTCTTACACGTGTATCCATCTTTTCTGATTTCTAAAAGCACTTAGAGACTTGAATGTAATTTGCGCTCTGTAAAAATTGTTTATGATTATTATTATTATCATTCAATTAATATTTTATTAAGATTGTTGGGAGACTAAAGAGTCAATGTAAATTTGGGGATAATTTTTAAAAATATTTTAGTGAATCTGTGAAATCGAAATTTGAACTTAATCCAGTAACAGAGAGGAAATTTTACATGGGCTCTCAATGAATAAATCTACTGGTCTGGACAATATACTGGCAAAGGTCATTAAAGGACAAGTTCACCTTCATAAACATAAGGATTGAGAGAATGCAGCAATATTTGTAGAACACATTGGTGAAAGTTTGAGGAAAATTGGACAATCGATGCAAAAGTTATGAATTTTTAAAATTTTTGTGTTCGAACCGCTGGATGAGGAGACTACTACAGCTTGTGAGTCATATGCGTACAACAGTATGAAGAAAATGTAAGGAAAATTCAACATATTTTCACTTTTTTCGCATAATAAAAGAGCACTTGACTTGCCTCTTTGTAAAGGCAGGGGGAATAATATTACCCATAACATTTGTCGGTAATGAGTCGGGGGAATGTGTACTTTTTTCAAAAGATGAAATTTTCTGAAATTCTCTTTATATTTTTGTTATATTGTTGTACGCATGTGACATCTAAGTTATTCACACACTGCAGTAGTCTTCTCATCCAGCGGTTACTGCACAAAAACTTCAAAAATTCACAACTTTTGAACGGATTGTCCGATTTTCCTCAAACTTTCAACGATGTGTTCTACTAATATTGCTACATTCTCTCAATCCTTATGTTTATGAAGGTGAACTTGTCCTTTAAAGTTGCAGCCTCGCTTATTGTGTCACCCCTAACGCATGTGATCCAATTTGTCTTTAAAATACGTCATTGTTCCAACTGAATAGAAGACTGCTTAAGTCATTCCTTTACCTAAGTGTAACAATGCTTTTGAAATGTCCAACTATCGTCCAATTTCTGTACTGCTGGTATTGTCAAAAGTTTTAGAGAGTAACTAAATACTTGGAACAAGAATTTAATTCTCTCTTGTAAACAATCAGTTTTTCTTGCAAACCACTCAACCAATACTGCTCTGTTAAATGCTGCTGAAGATTTACAGGACAGTATGGACAAAGGTCTTATTATGTGCCTTGTTACTTTAGATCTTAACCCTATATCTGTCACATACGCCGTAGTCAGACTGCTCAGACATTTTGCAGTGCACAGACACAAGATTGTTGATGACCATTTCTGATTATTATTATTGATATTAATGTGTCATGTTATACATCATTTGAAAGCTCATGGTCTAAACTTTCATTTTCCATAATAATCTGAGTGAGGGCGCACTTCAGTTTTAAGTAGGACGCCCTCTTATGTCACATAATTATCAATGCAGACTTATTTCCACATGTTACCACTTCATTTTTCCAAACAACATGAGCTTGCATCACAAAAAGGTCTCATAGATGTTGTAGAGAATTTATTCAGCTTTCAGATGGTATGATTTTTTCATCAATAGCATCAGTACTTTTCATTTTATGAACAAAAGTCTGTGGCAATTACAACCTAGATTTCACACATTTTGTGTACCGTGGTAATTTCTGATTTTGTAAGTGATGTTGGCCTGAAAGTAGACAAAGCATTTTTGTATCTTGTCAAGCTGAAAATATAAATTGAATTGTGCTTTTTTCTTTCAAATTTATATTAATCTTGTCCTATGATAATGCCATAATGATAAGATAATCTAAGGATAAAAAATGTTATTGAAAATATCGACGTTGGAGTGTCCATGCATTCCAGTTGATCATCATATGCTAGTCTACGACTTTCTGCACTTTCCTTATTGAAACAGAATTAACTATCAGAGCAGTCATTTTCTTTATGATAAACCTGCATTGAACTGAAGTTTCGCATAGTGACGGTTTGATCATGTAATAATAATAAACAGTCAAACATACCCCAACATCAAGACTGTTCAGCTTCAGGCCGCCAGCAGGAAGCTACTGTAACCCTATTGCTCCTTACACCTGCCCCGCTGGCCCCGGCTAACTAGAGACCCATTGCACTGCTGTTAGTGCTGAGTAAACGGTTGCAACAGCTGCACCGAATGTGCAGTGTTCAACTATTCTTCAGATCATTTATGAGGCCGATATTACTGAAACTATACCCCTTCACAGAATTCAGAGATGTTGAAATCCCTAATCTGAATGTTTTCACTTCATGTTTTACTATTTTGACTTAGATAAAATCGATGAAAATTGACCCACGTGTACGATCTTTTCATCGCTCGCGGCGATCTCTATTACAGTCCCATATATACAGATTCGTGTAAGTTCTCCACACATGGCAAAACTGTACACAATACATTGCCGTCTGAATGCAAATGAACATGGGCGGGGCCACCACAATTTCTTGGACTTTGAGAAAGCTTTCCTGATTGGTTAAAGGTGGGGAAGCTTTTTTCAGGCTGGAAATCGTTTCCTTACACTGTCAGCCAATCACAAATGAGTTTATAGAGTGGTAGTGTCTCAGCCTTTGAAGTAATCTGTCAATCAAAATAGGGCCGATAATATCGGCCGAAGCATTTCTATTGCAGTTTTTGGGCCGATTTAATCGGCCCGTGACAGAGATAGGGTAAAGAAGGCATTTGACATGGTTGATCATGTTATTCTTCTAGAGAAGCTGAAGCATTATGGTTTTGATGAGGGAAGTGTGTCCTGGCTCCAAAGCTACTTAACTGGTAGACTTCAGGCCACTATATATAATGGTGAATGGATATACTTCATCGCACAGGAGAGTTGAGTTTGGTGTACCTCAAGGATCTATACTCAGCCCACTGCTGTTTTTGTTTATTAATGATATCCCAAATGTAATACACAGCACTGCTAACTATCACTGTATGCTGATGACACTTGTCTCTATTTTTCATCTAGTGATCCTCATGTTATGTCTGCCTCAATTAATGACGATTTACAAAAGTATTTCGTCTTGGCTCACATATAACAAATTGATTCTGAATGCGGCAAAGTCTGAATATATGCTTATTGGTTCCCAAAGGCAATTGAATAGATTTAATGATGATTTTATTAAACTTGCTGTAGGTGGGGAAATTTTGCACCGTGTTCCAAAATGTAAATATCTGGGATTTATTTTTTATTCTACTTTAAAGTGGAAATATCAAATTGATTATATTCGTAGCAACGTTGTTAAGAGTTGATTTCTTTGCAAAGCAAAATCATTTTTGAATTCTCATATTGCAAAAATGTTATATCACATGATTATTCAATCTCATTTTGATTATTGTTCTTCTGTATGGACCAATGCTAATAAGTCCCATCTGAATATGCTATTCATTCTACAGAAAAAAGCCTTGAGAATTATACTAAATGCTGATATGTTTGCACGAAGTGATGAATTATACAACCAGTCAGGAATCGAACCTCTTCAAAGGAGATGGAAAAGAATGAATCTTATTCTTTTGTTTATTGTGTCCATCACACTGCGCCTGAATACCTTGCCATTCGAATATGCATACAAACTCCACAATACTGTAAAAGTGGAAATTTTCACGCATTTCGCGCAACCAGAAACTAGTGTGAAAATAAAAGCATGTGAATATTTTTGCTTGCCATATATTCCAGTGTGGGATGTCTTGATTCCACTGAATTAAAAACATGCGAAACTCTTCTTACCCGGCCAAGTGCAAAAAATTAGTCGCGCGTAAATATCCACTTTTACAGTATTCCATGCTTTTGAAGTGAACAAGTATACTTGTATTTATTATGTTGTCTGAGTGCTTTTATTCTTGTTTTGTTGTATATGTTTGAAAATCAGTCTCGTGCTGAAAGAGATATCTACCCTGTGAATGGAAACAAATAAATAGAATAGGTCTATATTACATCTTGACAATGTGAAAAGATGTCACATGATTGGCAAAAAACTGTAATTACATGTCTCAAAGTTTGGCAAAACCCCAAATGTATCATGGCTTACATTCCTTGAAAATAATAATAATAATGAAATTTTTTATAGCGCATATAACAAATGAATGTTCCCTATGCGCTTTACAATCTCATCACAAAACAGGGTTAATTAATGTGGCTAAAGTGTTTCAGAAAGCACATTTGAGAATTTGAACATTTTTACTCAACTTTTGACCCTACCACCAACAACTTCAAATTATCAATAACTGGTAATATCCAACATTCATAATACTTTGAGCTATTTTCAAAATGGGAAAAAAGTCACATAGTCTCAAAAAGCATGGAACCTCATCCACTGCATTATTTGCTACATATTTTTGAGCAGATATAGATTAGGAATTTCATCACTTGGTTTACAATAATAACTTGAAATGTTTCTATGGCCACTGGTATGCCTCCACCTTCTCACATCATTCTTTCAATAGGTCTATAGTACATCTTGAGCAGATGACTTACAGTTTGACATGATTGGTAAAATATGCTGAGCATTTATTCATTCCTTGAAACAGGTTATGTTTAGAGGGCTATATTGATTCAGAGAGTATTAAGAAATTTTAGCATTTTCACTTCACTTTGACCCTTGCCCTTTGACCCAATGGCCAATGACTTTCTTCAAATAATCACAGTTGGTAGTAAATGGCCCCACTGGTCACACTTTTAGCTATTTTCAAAATGAGGAAAAGGTGACGTTTAAAACATTTCCACTTGACCTTTCACCCAATGGCCCTTTCCCAGAGAATCATTATGCAGTAATGCATGTATACATACCTAAGTATATACACTGAGTAATTCCAAGGTATAGAGAAAATTGCATAATTTCAGCACTGCATAGTAGAATTTGAGCTTTTTAGAATGACCTTTGACCCCATGACCTAAAAGTTCCCAAGAGAATCATTGTCAAGCAGTACATGTATATATATCAATTTCCACGGAGAAACCTTGTGTCATTTCCTAGATACGAAGAAAAAAGAAAAAAGTGAATTTTTAGCATTTTCACTTCGACCTCCATGGCCAAAAGCTTTCCTTAGAGAATCTTTGTTTGGTAATGTGTGTACTAATTCCATAAAGATAACTTCTGGCATTGCAGATGTATTGGGGAAATAGTGAAATTCTAGGCATTTTACCTTGACCTGTGATCTTTGACCTTCAGCATGTGCTTAACCCACTCATACATACCTTCATACAGTATGTCAAGTTTCATTTGGATACCTCAAATGGTTCTAAAGTTACATTGTCCACAAAATCGTTTACAGATGGAAGGACAGACTGACAGACACCCCGAAAACAATGCCTCTGGTCACATTACATGGCGAAGGCATAAATATTTGACAATGACAGTTGATCAGCCATTAATTTCATAAATCAAATTAATTACTTTTGTCAGATCTTATAACTGTTCAATGTGTGGTTTGAGTTAATCAATGATTGACGTTTTCCTGCATATTAAAAAGATGGTAGAACTTACTGGGTACATTTTAGATTTTTCCTGTATCAGTTCTATCTATACTGTTACAGTGGACTCCCATTATAACGAAGTCCTCAGGACTGGCAGTTTTCTTTTATTAAAATAAAATTTTCATTATAATCGAACAAATAAACAGCAGAAAACATAGAATGGATGATGTTGCAGCTTAAATTTTTACAGTTGTAACCGGAATTTCGTTAGAACCTTGTTATAACAGGAGTGCACTGTACAACAAAATTACCTTATCACAGTCTCATCTAAATCTGCTTGTATGGTTTTTACCAAAATTTCTAAATAAACTATCTTGTGATTCTTCTCATGGTGTCAAATTTTGAGGGCTTTTCTCTCTGTGGACATACATGTGGACATACATGTGATGCAGCTTGATGAAATTAAACGTTGCACAGGTTAGTTGTGGAACTCCACAAAAATGGTTATGAAGTTTATATCCAGTTTTCTGCAGCTTCGCCTTCCTTGATAATTTGCTTCTAATTTTGAAAATAAGAAACTGCAATATCAAGCCCGAGTAACAAAAATTTAGATTCAAAATGGTTTGCAAAATTTCACAGTGTCAGTCTACATGCATAGAGCAGACAGTATTAGCAATCACCATTGTAGATATCAACTTCAAACACAGGTGGTAGTATGACATGACATTTCTCAACGGGTTAGTTGATGCAAAACCTCAATAAAGGGTAAAGAAATAATTACTATAAAATGCTGAAAAATGGTATGCACTCTTTAGACATAAAGTGATATAAATACAAGTGCAGAAATGTATCTCGCCCACAAATGTACAACACATTTGTAAAAATCAAACTTGTTGTTATACAGTGAAATAAAGGGCAAAGTGTGAGTACAATAAGAGCTTTGTAACTTAACATTGGCTCCTAAAAGTTCATTGACCCCTGATAGTGACCTTTGACCTTGTGGTGATCTTCAACTCCCCAAGAGAAATCTACCACAAAGTTTGGTAGCAAACAGTCCTACCGAGCAAAAGATATACATGTACGCCATTATCGAAACACGCTGTAAAAAGTAACATTGGCCCCTAAAAGTTCGTTGACCCCTGTCTGTGACCTTTGACCTAGTGATGACCTTCAACTTCCAAAGGGACATCTATCATCCAAGTTTTGTCAAAAGTGGTCATATGGATCAAAAGTTTTGAGCCATAATCGAAATGTGCCATAAAAATTTCAAATTGGGCCCTAAAAGTTTGTTGACCCCTGTCTGTGACCTTTGACATTGTGGCGACCTTAAACTCTTCAAGGGACATCTACCATCCAAGTTTGGTCACAACGGACATATACATCAAAAGTTACGAGACATATTCGAAATGCGCCATAAAAACTTAACGTTGGGCCCTACAGTTCATTGACCCTGCCTGTGACCTTTGACCTTGCGGCGACCTTCATGTTTGGTAAAATGTGTAACTTTGTTTAACCACTCTTCCCGCCAAGCTTGATTGAAACCAAAGTCCTCAGTAGAGAGTTATTCAAGTTTTTGTAGCGTTATGGAAGGACGGACGGACAGACGCCGCAGGCGATCCCAAAGGGCGGACTCACACTGTACGATTTTTACTGCGATACGTGGCGATGCGACAATGAGCGATATCGCGCCCTGTTGCCCTCTGTCGCAGGTGCTGCGATGCATACCCTCACACTATGCGATTTGTAGCATACGATTTACATTGTGCGCATGCGTACAACGATATGGCACCGGTCTGAATGAAGTGTACTCGTGAATGTTTTTGGCGACGTTGGTTTGTAAAGTCTGTTGAAGCTTGTTTGTTTGTTTGTTTGTAAAATAACTTAAAAAATACTAGATATGAATCGAATAATACCGTATAATCAAAGAAATAAAGTTAAAGATGATACAAGGAAGAGATGATGCAATTTTGGTATTGATCTGGATCACTGCCTGGATCAAAGTTTTTCTTTCTTTTTTCGGGGGGGGGGGGGCGGTGGTCGAAAGAAATGGGGTCATTTTCAGCATACTTTATGAACATTTATGTAACTACAACAATGGGTAGAAATCACAATGTAGGTGAAAATGTACTACAGCCATGATAGTGCAAGTCTAACATTGTGGTTTCGCAAACACATACAATATTGTGCTGACCTATTTTGCAAGTTGGTCCTTGAAAAATTCACTTTGGTTTTCTGTATGTATTTACTATCCAGATGTAAGGGAATCACACTTATTTACAATATACACGTATATTGATTCACATATACAGAAAGTGACAAGAATAAAGAGAATGATCTCATATTCAAGTCATTGAATTTAATATAGTTTCATCGATCACTCTTGCTGTACACCAAAATACAGGTGCATGCTTAAATTATTTTAATGGCAATTGTACTGTCAAAATAAAGCACACAAAAAATGCAAAACTAGTACTACTGTAGTACTTTACCAAAGCAATATCATAATTGTGCTGTACAATTCACATACACTGAAGTATGGACATCATAGTTCATAAAAATAGCACACAAAGTGACAAAACTAAGCAACTTCTATTTCTCTTCCACATAAAAAAAAAAAAAAAATCAGTCAACATCTACAAGAAGTTCAGCTATACGAGTGATTGTTGCCATTACAATTTGCATGAGACAACTACCTATGCCACTATTTCCAAAATCATGTTGCAACAAATAGCACAGAGCAAATTGCTGCAATATAACATACTCTACAAGCAATGCTCTTGAAGGTACCGGTACATAAACACTACTGTAAACATATTCTGAAACATGTCAAAACAGAATGATCATACCAGCATTCTAAGGGGTGCTTGGAGGTGCACTGAAATGTGCTACCGGTCTTAATCCAGATTAATCAGACAATGCATGCACTGCAAAATACTGTGGCCAAGCAGCCATTTGGAGTGAAATTCCAACTGTGTGAACCTTGTCAATTGTATACCGCCGTAATATCACTACAGGAGGTCTCATCTTCAACATTGTCTATTTTCTGTCCATCCCAGATTATCTTACTGTCAACCTTAGGCATTCTTCACAAGAAGAAGATGTGCTGGTTAAAATGTGTGAAAGGGAAAAAAAATAAGATAAAAGGTTGAAGGCCAGTGTACATGTATTTTGGTCACACATTCTACTTTCCAGACATGACATAAGCAAGAAATAATGTTATCAGTAAATCAGGCAGATACAAATGAATGAACACTGAGTTGCTTTGAAATACTTGAATGATAAGGGTAAGTGGTAAATTGTAGCCCACAATGTAGCAAAACTAACTATAACAATTTGCTGACTCAAACCCTCCAATGGTGAATCCAGTAATAAATGTTATCCGTTGATACAGATAGAGATAGTATAAAAAAACAAACAAACATAATTTTGTGTGCAGGGGGGGGGGGGGATCAGTGGTTAAGATCAGAAGACTTTTTTTAAATATATATGAATAACATACCAAACACTTATACAGTAGCAGAATATGACTGCATAAGGAAAAAGAGCTATCTCAGAATACTGACTGCTGCAATCACTTTACTCTAAATTCAGAATTGCACAGTAACATGAGTTCTTGTTTGCAGCTACAATGAAATTTATTGCAAGGATATATGGCCAACTTTAGGGCAAAGCATCTCTTGAACTTCTTTTCAAGTTTTCCATCCATTCAAAAGAAGTTTGGCGTACATGTTCAGCGCAATGCAAAGTGTGTTGCCATGGTAACAGCACTTATGGCCCTCAAAATTATGTAAAGGCTTTGGGAACAACTTTCTTCCCCAGTTTTTAAGCCATTCAAACAATATTTGGCACACATGTTGAGTTCAAGGTAAAGTTATGCAAAACATACATTTCTAAATTGTAGTGGAATGAATGTTTCTATTGTAACAGAACATTGTAATGGCCCAAACAAAACAGGGGAAAAGCTTGTGGATCTTTTTTTCCCTCTCCAGTTTTGCAGCGATTCAGACAAAATTTGGTACACTTGTACTTGATTTATAGTTGCAGGATAAATTTTAAAGAGAAAGTAAATGTGCATTGCTAGAGTAACAGTGCATAATCGCCGTAAAATAGAAAGATTAAATGAGAACTTACCTGTTTGAAATTTGATCTTTATTTTACGAGGGAGTTGTAGGAAGAGAATACATTGAGAGACCCGCTTTGCACACGCGCAGTCATTTTTCGAAGCATCAAATGTGGCTGCTGGATATTTGAAAGATTATGGAGAACTTAGCTTCACGTTTGAAAACTTTGGGAGGGAGAGGAGGGAATGTATTCTCTTCCTACAACTCCCTCGTAAAATAAAGATCAAATTTCAAACAGGTAAGTTCTCATTTAATCTTTCTATTTTACTTCTGGAGTCTCCGAAAGAGACTACATTGAGATTTTGAAGCCCAGTAGCCATATTTGTAAGAAATATAACAGAAATGACTATGAATTGTCATTTACCAAAACGGTAAATTGTTTACCTTGTCTGGTCATTTTAGTAGAGCAGTTGAAAGACACTTGCTCCCATCATCCAGAAAGGGTTTTCTGTAGTACTTTCTGAAAGTCTTTTCATTCGTCCAGCCTGCCTTCTCAAGGATAAACGAAACTGGCAAGTCTGCTCTGTGTGCAGCTGACGTCGCAGCTGCTCTTGTTGAGTGAGCCTTATATTTTGCAGTGTCGATTCCTGCCGCTGTCATAACATCTTTGATCCACCTGGAGATGGTTTGTGACGTAACTTTCGCATGGGGTCTGCGAAAACTAATAAAGAGCCGACGCTCTTGGCCTCGAATTTCCTCAGTCCTCCGTACGTAGGCTTTGATGTAGTTGACAACGCACAATCGATGATCTGGAGGGTAGGCTCTCATGCTCAGTGTGTAGCCAGCGTTTCCCGGCCTATTTTGTTTCAGTAGCTCGCTGAAATGAAATGTAACTGATGATCCCTTGAGTATCATGTTGTCCAAATTCAGGAGCTGCAACGACTGTGCTCTCTGTGTTGAGATGAGAGCCATGAGCATGCATAGCTTTTTGGTGAGATCTCGTAGGCTCAGTGCATTTGCCGGTGACAGCTTTCTGAGATAGCAAAACACAATATTTACATCCCAGGTATCTACATAGCGAGGTCTTGGGGTTCGGAGATGGAAAACTCCCTTCATAAACCTTGATATCAAAATGTTGTTCCCAACTGTAGAGGCACCATCCTCAAGAACTAGGAATGATGCGAGCGCACTTCTTGCTGTGTTGAGTGCATTGTATCCAAGACCTCCTACATGAAAAAGCTCACTAAGAAATTCTAAAACAAACTGAACACTAGAATGAAGATGGCTTTTCTTCTTACTCTTGCAAAAGTCTTTCCACTTCTTTATGTACACACAATATTGCTTCTGGGTAGAGGCTCTCCAAGAAGCGGCCAAAATGTCCACAATTTCCTTCTTTAGTCCTGTCCTTTCGAAGGGCTGCCGCATAACCTGCAACAGAGAAGATCAATTCGATCATAACAAGGGATGTGGTTCATGCGTAACAGGTTGCGTTAATAGGTTCCTACTCCTTGTAATTAGCACTGCTTCACCCTTGAACATCCTTTTCAGCTTAGGAAACCATGCCTGTGTGGGCCAATTTGGCACTACCATTATGCCTTCAGCTCTATCTGTCCTAATTTTTTGAAGACATCTTGGGATGAGACAGAATGGGGGAAAGGCATAGAATTTGAAGTCTCCCCAATCCAACGTAAATGCATCTACGGCTTCTGCATTTGGATCTGGCAACCAAGTGACATATCTCTCAAGTTGGTTGTTTAGTCTGGACGCAAAGAGATCAATGTCTGGAAGCCCAAAAACTGAAACTAATTTGTTAAAGGCTTGCTTGTTAAGCATCCATTCATTTCGGTCACTGAACTTTCTAGACCTGCTGTCTGCCTCAGTGTTCTCACTCCCTGGAAGGTGTGCTGCAGTAACCCAAATATTACGTTCCATGCACCACCTCCAGATGTCTCTAGCTGCACTGTCACAGTCCTTGGACTTAATACCCCCCATGTTATTCAAATAAGCAACTGCTGTTGTGTTGTCTGACCTAAGGAGGACATGAACATCATGTAAAGAAGAGCAAAAGGACTTCAGTCCAAACCCGGCTGCCAATGTTTCCAGGTAATTGATATCATTCTTTCTAGCTCTTTCCATTTCAAGATCGTTCCATCTGCCTCCTGTTTCAATGGACAGATTTGTGGCTCCCCAACCAAGCCCACTAGCGTCTGTACGCAGCTCAAGTGTAGGTCTGTTACGCTTAATTGGTGCACACTCCTCAAAAACATGATTAATCCACCATTTGAGCTCTTCTTTCCCTTCTAATGACAGCTTCATAGGTCTGTCAAAATGGCCTTTGTTAGCTTTAAGGGCGGCAATTTTGTCACGTTCTAGGCATCTGTAGAAAAGAGGGCCATGTTGGACTCCAGGGAAAGTAGCTATTATCTTCCCGATAACATGTGACACCTGCCTGATTGTGGGTCTAGTATTGTCAAGCAAGTCTGAACAGACTGTGATAATGTCCTGCATTTTCTCTTCTGGCAAGGAGATAGTCATATCACCAGTGTGCAGCTTAAACCCTAGGAATGTGAGCTCTTGTTGGGGCTCTAGCATAGATTTCTCCTCATGGACTACGAAACCTAGCTCAGACAGGAGATTTGTGGTTGCACGTACAGCCTCCTTTGTTTGTTCTATTGACTCTTCGATAATGAGAGTATCATCAAGGTAGCCTAATACTATGTGCCCCATTTCTCTCAGTGTAGCGAAAACAGGTTTCATGAGCTTGGTGAAAAGTCTGGGCGCTGTGCTGAGCCCATTTGGTAGGACTTTGAACCTGTAAAATTTCCCTTGCCATGGAAATTTCAAGAATTTTCTGTGTTCAGTGTCAATTGGAATGGAGTAGTAAGCATCTCGGAGGTCGACTGAGGCTAGGAAATCTCCTGGGGAGATTAAAAGGGCAGCTGTATGAATGTTATCCATTTTGAAGTGTTGTACGCTCACACACTTGTTCAAATCTGTCAAATCAAGTATTAGTCGAACACCCCCATTTTTCTTGGGTCGTGTGAAAATGTTTGAGAGAAATTCTCCTTCTTCATGACCACATTCTTCGATAACATTCTTAGTCAGTAAGCTTGCGATCTCTCTGTCAATACAAGCTGAATTGTGCTGGTTTGGTTTGTATTGAATGAAGGGCTTATCCCTCCTAGGGGGCATACATGCTTCTTCAAATTCAATTTTGTAACCCCTGATTGCTGCCAAAATAAATGGATCAGCTGTGATTTGGCACCATCGCCTGTAAAAAAGCCTCACTCGACCTCCGACTGCCACTGGAGCTTTCTTTGGAATACATTGCACACACGTACAAATACATTGGGGAATGCAGGTATGATCATGATGTGAATCGAAACTACCTACCTCTTTGGGTATGCTGGTAGTTATTTCTTGCGCTGCATTGGAGGCCTGTGCTGTGGAGCCTGTTGTGGGGGGCGGCTCGCTGTGCGGGGTGGTGGCTGCTTGCTGTGACCCCACTGTGGGCGCTGACCTAAAAAAGGCCTGCTACTACCGCCGGCTGTTGGTCTGTGTGTTGAGGCAGCTGAACTTGCAGTCCAGCCAGCACTTCTGTATTGTCGCTTGGAGAAAGCTGCTCCCCTGTACGGGTGGTACGTACTAGACTGTGGCCGCGAAATTGGGTTTCTCATCACCCCTGATGCAGCTTTCTGCTCCTCTTTGAGATCTTTCATTCTCTTTCCCAATTCATCCCCGAATAGGAATTTAGTGACGGGAGTGGAAGGTTTGCAAAGATGAGAGTAAGTGGCTGCCATGTCCGGCTTGATAAGTTCTTTCCTCAACGAATTGAGTTCAAAATTGGCATTGCACAGCAACGCCAATGCGTCCTGCTGTGTGTCGGTCAGCCGAGGTGATGGGAAGGACTGTATTAGCGCGCTCAGGCCCTTCGTCAGCGACTTCTGCACACGCTGTAACTTGGCATCTCTACTGCGTGTGTGTTGCGGTAGGTTATCCCAGATCGGGCCGTTCACCTTCGGTGTAGCGAGGTAAACACAGTTGCTCGGGGCTGGATACTTAGATGCCGTCTCTTCCAACACTTTTTCTTCTAGAGGGTGGCTTTTGAGGTAAGTAGTAGAGCTGGCTAAGTCCTCGTCTACCGGTAGCCCTGTATCACCCGGCTTGGCAAATTTTGCTGCGAGAACGGGAATTTCTTGCACGTCTGCCGCGTCTGACGCAAATTCGCCTTCTTCTCTGTTGGCTTCGCCCGTGTCACGCACGTGCGGCTCCCCGCACTGTTGAAAATCAGTTTCCATAGGAATTTCACACTGTCCGGCGCTGTGCGCCTCATCGTACGCCACAAAATGGCGCGATGCCGATTTCGGCGGCGTGGAGTTTACACTGGGCAGCGCGTCGACCACTTTACTCAGAAGACTTTCCAGTCTCGATAGTCTGTCCTCGACATCCGAGGATTTTTCGGCCGTCTTTGGGCCCTGCTTCGCTTGCGGCACTTTACCCGCCATGTTAGTACCGGAAACCGTGACCGACTTAACTAGTTTCTTTTTCGGCTTGACTTGTTTGCCTGTCGGAGGGGAACGTTCTTCGCAAACAACGTTGGTGTTTCCCACTGCGCCGGGCTTAGCCGGATGATGCAGCTGTTCTTGGGGCTGTTGTGCCTCCATCACCGTAGCCACCGCATGACTTTCGTGGAATGAGGCCGCTAGAAAAGGCTGTGCTTGCCGCCTTGCTAAGCACCGAATAATCGTTGTACAATATAGGAAGATTGCGGGATCTAAATTCCACTAACTGCTGGTTTCTAGAACCGTTAGTACCGCGAAATGCGATAAAAGATCAGAATTTTCGACTGCGATAAGGGAACTACGTTCGAATACTCGTGCGTAGAAAAGCGATATGACTGCGCGTGCGCAAAGCGGGTCTCTCAATGTAGTCTCTTTCGGAGACTCCACAAGTAAAATCATGACAAAGCCTTGCACATTGAAATTCTTCAGCTGTTTGCAGGTATTTCAGAAAAATTTGGCACAGGGTGATTGCAAGGTAAATTTGAGCATGACAAGTTTTTCAAGAGTAGCTGTTTTTGTAGTTAATGAGAAAACAGATATCAAACCATTGTAAGATGATAGTAAATGTACTTGAAGTTCATGTAAACTTGCATTGGTCCGACATAAATGAAAGAAAAAGTCAATATGACAGTTTCTTCAAGTTCCGCTTTCAGGGCTGCCTGCTGAATGTCTTCTTGCACGAGTAGCTGCCACTTTCTTGATTTGAAAAGTCACATTTTGTTTCCAGCAAGTCCCAGAGAGACAGCAATGTCATCCTACACCGATCTTGCAGTTACAGATGTAAGAATTGAGGTGAACTGCATGACAAGGGCTAAACAAACAAGAAAAAGAGAGAAAAAAAAGGGAGAAAAATGGGGAAAATATTAAGTGTTACAAAAATGCATAAGGTACACTGTGTAGCATTGTTTGTAGATTAGGATACCTCCAATTTTCCACATAATTGCTTAGAGTGATTACAGCACTTGAACTACATACATCAGCAACTGACAACCATGGTTGAGTTATTGAGTTGAGTTTTTATGACATTCATTGACCTTGGAATTGACAATGGAATTTGTTTTTTCTTGAAAAAGTACAGGAACAATGTGGCATGTTTCTTTTTTATACTTAGTGAACTTACACCTGAATAGTCCATGTTTCATGTGATAACTTTAAATCAGCAAATCTAGCAAGGGATCTTAGATTATGAACCCCCTGACAAAAAGAAGTATCCCTGGATCATAATTCTCAAAATAAAGCCTACTCAACAATGTAAATCAAATTTTGGATTTACAGGTACACCCCAAATACATAAAATATGTTGCACTTGTCTGTAGAAAGAGAAAAAAAACAGCAAGCATGTATTTTTCTTTCTTTTTTTCTTTCTCTTTTTTAGGGGCAAAGGAAACCATTTCCCAGGAGTGCATGAGTAGGGTACTTACTGCTGATAAAATGCTGGTTTCCTATGCTTCTTGACTCCTCTTTATCTTCTTAGGTATTGCTTTGACAGTTCCTGCATCTCCTTCTGCTCCTACTCCATCATCTTGTGTGCAGCATTTCAGCCTATGACGACTTGCTGGCAGAGTCTTCATCATCTTGTAGTTCCTAAAAAGGAGAAGAAGGGAAAAGAAAAACATGAATACATATTGTATTGAATTAGAATGATGAAGAGGGATGCATGATTGCCACATGCCTTACTATGGATTCATTCTTTCAGGGCAATAATGTTTTCATTAATTTCTAGAAATTGCTTTTGATGAACTGTATTTGAAGTTTTATGATAATCTTTTCATCACTTTTAGGCTAGCATGAATGAAATTTTGACTTTCTTCCAAAATAATGTAGGAAACAATTAAATTACACCATTTGAATTACTTTCTTTCTTTCTCACAACTGAACTAATGTTTGTTTTTTTAATTGTCAATGCATCATAAAAAAAAAAGAAAAGAACTGATGTATTCACACATGCAGTCACATCAAAAATTTGGGAAGTATGAGGAATTGTTTATTTCATCTTCTAACATATACCTCAGTCTCAAAATTGGTAAGTGATCCTCTTGGCATAATGTGTGTCCTCAGAAATTGCACAGACAATTCATTTATTTCTGTAGGACAACCAGTTTCCAGCTGCTCCTTTTCCACTCTTCCTTTTCAACATTGTGAGAAGCCTTTTGTATGAAGTCCTTAGAGATTTCATTTTAACTCAGACCTGTTTAGGGTGACAAAAGGGAAGAATATTTTTTAGGCTTTTATGATAATCAGAGTAGACTCTAGATTTACCATTTGGGTAAAAAAGTGCAACATGAATAGACTTAATAAACACGTAAAGTGATAAACACATTTATTCAACTATTCACCATTGTTAATCATTGGACATATCAGAAGCACTTGCATGTAACCCACAATATTATATAGGCCTACATGTTCTGTGCTTCATAAATTTATATATTATTTAGTTATAATTATTTCAATCAATTACTAAGGTCTTGGGGCCCAAAAGCTAAACCAAATTACACTACGTATCACATACATTAAATACAAGTATGTCAATATACATGTGTAACACATGATGCACATAGCATTTGTTTTCTTCAGTCTGCAATTTTGGATAATTCATGAATTCCTTTGAATGATAAGCACGTTTTATATTCCGCCATCAAACTGCAAGTACAATTTATACACACACAGATGGGGGCATGGTCCTTGATGATTTCAGACTTAGAGTTCATTTGATATTATGCAATTACAAAACAATTAAAGTTAACACTAACAGAAAGTAAATTGTATGGCATGTTATAGCCTGACCAAGTGCTGTGCACAGCACAGTGTCATACTGTGTGCAAAGCACGTTCGTGACTTGCTGAGGCAGCAACGACAGGGCTGTTTATTCTTGAGACAGATCGACAAATGAAGTGCTACCAGATAATCAAGTAGTACAACTTACGTCTGCAGACCTGAGCATGAACATAAGTTACAGCCTCATATAGTAACATTACAACTTTTCACTTTGGAGTGCATGATCACCACATAAAAACTCCAACTACACAGTGACACATATGGATAAAATGTAAATCACATAGAGAGGGTCACTTCACTGCATTTTTTTTTTTGGGGGGGGGGTCAGACTCAATCAGTAAAATGATCATGGAGTACATCACACAAAATCCAATGTTCTTTGCATATAATGTAGCTGCGCAAGCAGTTACTATAGCACGCCACAAACCCACACCACATTAGACTATTATCATCTCACACTTGGTCCACTTGTCTTTGGGACTCGCCCTCCACCACTGGCCATTAGCTGTTCTACAGCCTGCCCAAGATCTAGAAATTGTTTCTAGACTACAATTTCCGTACAAATGTCCAAGAACAAACGATCAATCTAAGTTACCGCAGGCCTCATTTAGGCCCTATTCTTTTTCATCTGTATCTATAGTGCTATACACCTGCCCTAGTTACCGGTACGCAATTTTCACGACACTAGACCCTTCGTCAATAATAATGAACATGCATAGAGAAGCCCTTTTTTTCCCGAACTCCTCTCCTAATAATGTTTAGGAGAGGAGTTCCTCCTAAACAATTGCTTAGGAGGAGAACCATCAAAGATTAGAAAAAAAAATGTCATTAAACTCCTCCAGACAGAGTTTGTTTGTTTGTTTTTTGTCTAGGATCTGGATCCCTACTGCTTCTTATCTAACACTCGTAGCTATGGATCTCGAATAGCTCCAACAGTTAGACAAGTTCTAAATTCTCTATACATGTAGGTCCACGCCTATTAGGGTCTAAGAGCCCTAACGTTAGATCGAGACCATTAAAAGGTCCAAGCCCACGGCAGGCTAGGCTAGCACAGTTGAAATCTAGATCCAGCAATATACTCCAACTCTTAGATTCTAGTAGGCCTAGAGATGTCTAGGCCTAATCTATGCGGCGTGACAGGTTTCTTGGTACATAGGCCTAGATCTACACTGCCTGTGTCTAGGCCTAGGCCTACTAGTAGTACTAGCTGTAGGCCCTAGATCTAATAAGTCTAGACTTTAACACGTTAGGCTCTACACTCTGCCCTACTGCACTTAACTGGACGTAGTGATCATGTCCAACTCCATAGGTTCTCTGTCTAAACGTTGAATAGAGGTCAAGATAATTTTTTACACGTTGATAAGAAAAATGATGATATTGATATTGAAAGTCTACCCCATTAGGATGTAATTAGCTGAATGTCTAGATCTCTAGAAATCTATACTAGCCTATAGCATCTAGCACTAGTGTAGTAGTCTTGTAAAATGTAGGCCTAGTCGTAGCACACTAGTACAGATGTATGTCTATAAAAATCGACCAGATCTAGACTCTTAACGTTAGTAAGTTTTGTTAGAACACTCTAGATCTAACGAGGCCTAGAACCACTAGAGTCTACTCGGCCCATAAAATGTGTGTACCTACAGAGATGCCAAGTTCAAAAAACTTTTATGAGTGAGATTTCTATGACTCAGCGTCTCGGCGCTCGCGCGCATGCGCACGCGTACGAGGCTCCCATGGTAAGGAGCTTTTTAAAATTATTAGCTCTTCATGATGCGATCTGACCTATACTTAAGTGACTATTCGTTACTAATTTTGAAAGGCAAAAGGGAAATATACCTTCAATTGCAACTATCACTCTCCTTTCAGCTATGCTCCTTATTTTTGGCCCAAATTGCAGACTTCACCAGATGCGTGAGAAAAATGGGTGCCATGCGTGAGATCGTGAGACAGACCCTAAATGCTTGAGTCTCACGCAGAATGCGTGAGACTTGGTAGCTCTGGTACCTATACCTATAGGCTAGATATGGGTCCACAGTAACCATTAGTATTTAGCCATAGGTGTAAGGGCTAGGCTATGCATACAGTAAAACCTTGTTCTCAGAAAAAAGCCACCTTCGTTACGACTAATTAGTCCACGCCCTCTCTCCCCACTGCACTATACCACCCGGTCCGGCAGCGTATTGATCCAGATCCAGATCCAGTTCTGGGGTAGACAAACTTTTACCCCACCTCACACAGACTGTTTAATCTGCCCTCGGTCAAACTCTATACATGGGACTACGTATGGACAAAATGGCTGCGATGGACACGACAAGCCCATATTCATGGTAGAATTACTCACAATTGCATCCCAAGTCGTTGTAGAAATCCCTCCCCATCTCATCTTCGTCATCATGTTGAGATAGATCGGTAAGCAAATGTGGAATGAAGGAATTATATCCACTCAAATCTTGATCAGTATTTCATCTACCGCCTTGCTCCACTGAAAGCTTTCAATCATCATCGCAAAGAATCTCGCCGATCCTGCGATAAATTTTGAACATGTTGAAAGTTCTGCGATCGGCTGCGATAGCTCAAAAATCGCTGGTTGTCGTATCACACTGTGCGATTTCTCGTTGTGCGACATCGCAAAGGGTAAATCGCAGTAAAAATCGCACAGTGTGAGTCCGCCCTTAGTCTCCCCGCACCTTCGGAGGGCTCAACAAAAACCAGTCATGAGGTTTTTCAAGAAGAAGATGAAAATGTAAAAAGTTTACATATGAAGGACGCCGGACAACGCACGACGCATGCTGGATGCCAAATGAAGAGCAATCGCAAAAGCTCACTTGAGCCTTTGGCTCAGATAAGCTAAAAAAGCATGAAAACACAAAGCTAGGGATTTTCACAAACAACAATTTTAGCAAAATTTGGAATTTTTGCACACAGCATGCTGTCAAGTGGTGTACTCTCAAGAGAGCTAAGGACTTGGTTGGTACCTTCTTGCACGTATAAGCAGTTTTGTCTCATCCCCAAACTTTGATCACATTCTTCTCCATCAGGTAATAATTTGGGAAAGTTATATCTACATTTTTTACTGCTTTGTATGGGCATTTCCCTACTGAAAATACAGTCATATCACACATCACCCTTGAAGCTTTTGAATCAATCTTTAGATTCATGCAAAAAAACTTATTTTAAACTACTGCACCAGGACCCCATTACTAGAAACTTGACATGTGATTAAACACAACTTCACATCAAATGCATGTATTGCCCGCACATTGGGTTTGATCATTGCATTCTGTTGCTTGAAGAGACTTGTGTTCGATTGCCAAATGTGTATAATTCTTGTCAAATATTCAGATTCCAATAATTGTGGATGAGGAAGGTCTGAAATTAGCCAAAATAAATACCTGCAAATAGCAAATAGCATCGTCTGTACATTGCAGCAAGCAACGGCGGTAAGTATTGAAAAGTATGCTACAATACGAAAATGTGTGTAAAATCCTTGAGTAATGAAGTTTTACAGAACACAACGTAAAGATTAAAATGGCTCAGATACCTCAATATGTGCATAATTTTGTCAAAAAAAATAAACTCACACTCTTGCTGACTTTAGTCCCTGAAAAACACATTCTGTGATATGGCATTGAAATCAATAAGTGGATCACATTAAAGGTACTAGCCCACATTTGCAAACCCACGAAAATCAAAACTGCATAAAACAGGTCCAATATGACTTCAAGTACAAGTTATAACAGTAACATACCTCACCTGTTGCTCTTTGTCTATACCATTCGATAAAAGAGAGAAAATCGTTTTAAAATCAATTTTCAAACCGGGTCAACCCGACCCAAAATCGAATTACGAGGGCGGGCTAGCTACGTACTAACTGCGACCAGCCCCAACGTGCAGCGTTGGGGCTGTCGTTTTCGCATTCAGATCGAGGAGTTGTACAAAACGGGTGCCGTTTCGGCGCTATATTTCCTTAATTTTTAAACAAAAACTACTAGGAATACAGTCAAACCTGTCAACAGCGGCCACCCAAGGGAGACGGAAAAAGTGGCCGTTATAGACAGGTGGCCGCTATAGACAGGTAATCCAACTGTGTGTGCATTGCTTACATGTACATGTATTATCATTGTATCCTTACATGTACATGTGTGTGTGTGCATATGCATACACCGTGTAGTGTGTTTCATGCATTTAAAGGTCCAGTTTACCTTTGGGAGCAGTGATTTCAAAAATGTTCAAGATATCACATTTGATGCATATGTGTAGGTCTGTTGTATCATAAAACATCCTACCATATGAAATATTTGCAATAAAACCTAAAATATAAGGAGATATCAGGGTTTTTCTCAGTAAACCGTAACTGTATACGGTTTAGTCTGGAAACATTTTTATTATAACTATTGTTCACATTTTGTGTATTTAACAACACTTAACATCGATTATACGGATTCAGATTTTGACAGTGGTTGATTCTATCCCTAACTCACATTTTAGAACTATTTTAAAGCACTAATGCTTTCATCTGCAAATGGTAAATTATGCCTTTAACCATGCCGGTGTATATGAAATTGTTGCACAGTAGCATGTTTATTGTCGTGAAGAATCGTGCATTATTATGACTGAATGAGGGATTAATGCAGCAGTGGCGATCACTGAATGTTGCCCGCACGGCTACCGAACAGAAAAACACGCTGAATTATCGGCTTGGCTACGGCTCCATTGGGTTTTTGGCCGCTATAGACAGGTTAATGTCTCCCGCGGGAAACAAACTTTGTGGCCGCTGGCCGCGTTAGAGAGGTGGCCGCTATACACAGGGTCTTTAACAGGGCTTTTCTCTCGGGGGGATTTTGCAGTGGCCGCTACAGACAGGTGGCCGCTATAGACAGGTGGCCGCTAAGGCAGGTTTGACTGTACTTACATGGGTCGATTAAACCTAAATGATTAATTTCGGCAACTGTTTGATGCATTTCATTGCTTATGATGCAGAAAATGTTGTCTTATAACGCGAATATCTTCAGCTCACCGATGCTCACTGAAACTCACAATCACTTGCACAGGCGCACAGCATGCATGCAGTGCAGTGCATTGAGAGCATGCATGATGCGCACTAATGGATATAGCAGCAAGTCTCTCCACTGTTGCACTAGGGCAGGCCGCTTATTACTCCTAAAGAAATGTAGAAAATTTTGCAGTTTCTAGATAAATGGGTGAGAAAAACCAAGTCGAAAAGGTAATGTATTAATTGTCACTGTGTTTATGATAGAAATTTAGCCGTGTTTTATTTGTGAAGTCGCCGTGAATGTGGCAGTGATTTTTGCTCCCGCTCAGCTGCGAGGTAGCCGCCAGGACCACGCCTTGCGGCGTGGCCTCCAGGGCTAGCTACTAGTACGTACATGTAACTTACACATGTATCACATGCAAGTAGTACGTACGTGGACCGGAGCTAGCGAGCGTTATACGCATGCATACGGTGCATTTCCATTTATTTTTATGAAAGTAATGGACTAATTGGAACAAAATTTTGCACAGGTGTTACTGCAATCATACCCAAACTCCATGCTAACTATGAGACCAATTGCTGCAGGTTTACAAATGTGGGCTAGTACCTTTAAGCTGTTGTGAGTTTGTTTGCAAGGAGTTTTTATGATTGCATTTATCACAGCACCACTTCTTAATGAAACTTGAATTTACCTTGTAATCTTTGCAGGATTTCAGTCACAGGCACCAGAAGAACCTCAATAAACTCACTCTCATCTGTAGACAAGATATGAATGCAAATTGAAATACTTTATTTCCAGCCCTAATCATCATGACTCAATGAAGTTGGGATTTCATTGACTGAAGCAAAGCTGGTATAGAATCATGCAAAATCCCTCATAGGAACCCAGTTTATAAGGGATAGCATTTATATTTCACACTGCTACTCGTACAATTAAATATCACAAGTGATACGAGGTGAAAATGTCCAGACAAGTGTAACAGGTCAAGCAGTGAAAGTTCAAGTTCATAATGGTGAAATTGCTTTGGAGGTAAAATGCCGAACAAAAAAGAGACCCAAGGGTTTTGCACTGACCTGAGTTCTATCACAAGTTCACCTTCCACACATTCTTGCAGACTATTACCCAACAAGAACATTGGGGAACTTCTCAGGGGACCTTCAGGAGGGCATGGTGTTGTTACGACCAAAATCACACTGAGAATGATCGCACAAAGAACCAATTCACTAATGTTCAGGTGGGTATTAACAGTGATATTTTGGGTACAGACAGTGATCAATAAACAATCTGCATGCAGCCCCCAAGTCCTCTTCAAGCCACATGCGCATGCACATTTCTAAAACATCTGTCATTTGAAACTATATTAATCTACATGCATATGCAGCCAAATGCTGTAACGAATTCTGCTGCATCCCCATGCCGCTGACTCTGCACTCAGTTTGTTCCACTCATACTTTCTTCTTTTAATCTTTTTCTTGCTGTTATTTTTTCTTCTAAATTGCGTGACTCTTCACATAAAAGAATGCAAGAAATTATATAAATGCGATGCAAACACACGTTTTAGTTCAGTGATAAATATGAACAATCATGTCATTTAAAAAAAAAAAAGATAATTTTGGACACGCTCGAATGAACTTAAAATTTGATGACGTCATTTTGAAAATTTACTTTTTTTTACTTTATTAAGAAATTTGATATCTTTTAATCATTTTTTCAGCATCGGCAACCCATGAAATGACATGTACAACTCATCAGCTTTCAGAATATGTAAAGAAAATGGGGGGTCACCGTCCATCCTGACGAGTAAAATCGGATTTAAAATTGGCAGTTTTTTGGCATAGTTGCACTGTATGTCGCCATTGACGCGCGTGCGGAATTTCAACTTTGAGTCGGATTGACTTGAAACTTGGTAGAAATATTCCTTGACATTTAAGACATCCGATCCGTGTGAAAAAATAGGAAATTTCCATTGCATATGAGCTGTGCGTGCGTATATGCGCGCACGCATACGCGTCCGTCAGATTTTTTCAATTTTTCAAAAAATTTTTCAAATGGTCTGAAACGTGTGCAAAAAAAAAATTTCTGCTCGATTTGAGCATACAAATATTTCAACGCGCGCATACGCGCACGTTTCAAGAGAAAATATGAATTTTGATAATATGAGTAGAATGTGCATAACTTGAAATATATGTGACGTAAATTTCATTGAAAAATTCCATTCCATTAATGAGATATGAATGAAAATGTGTTTTCATATAATGACATCATAGTGACGTCACGGTCGACTGATCACTATGATTTTATTTGACCCGTCGTCTTTGGGACATGATACATAGATGGTATAATTTTGACATTGATAGAACACTTTCTGAGCTAATCGATACACAAATTTTGTCCAGAAATAAAGAAAGAAGAAGAAGAAGAAGAAGAACAAAGAATCCATACAGATACAGAAGGTGATTCGAGAGGATACTCGGATCAACTAATTAAACTGTCTAAATGCTACTTCAGGGTCTTAAAATATAACATCTTAGCTCTACTTTGCAAAAAACCCCATTCAATTTGGGCAAGCAGTCACAGAGAAATAATGTGGATTGTTGTAAAGCATGTCATGAGTCTGATTCTTCCAAATTAAGCACTTCGATGCTCTTGTGTGTGAATACAATAGACAGAACTTGGAGGGAAGAGATTCCTGATATCCTCTATAAAATTCCTCATTTCTTTTTCACCACTGAAGCAAATGGAATGGGGCTTTCTTTAAGATGTGGGCAATGAGTTATAGTTTCATACCCTGAATTTGTATTTAGATTGTGCAGAGGGTCCCTTTGTAATTTTTTTTTTTTTTTGGCCGTACAGTATAGTACAATATTTTCACAATGTGTGATGACAGTTTCACCAAGGAGGATCAAGAGAATGGAGTCACAACTGTCTTATTTCCTTTGAACCCATGTTCGAAGCCACTGCTCAAAAATATTTGAAGCATGTGCCAAACAGGATCTGCCACGCAGATACGAAGACAATTGACTCGTGTCTCATCGCATAATCACCAGCAACTTTCAAAGGAAGATATGTCTTTGTGATGGTAATTACTTTTCACTATCCCTTCTTATAAAAGGTAGGTGGTACAGACACAAGGATGCACAAATAGAAATTGAGCAAAAATGCTGAAATAAAGATGAAAATTACTTGACTGGGCATACCCGGGCACTAATCTGATATATCTATCAATAAAGAATTATACATGAAGATTATTCCATATTAGTTTCATTTGTGGAAATTTAGCGGAAGAGGGATAAAACCAGCTTTCCAGGATGGTACAGTTTTACACATTTTCACATGATACAGCTCTGATTTACACTTTTGGACAAATTTCTGGACAAGATTGACTTTTGTTTTACATGCTTTATCATTAAGTGAAATTACATTTCATTTAATAGTTAAATAAGCAAAATATGGCCAACATTATAACATTCAAAATGAATCTTCAGATTGCTCAGCAAGACGGCGTCGTCAAACATCGATCGTCAAAGGCACAAGTGCACCTGTGGAATTCTTTTGTACATCAATAGAAGTCTGACAACTGTTTGAATAATTACAGCCAGTCGGAACTCCACGTATAAAACCTCCTTGGTTTCACATAACTGGCAAAATAATGAAATGACAAGTTTGTCACAAATGTGTTAGATGTTTACTTTCCTTGAACTGGATTTGCTTCATTGTCTACGAGTGCAGGTTTATGTATTTGGGGACTTGAGGGTTTTTTTTTTCTTTTTACCTTTTTATAAGTTTATGCATTGAGTAATTTTCAAGGTATGAAGAAAAAGTGTGATTTCAGTATGAAATAGAAACATTTTTGCATTTTAGCCTGGCTGTTGACCCTTAACCTTTGACCTTGTGGCAGGGAATTTTTATTAGGTAATACATGTATTTATCAAATTTCAAGAAAAATCCTGCAAGCATTGTATATATATATATGAAGGAAATAGTGATAATTTTGAGGGGTTGACCTTGACCTTTGACCCCTGACCTTTGACCCATGACCCCTAAATTCCCTAGATAAACATGCCAGTCATTACATGCATATGTACCAATTTCCATGAAGATACCTTAAACAATTTGCGAGATTTCACATTCTATCCTTGCAGGGTCGAAGGGTGCGGATGTGCCGTGGTGCTCCTGCTGGTCTACTTGGACTATTAACCGAATTTTGTATCTATTTTCTGCCTTTCAGCTTTGATTAACCACTGCATGTTCTTCCTGCTCATATATGTGTGAGCTTGTTTTTCATTTATTTGATCACTGTGTGATACATTTCTGCTGAATCTCTCTTGAATTTTGACTGCGGATCTGAACCCAAAGGACAACGCATATCATCGTAAGTTGTTTGACTCGTGGCAGTCAAGCACTGCTTGCAGTCTGTCTGTAGTGCGTGCACGTCCGCTGCTCTTTAGATTCCGTCCTATACAGGTGCGTGATTTATACATTTTGCCACATACTTTTCTACCTTGTTGTGTTGATGTTATATACCTAGTAAGAATCTTTATCTCTCATTGCAGCAAATAGTATATTGTTTCATTATTTTTTTTTGTCTTGATGTGTAGGCCTATTTTACTTGTTTTTCCTTTACCTATCCTTTATTAGTATTATCTATATATCTTAGATTGCTTACCTGTAGTTTAATTGTGAAGTATAAGTATTATCCGTTTATTACAGTGTTATTATATACATTGTGTATTTACGTCTAGATATCTGAAGTACATCTGATTCTGGTATACTTATGTAAGGCTGCTAGCTCGTTTGCTGCATGTTGCCATATATGTGCCCTATATGTAGCTGTCATTTTGTTTCTCACCTCCTCTATACACACGTTCTCTTTTGTTATTCCCTTTGTCCTGAGTTATCCGATTTTTTCACTATATAACTGAGAGGCTCAGTCTTTCTTTAGAGTTCCTAATCGCTTGGCCTCTACTGTAATTGCCGGTTTTTGTTTCTCTTTCTTCGTATTCGGTCCTGTGCGCCTTCAGTCCTCTTTCTCTTTTTTATTCATTTCACTTCGCCTTGCCCCACTTCATTGTTTATCTCCCACTCCATTACCTCCCTACATGGCTGTCACAATGGCGGCCATGTCTGGAATTCAGGACGTCCCTCCCCTCACTGTTCTTAATTACCCAAAGAAAACCCCGACCTCTCAGAGATAGAACCTGACCCCATTCCGATTCCTAACCGCGACACTGGTTTTACAGAGGTTTCACGAAGGAGATGACGGCCAAATTCCCAACCCTACTCCGATGACAAATCTGAACTGTTTCACACACCCTCCCGTCCTCCTTTCAACCCGTATGTCACTATTATTGGAACCGTCAAAAACATTACTCTCATCAACCCCATCCAGGTCGCACGTGAAATCAATAAGTCAGTAGGAAAAGTGACTCAAGTCCAACGTAAACAAAAATCCTTCACTATCAAATGTTTCAATCCTACACAGGTTTGTACTCTAATGGAACTGAATGAATTCTGCAACACTGGTCTTCATATCAATGCTAACGGTGATCAGCAGTATCATCAACAGCACCCTCTACACTACCGGGACTATGCCCCTTTAAACCACGTGCTAGCAGCCATGCAGGTGTCTCATGTAAGGTAAAGAATAAGAAAAAACAAAACGATGGTAGATACACCCAACAAATATGCCCGCCACCTGGTCAGGCTGGCGCATTGGTAGAAAGGAATTTGCGTACACATGCTTGTAGATTGCAAGAATGGGACCTGGGAAAGGGGCGATTAGAAGGAGACCTGGGGGGTGTTTCATCAACTTAGCGCCGACAAGTTGTCAGTCTCTGACAATAACCATAGTAACAGTCAGTGACAAGAGCATCTCAGCCAATCAAAACCAAGGATTTTACTGAAATTGTCAGAGACTGACAACTTGTCAGCATGGACTAAGTTGATGACCCCCCCCCCCCCCCCCCATACAGTGGACGCCTGTGTGTGTAATCTCAAAGCTGAAATTTCACACAGTGTGTGTGTGTGTGGCATGTGTTGGTGTGGCACACACACAATCACACATGAGTTGGTGAGCATGGTGAGAGCATGATAATATGCAGCATGCAGGAGGGCTAAGCACGAAGAGAGCTCAGTCTCTCTGCTATGTATGTAGCTGGCTGGCTGGTGAGATCAGTGGACTCGATTTCAGTGTAAGTGCACGAGTAGAAGGCGACGACACACCGTAAGACGACGCTCAATATGACCGCCTCTACTGTGCAGTCGGCATAATCTATCTGGAACTAGTAAGACAATAATCCTTCTGATAAGGGAATTAAATCCCTGCAATTTTTTCTAAGGATTCACTTATTATTTTTAGACATTAATACCCGGTACATTGTCATTGACAATGGAAGTGTTTCCGCCAGATTTGTCCCAATAAAGCGGTTCATGGTTAAGATAAAGCTGTGGAAATAACACATGAAAATTTTGTTGCATCAAGATTTGCTGCACATAAGCAGGGTTCCCGCTAAAGCGGTTCCCTATTAACGGGTGAGCACTGTATTGAGCATGTTCCATTAACACATTCTGTCCATGATTCATGCTTACTTTCAAAGCAGCAGAGTTATCCATTCAAATGTTATTAAACTTGAAAGTGAAGAGTGTGTAAAGGATTTCAAGAAATGAAAAGGGGACTCTTAGGCATACCTGATCGTTGTATTCTCCCCCCAAAATGGGTTGCAGAAAAACTGCTGAAAATACACTTTCCCATTCATGTTGTGATCCCAAACTTACGAATAATGTAGAAGGATGTAGCTCTTTCAGAAAATATGAAAAACTCAAGATTGACTTGGCTGACCCATTTCACCTTTTTTGAGTCCTCACATATAAAATCAAGGTGTGTGACTTTTTGTTCGTTTTGTGATGCACGGTACATATACCGGGTGTCCCAAAAAAAGCGAAACGGTGGATTTTCAGTACCTTGCGGTCTAAAAGTTATATATCTTTTGACATCATTAGAAAGAGCATCTTCCGCAGAAGACTATGATACCAAAATCATTTAATTTGGTTCAGTACTTTTTATTCCACGCCAATTTCTGAAAATGCAGTCATTGTCAAATTTCGCCGGATTTTTGCAACTTATGAGATAATAATTTGAGTGCGACACGCGATCCATACGGTGAATATTGTCTAAGCTCGGTGATCCATGTCAACAAAAGATACAGCTTTCACATCGAGCTCTGGCCAGGAAAAAACAGTGTGTGTGTGTGTGTGCGTGTGTGCGCGCGCTCCCAATATGAAAGCGTTATCTTTTGTTAACATGGATCAACAAGCTTACACAATTCACCGTATGGAATGCGTGTCGCACCCAAATTATTATCTCATAAGTCGCAAAAAATTGAAAATGACTGCATTTACAGAAATTGGCGTAGAATAAAAAGTGCTCAACCAAATTTAATGATTTTGGTGTCATGGTCTTCTGCGGAAGATGCTCTTTCTAATGATGTCAAAAAGTATATCACTTTTAGAACGCAAGGTACTGAAAATCCACCGTTCCGCTTTTTTTGGGACACCCGGTATAAGTCACATTTGCAGAAATGCAAACCAAGCTAAACGCAGCGTTGTAGTGCAATGCCATTTTGCTAGTTGTACCAATTATTCTTCCTTTTTTCTTTGCTTATTTTTTCTAAATAATGTGATCCTTAAAATAAAAAAGAAACACAAAAAAAAATATAAAAAGTAATGCAGACCATCGCTTTATCAAAAGTATTCACTATACTGTTACAAAAGAAAATATAATTTTGGAGACTTCAAGTCACACTTTCAGCGCCGCTAAGTTAAGTTAAACGCAGCGTTGATAGTGCGATGTCGCTCTCATTAGTTCCACTGGTATATTTTCTTTTATTTTAAAATCTTTTTCTTGCCGTTTTCTCTTGTAAATTGCGTGATTCTTGAAATTAAAACAAACGTAATAAATATCGAAAATCATGTCGTAAAAAGAAAAGATAATTCCTGACACCTTAAGTCATTTCAGAAAAACAGCGTTTATAGTGCAACGCTGCTTTGCGAGTTTCATTATTTTTCTTCCTCTTCTTCAATTTCTTCCTGTTATGTCATCAAAATGGCGTGATTTGGAAACAAAAAAAAAAGAAATAAATGAAAGGATAAAATGCGATACAACCATACACTTTAGTTACGTGATAAGTATCAACAATGCATATGACGTAATGAACGGAGGAATGATTTCGGACACTGTTAGTAACATTTTTTTAGCTACGAAGGTGTAATGCTATAACGCAGGGTTGACAGCGATGTGGCACCAATTTTGTCCATATCTCCTTTTTTGCATGCTTCTTGCGCATGGGCATGTCGGTGTGTGAGCGCCGTTTCTTTCCCCAACGACCCGACCATGCATTCAATTTGAGCCGCCGTGCGTAAATACTTCAAGCTACCTGACGGCACTTTTCACATTTCCAGATTTCGATTTATTCAACACTTTCAGTAAAAACAGAGGGAAAAGACAGAAAATTGACAGCACCATAGTGTAACAAAGAAGAGAATGATCACAATAAGCATCAGTATAACATTACGAATACACAATACACTTGAAAGTGTTCGGAGACAGACAGAAAGGCTATGCCTTATATAAAAGTCCTGTCCCCATACTATTTCATTCATAAAATATCAAGATATTGATTGAAAACATTTCTTCAAGAATTAATAAACACATATACATGCACACACACACACTAACACTGACACATTTCATAAGAGAACAATTTATTACACAATTTCGGCATACTGATTTAAAACATGCAATCTTAATTTTCTTTAAAACACATTCAACGATGAACTCTGTCTTATTTCAACTGGAATGGCATTCCAAATTTTGGGTCCATTAAAAATATATAATTATATGATGGCATGGTTTTGGCATAAGACAGTGTAAATTTATCTTTGATTCTCATATCATATCTTCTGTTATCACTCATTTGAAAATAGTTAATCAAACATTTTGGAAGCATCTTCCTAAAACAGAAGTACATAAAAATTGCACTTTGAAAATAAAACATATCATTAGATTTTAAAATCTTCAGTTTAAAAAATACAGGCGATGTATGGGCAAGCCACACATACTTTCTTTGGTGAGGACGCTGACTGATAGTCACATGTGCCATATATTTCAAGTACTCATAAATTGAGTATGATAAATAAACTGGCAATTTCCACGATTTCCATTAAAAAAATGCTATTACCATGGCAACACAATGTTTGACATTAAAAAAAGTTTGCACAACTTTATATCATAGCTGTCACATGTGCCAAATTTCAAGCTACATGCTTAAAAGCTGAGGAAGTTGGCTGAATTCACATTACAGAATGATTTTCATTCAAAATATGCTGTTACTATGGCAACACATTTTTCAACAATGACAAAAGATAAATTTTGCACATCTAGGTAATATAGTGGTAACATGTGCCAAAATTGAAGACAAATGTTCAAACATTGAGTTAGGTGAATCCAAATTTTTGTATGATTTTCATTCAAAATACACTGTTACCATGACAACACATTGTTCAACAATGACAAAAGATGAAGCTTGCACATTTTTGTAGTGTAGCGATCACATATGCCAAATTTCCAACCAACTGCTCAAAGACTGAGGGAGCTACAATGTGTAGCTGAATCCACTGTATATTTGTATGATTTTCATTCAAAATGTAGTTACCATGGCAACACATTGTTTAACAATGATGAATGATTAAATTTGCACATGTATGTACTATAGCAGTCACATGTGCCAAATTTCAAGCCAAATGCTCATAGACTGAGGGAATTAGCTGAATCCACAGTATTTTTGAATGATTTTTCATTCAAAATGTGTTACCGTGGCAATGCATTGTTCAACAATGGCAAAAGATTACGTTTTCACACCTTTTGTACGATAGCGGTAACATGTGCCAAATTTCAAGCTAAATGCTCAAAGACTGAGGGAGTAAGCTGAATCCACAATATTTTTGTATGCTGTTTAGTGAAAAACATGCTGTTACCATGGCAACGCATTGTTCAATAATTACAAAAGATGAAGTTTGCACACCTACAAACTATAGCAGTCACATGAGCCAAATTTCAAAATAAATGCTCACAGACTGAGGGAGTTAGCTGAATCAATAATAATTTTGTATGTTTTTCAGTGAAAAATGCTGTTACCATGACACCACATTGTTCAACATCGAAAGAAGATGTGTTCTGCACATCTACATACTGTAGTAGTCACATGTGCCAAATTCAAGTCAAATGCTAAAAAAAAATCAGGGAGTTTGGTCAGTCTCCATATTTTTATATGATTGGATAAAAACTGCTGCTGCCATGGCAACAGATTTATTCTCACAAAAAAAAAAGTGTCTTGCACAACTACACATTACATTGATCATATATGCTAAATTTCAACTGAATTGCTATAAAACTTACGAGTAGTTTGATCCACAACATTTTGTAAGATTTTTGTGAAAATTTGTTGTTGCCATGGCAATGCATTATGCTGCAATACTTATGAAAAAGGTGTCTTGATAGCGGTAACATATGTCGAATTTGGGGTTAATCGCTCAAAAAATTGATAGTTCAATCCACAAACTTTTATGACAATTTGCCGTTGACCATGGCAACACATTATGTGATATACTTAACAAAAAAGGTGTCATGTACATCACACATGCTAAATTTGGGATCAATCGCTCAAAAAATGAGAGAGTAGTTAGATCCACAAGATTTTGCCACAGACCGACAGCCCGACTGCCCAACCGATTGATTAACCGACCACCCGACGTCACTATATGCCTATATACACCCATACACACTATGTGTGGGTGGGGGTATAATAATGTGAAAGCTTGCTGGGACTTAGTCCCCTCATCCCCGTGAAGCAAGTTGGGTCTGGGGACAAGATTTGGAGGGGAGAGTGACCTTGAAGCATATTGATATAGCGTCCAGCTTTGCTCATCAAATGTGCGCATGCTCGATGTCTGGTTACAAGTGGCAGAGCTCGCCCCAATTGCCCCCGCATTATGAAGATAGTCAAAATAGCAGTGTGGACGGTCAGTGGAAAAAAAAAATCTCTGGTGACCGTCCCCGCAATGTTGGGTCTAATGTGAATGTGGGGACTGACTGAGCTGTTCATCTTCGTCTTTGACCTTTTTTCATAGCTGTCATGTGTTCCAAATTCATCCTCACTGGTCTTCCCATCAGTGCTCTGTATGTTGGTGTTTTCGTAGCTGGATGGTGTGTTGCTCTATATCCCATGAGCATATCTTGCATTGCCCTTGTAGATCTTGTTTTTTGCAGATGTGCGAATCTCTTCAGTAGCCGCATTTACACCTACTAACAGCGCGATTTTTAAAATCACGATATTTTGGTTCCACTGTCTACACTTGCGCAAAGGCATGCTAAGTTTGAGCTTCACGAAATATCGCGATTTTTTGGCTGGTAGTGCACATGTGTAATTTACCTCTCTTCAACACGGTAGTCGAGTGGAGGCGCGGGCTATTCGTATTCACTGCAATGCAGTCTATTTTTGCTCACAGCTAGCTAACTGCTTGGAACGTTGAGCCAGGGCTTTTTATCAGTCCAATGCACACATAAATTTGTGTTTCTCTCGAGTGTAAACTTACACTAAAACTATATACAACTGTAGCTTGCTATAGATCACATACGTAGCAGGTGTGTAAATCTTCAGCTTAGTATGGGAAAGTTGATGAAAGTACAAAGTAGCATTCAGGAGGATCATGAAATTTCGCCGATATGACGAAAGTGAGAAGTAGTCTCGTTTTTTAGGACTGGTATTTCATCAGACAATAGCAAGAACTCACCATTGTTTACCGACACTTGTTATACGTACTCCTGTATTCCACAAAGTCAATGTATACAGTATGGGCACTCCAAAATCAACACATTTCTGGGATAACATTATTTTGTTAAGGCGTTATGGGGTGATGATACGTGGTTGGAGAACTTTAGGTTTGTTACTAGTTTTCATATACAATATAGTTTCATCAGAAAGGTGAGAGACCACAAGCCAAGGATCGGCCGTTTACCTGTACAGCATGTACCCTGGACTCTGGCCAGCGGCCGACGTACTCTCTACATGTTCCAAAGAGGGATCGGGAGCGCACGTAAACTCCCGGTGCAATCCGACACCGAAAGTCACATGATGAAAAATCGTGACATTTCTGCAGCTTGGGTTAACACTTGCTAAACTTCGCCTCAAACATCGCGATGTTTCAACAAAAAAAACACTCTGGCTGGCGATTTTTCTGGCGATGTTTCGAGGGCGTTTGGGTGTAGTTGTCGCGATTTTAGAATAATTGCGATTTTAGAATAATCGTGATTTTTCCAAGCAAGTGTAAATGGGCCTAGTGTTGTTGAAGACTTTAATGAAATTGCCTGCTTCACAATTGGCTCTTGGGTGGTCTGGTGTGACCTTGTGTGAGATGAATCCTCCTCTCTTGCAACATTTTCAAACTTGGAGTTGAATTGTGGTCTGTTGTCACTTTCCACTCTGTATGGTGTTTTTTGTGACTTGACACTCACAGCACTGGCCAATCAATTCCACCATCATCCTGTGGGCACCAATACTTCTCTCAAAGTACTGGGTATTACGATGCATTCCAGTCTGAATATGATATCCTCTGCAATTAACAGCTGCTGTTGTATGGGAAAGACCAATTTGACATCATTGTCTTTCCTAAATTCTTCCCAGTCATTTTTCATGAGTCTGTGTTTTACTTCATTAAGCTGTGGGTCTTGTTTTTTCTTGATCCTCCCAGATCTTGTCAATGATGACTGCATGTTAATTTTCTATGATCTGCTTGATCCTCACTTCAGTTTCCTATGATTCTGTCTCAGGGAATGGATGTCTAGAAAGAAAGTCAAATGGGTCTACTTCATCTTTTCCCTGGTTCAGACTCACCCGTAGTCAACATTCTGCATGTCCATAACCCACTTCTTGAACTGTGGTGAAAGTTTTGCTGTAGGTTTGTTAAACATTGGCATGAGAGGCTTGTTGGCTGTGATGATCTTAAATCATGGTGCTCCTAAGAGGTGCATTCTGATTCTGTTCTTGGCACATTGGATTGCTAGAACATCCTTCTCCATCTGACTGTAGCTTTACCCGGCCTTTGTCATTGAGTGGCTGATGAAGTGCACAGGTTGTGTTCCTCTTTCTCTGCATTAGACTAGGCCCGCTCGGAGTCCCTCTTATGGATGACAGCTTGCCTTAGTTTGTGGGACAATCTCCTTAGATGGATTGAAGTATCTACCACATCCTTGACTGTGATGCTTTTCCATAACTTATTGAGGGCGTTTCATTCTTCTGTTCCCCATCTGGATTTGGCATCCTGTGTCAGTGCTCTCAGTGGTGCTGTGATGCTTGCATACCCGGGTATATATTTGGATAAGTATTTGTGACCCACCACATCAAAGGGATCTGGAAGTTGCTGACAACTGAGGCAAGAAAATTGAGTTTGAAGTCAGATCATCAAAATAGATCAGAACCATTGATTTTCTGTTTTTGACATAATCTTGTAGTCTAATGTTTCGTATATCATTTGCCGAAAATTTAGAACTACCGGTATTCAAAGGAAAGGAATTTAGTGTTTTTCTGGGCCATGATTTCTACGAGTTTAAACGGAGCGGAAACATGTCTGAAGATCTGGATTTAGCGCCGCAGACAGATTCCACCCCTAGCAACGAGTTAGCGATCTTATTGGTGAGTGTGTGGCATCCTAGTTACTGATTGGTCATGCGTAGACCGCAGGCACTCAGCTTAAATGAACACCGCTGAGGTTAATAGGGGCATACCTTCTATCATCAACAGGAAAACTTTGAAGGCAGTTTTCTCGAAATGCTGATTTCCTAGATCACTCGACATGCTCTCTTAAAATCAACGATACCTCCACAACCGAGTACTTTTATGAGTTGTGTTACATATTGAACAAGGAAAAGTAGAAATTACGCGGTGCGTAATATATGTCCCCACCAGAAGTAGCATTTAGTAGCAAAATGTACAATATAGGTGAAAACTCAAGGTCAAAGGTCAAAGAAGTCAAAGGTCAAAATTCTGTGTAGAGTTTTGAAGCCCTCACCTAGTGCCATCACATAAAGCAAACGGAAGTGAAATCGGGTTAGAAATGGCGAAGGAGTAGCATTTTGTCGCCAATGTACAATATAGGTAAAAAATCAAGGTCAAAATTCTGTGTAGAAGTTTTGAAGCCCTCGCCTAGTGCCATCACATAAAGCAAACAGAATCGAAATCGGGTTAGAAATGGCGAAGGAGTAGCATTTTGTAGCAAAATGTACAATACAGGTCAAAAATCAAGGTCAAAGGTCAAAATTTGGTGTAGAAGTTTTAAAGCCCTCATCTAGTGCCATCACATAAAGCAAACGGAATCGAAATCGGGTTAGAAATGGCGAAGGAGTAGCATTTTGTAGCCAATGTACAGTATAGGTCAAAAATTAAGGTCAAAGGTCAAAGAAGTCAAAGGTCAAAATTCTGTGTAGAAGTTTTGAAGCCCTAACCTAGTGCCATCACATAAAGCAAACGGAAGTGAAATCGGGTTAGAAATGGCGAAGGAGTAGCATTTTGTAGCAAAATGTACAATACAGGTCAAAAATCAAGGTCAAAGGTCAAAGAAGTCAAAGGTCAAAATTCTGGGTAGAAGTTTTGAAGCCTTCACCTAGTGCCATCTCACAAAGCAAACGGAATCGAAATCAGGTTAGAAATGGCGAAGGAGTAGCATTTTGTAGCCAATGTACAATATAGGTCAAAAATCAAGGTCAAAGGTCAAAGAAGTCAAAGGTCAAAATTCTGTGTAGAAGTTTTGAAGCCCTCACCTAGTGCCATCACTTAAAGCAAACGGAATCGAAATCGGGTTAGAAATGGCGAAGGAATAGCATTTTGAAGCAAAATGTACAATATAGGTCAAAGGTCAAGGTCAAAGGTCACAACTGAAATTCTGTGTAGAAGTTTCAAAGCTCCCATGTAGTGCTATCATATAAAGCAAACAGAATCAAAATTGGCTAATAAATGACAGAGAAGTAGCAAATTGAACATTTTCATCACACACGGACGCACACACAGACAGACGGACGGACACACACACACGTACGGAGCCCGTTTCATAGTCCCCTGCTCGAACTCATTCGGCGGGGACAATCAAAGCGGAGGAGTATGGGAATAATGTCATGATATTTACAGAATGTTGACCTCCCCCGACTTTGAATCCTTTTGTTGCAGCGGGTCACATATGATCATCCCCAGAAAGCTTCTCACTTCCTCTTTGGATTTGGGTGGCTTGCTTTCATCGATTACTTTGACGTTTTCTTCTGCGGGTCCCAATCCGCCCTTTGTGTAGAGAGAGCCAGAGAATTCCATCTCTTCAACAGCAAATTGCCACTTGTCTTCATTGAATGATATGTTGAAGTATGCTGCCCTCTTGTGAACTTTACAGAGCATATTGTTGTGGTCTTCCAGTGTCTTTTTCTCCTATGAGGATGTCATTAGTAGGGCAGATATGTAACAAAAATTGGTTGAAATGCTCACATCCGGCAGAAAGTATGAAATTTTGCATATAGGGGTATTTTGGGGCGCTGATTTCAAATATTGCTGGATCCAAGAGATCTGACCACGGGGTCGGCCGCCATTTTGAATTCCAATATGGCCACCATCACAAAACAAACTCAAAGATCCCTATCTTCAGTTCTGAATGACCTGTGGCACCAAAATTTGGTACACATGAGCGTTTTGACATATTGAATTTGATGACAGATTGATTCGGAGTGTCTGACAAACATCGAATGGCCGCCATTTTGAATTCCAATATGGCCGCCTCAACGAAATATTCAAAATTCCTATCTCGATTTCTAAGTGGTGAGTGACCCTGAAATTAGGTGTAAACAAGTATTTTAACACACTGAGTTAAAATATTAACTAATGTGATGTGTCTGACAAACGCAATGCCTGCTATTTTGAATTCCAATGTGGCTATACGAAGACAAACATCACGACTAGCATTCACGGGCATGTCAAAAAGTGCAGCAAAAAGGAAGCATAATGCACCTTTCACTGACGTCACAATGTAAATACATCAGCGCGCACTCTATCAGTTACAAACGCGCGCTCAATCAGGTAGCCTAATTTACAAACCCGAAATAGAGATTTTCAACACTCCAACATGGCAAATATGTATAAAAATGCAAATTGGCTGCCGTGCAGCTTGTCAGACATATCAAATAAGTCTGTTATTGAAGTCATCATATCACCATGCTTTTATATATCAAATTCCAATGGCTAATGTCATTCAGAACTGAAGATAGGGATCTTTGATGGCGGCCATATTGGAATTCAAAATGGCGGCCGACCCCGTGGTCAGATCTCTTGGATCCGGCAATTTTTGAAATCAGCGCCTCAAAATATCCCTATATGCAAAATTTCATACTTTCCGCCGGATGTGAGCATCTTTTTCACATATCTGCCCCACTAATCTCTTTGGTGGAGGGAGTGTGGGATAACACCAACAATCCTAGATGGTCTCATTGAACAAGTGTTATGACCATTTCACACTGAATGCCAGTTTTTGGGGATGTGTGTTTCCTCAGGGCCTGCTGAATGTGGCTACATTTCTGGATTCTTCATGCAAGAATTGCTGATTGTAGAATTGCTTCACGTCTTACTTGGAGAACAGGTTGCAATCATGGAAGTTGTATGTGAAATCTCCCACCAACAGGCTTTATGCGATTCCTTGAGAGGCTTCTGTAGGCAGTCTGATAGTGGTCTCAGTTAATGAGCAACTGGTGCTGCATCTGGTCTCATGTGGAATCTGGCATGGACTTTTCTGCCATTTCTTTTGTCATGACTATTTCCAATCCCCTTGCATAATTCTTTGTGTTCTTGAAGTACTTCCTGCACAGTCATTGGCTTTGTGGGGGCTGTTTGTACTATGTCTGCTTTCAATTCATTTTCAGCTTTGACGGTACCATCTAAGTTCAGTTCCATCATGCCCAGTGCGATGGATGTTTTCCGACTGAGAAGTGGTGCAGAGTACATATGTGACCCGCTACAACAAAAGGATCCAAAAGTCGGGGAGGACAATTTTCTGAAAATGGCATGACATAATTCCCTTACCCATCTACTTTAATTTCATATACAACACAACTCATAAAAGTACTTGGTTGCGGAGATATCAATGATTTTATTAATGCATGTCAAGTGGCTGAGGAAATCAGAGTTTAGAGAAAAATACCTTCAAAGTTTTCCTTCCGACACTATCATGATCAAGGGGAGTCCAGACAGTTTTCACATGACAATAGAAGGTATGCTCCTAGCGACCTCCGCGATGTTCATTCAAGCTTAGCGCTAGCGATCTACGCACGACCAATCAGTAATCACGATGCCACGCACTGACCAATAAGATCACTCCCTCATTGCTAGGGGTGGAGTCGAGCTGCGGCGCTAAATCCAAATCTTTGGACACGTTTCTGTTATGATGAAAGTGGGAAAATCAAGGCCCAGAAAAAAAAAAATGCTAATTTCTTGCCTTTCCTTTGATCATTTAGCTTTGAAATTTTGACAGATGATAGTCAAACCATTAGACAACAAAATTACGGCAAAAAAAACCAGAAATCTGATTGTTTTGACCATTTTTGATGATGTGACTTCTAACTCGTTTTTCTCAGCTCAGTCATCAGCGACTTTAGGATCCTTTTGTTGTAGCGGGTCACATATTTCCTTTCATGTCAATGAATTGGGTATGCACTCCTCTTGTCTTTGTTCTGAATAGTACAGTGGAATTTTCTTTCACTTGTAAATTGTTTTGGGAGTGTTGAAAGTTTGATGTCAAATGGCTCTGACTTCAAATTTACATCTGATCTGTTTCACTGTGCTCTCAATTGATGCTCCCCTATCATGTTGGCATCTTGTCTACTGTTCAGTTCAACAAAGGCATCAATTCCTGTTACTTTGATGAGAGTCTTGCCGTCTGTGCCATGTACCTTTTTGATGACAGCCTTTGCAATATGCATGTGTACCAGAAATTCATACTCAGAGTTTGTGTTTTCTGCTTGCTATTCTTCTGCTTGTGTTTTCCTGCCATTGTTGTTTCTTTCTGAGTGTGCTGTTGCTTCCCCATTTTGCACAATGATACAAAGTGGTTGGATTTACCACATATGGCACACTTGTTGCTGTATGCTGGGCAAATCTGTCCTTTCGCATATTTTCTATAACAGCAAAATAAGCACTCTTTTTCTCGTGGGCTGGTGCCATCCTTTGGAAATTGTCATGGTGTACCTTTTTCTTCCACTTACCTTTACCGCCGAGATTGTATCTCTTCTGTGCAACTTTCACTGCCTACAAGTTATTGTAAAATGGGTTTTTCATGTCTGCCACCTGTAACTGTACATCTTCCACTTGTGCTACTTCACTCAACAATTGCTGCAAGTTTCATGTTTTGATGGCTGCTTCCTGTATGAATTTGACTGTTGAGTGTCTGGATGAGGTCCTCAAGATGCTTTCTTCTAGTGTTGCAATGTATGTTTGGTATCGAACATTTTATCTACGAGAGAGCTTTACTTACCTATCACTATATCAATTGCCATTCTAATGCTCCCCAATATAAGCCCGAGCGCGGGCGATCTCATCCTCTTTCGATGCCGATGGACCGGCTGAACCGCAGAGAGGGGAGGAGGGAGGGACCTATAGGTAAGTAAAGCTCTCTTGTAGATAAAATGTTCGATACCGAACATACATTGTAACACTAGAAGAAAGCATCTTCGCTTTACTTACCTATCAATATAACAATTGCCAGATTCCAACAGATCCGAGGATGGAGGGACTGCGGATAACCTCAGATAGGGAACCTTCTTCTTTTACTGATCATGGCTAACGAGCTGCATACTCGCCGAGGCAGGAGGTTCAGTCAAGATGGAACTATTTCCTGCTAGGACAGGAAAGAACTGCAGAGGCATATGAGGCCTCATTGGAAATGACGTCTGACAAGTAACAGGACGTAAAGGAGCTACGATTATGCCAGTAGGCAGCCTTGAGAATATCTTCCAGGGGGACTCCCTGAAAAAGAGCCCAGGACGAGGCTATGCCCCTAGTGTCATGGGCCCGCACCCTATGGGAGAGGATCGAAGTCGTACCCCCAGCTTTAATGGCCCGAACTATCCAGCGAGAAATAGTATCAGGGGAGACCGAGCCATGGGGAGAATTGATACTGATAAATAGATTGTCTGAAGTGCGCAATTCTTAGGTTTTGTGAAGATACCATTTAAGGGCCCGCACAGGGCACCATAGTTTGTCTTGGGAGATGGAGGACAGAGTCTTAAGGGCGGGGATGAAAATCTCACCTGGCGTAGAGTTCATGGTTTGATTCTTAGCCAGAAATTTGGCATGAGGGATTAGTCTAACCCCGTTAGTTTCCCAACGAATATGGCCAGGCTTGGTAGAGAGAGCAAGAGAACTGTCGTGCATAGGTTCAAAAGGAGCCCTGGACAGAGCACACAAAACTCTTGATAAACTCCAAGAGGGACTCAGTTTCTTCTGAGGAGGCCTAGACAAAAAGAGGGATTTCATTAGTCTAGTCAGATGAGAGGAGGATACTACCGTTTCTCCCCCTCTGAAGCCTTTATGTAAGGCTGAAATAGCCGATCTGTAGCCTCCGATTGTTGAGAAGGCTAAGCTCTTGTCAAATAGGTGGAGGAATTCAGCGATCTCGCCTACAGGTGCTGTGGAAGGATCCACTTTCTTGTTGTAGCACCACTTGAAGTAGTGTTGTAGTCTAGAGTCATAAGTGGCTCGTGTAGACGATCTAAGGAAGGAGGAGGATAGTTCTGCAGCCCTTCCCGAAAGACCTGCCTGGGACGCAATTTCCCTGAAATGGTCCATAATGTTAACTTTAGGTAGGGAACCTTGGGGTGGTATGTGGATGTCACTGGTTGGCAGAGGAGATCCTCCCTGAAGGGAAGGATTACTGGGGGAGAGGTTAGGAGATCTAACAGCGTGGGGAACCAGGGCCGTTTCGGCCACCAAGGAGCTATCAGAAGGAGGGTTGCCTTGTCTGTTAGCACTTTCTGTAGTACTCTTGGTATCAATGCAAAGGGTGGGAATGCATACCTCAGAAACCCGTTCCACTGCATTGTGAATGCGTCCGTCATCAGAGCTGCTGGTTCAATGTCGATGCAAATAGGTCGACCTGAGGAGGGCCGAACCTGTTGAAGATCTGTTTGGCAATGCTTGGATTGAGTTGCCACTCTGTGGAGAGATAACTTCCCCTCGACAGGAAATCCGCCACATAGTTGTCTTTTCCTGGTATGTGAGAGGCTATGAGATTCATCTCCACCAAATCACACCAATCTAGAATGTCTAGAGTGAGACTGCAAAAAGGTTTCGACCTTGTGCCCCTTGTTTGTTTACATAAGAAACTACCGTGAGGTTGTCTGACTTTATCAGAACCGTTTTCCTCCGAACTCTGTCTTTGAAGGCAAACAGAGCATTCTCTATGGCCCGCATTTCCAGTACATTTATGTGCTGACCCTTGTCTCTTTCTCCCCAAGTTCCTTGAACCTGGTCCGAGTTTAGTCCTGCACCCCATCCCATGGTCGACGCGTCTGTGAGAATGGTCATGGAGGGGGCTGGGGTAGTGAAGGGTTCTCCCATTTGTAGGGTATTTGGGGGCATCCACTAGCGAACCGCCTGGGATAATGTCCCTGTAAGGTGGATAATTTGAGTCATCGGGTCTGTTGGTGGGCGATACTGACTGAGAAAGGCTATTTGGATCTGCCTCATTCTCCTTCTGCAATCTGGGACTGTGTCCAAGAGACTTGCAAGGAGGCCCAGAAAAAGCAGCCAGTACTTGGCTTGTGCGTGAGACATGCGGAGCAGGAATCCCCCTACTAGATGAACCTTGTCTATTCTGTGAGGGAGGGGATGGGCGAGCCTTAGTTTCAGGTCTAGTTTGGCGCCCAAGAACTCCGGATTCTGAGTGGGTTCTAGCCGAGACTTTTCGTAGTTTACGAGAAAACCTAGCTTGGAGACTAGGTCTAATGTAATGTCTAAGTGCCGGCGTAGTGTGTCTGCAGAGTCTGCTAATACCAGCCAGTCGTCTAGATAGACGAAAATTTGAATGCCCCTTTCTCGTAAGTGGGCTGCGAGTGCCTGAACAATTCGTGTGAAGATGCTTGGGGCAGTTTTGAGACCAAATGGCAGAGCACGATATTGGTACACTTTGTTTGCCACTGCTGCAAATACTGTGCAGTGTGGGCAATGGGGACATGAAGGTAGGCGTCTACTAAATCTATGGAATCTGCCCAATCGTCTGCCTTGATGAGCGGTAGAATGTTGCGGAGATTTTCCATTTTGAAAGTGGAGTTTGCGATGTATCGATTTAGCTTTTTTACATTTAGCACCATGCGGAATCCGCCTTTTCGCTTGGGTGTGAGAAAAACTGGGGATAACACAAGTTGCCTTCTTGTGTGGACCTGAACAATCGCCCGTTTGGTTAGTAGGGACTCTTTTTCTTGTAACAAAGCCCTTCTTTTTTCTGGGTTTGTTGGCAGGTTGGTTTTCTTGCTCATCTCCGGAAGCAATTCTGGGTGAATCAGTGAGGGAATATATCCCTTCTGAATTACTGAGAGCACCAATTTGTCTGAGGTTATTTGTGACCATTGATGGGCAAATACTTTGAGTCTGCCCCCTACTGGGGGTTGCCCTGCGTGCTGATTCGGATAGTCATAACTGTGAAGAATGGTCCCATTATGGGGCAGTCGAGTGTGTTCTGGGGGGGTTAGATTGCTGTCCTCGGGGTCGTCTATACGATCTTCCACCCTGCTCTCTGCCCTCAGGCCTGCCAGAGTCGGATGATGGTTTGTAAGACTGACTGTACGGATGTCTGCGATAGGGGGAACCTTGAGATGATCATCCCTCACGGCAGAACCCTGATTGAGGGGGCATATGGTCCCTAGAGGATCGAAAGGAGCGGTCGGGTTTGCTCAGTTTGTAGGCGGTCTTGTCTGCAGTGCTAGACGCTGCGATAGTGTCCTCCAGTACCTGCTGAAACTTTCCCGCTAACAGGTCTGGGCCCGTAAGGGGCAATTTTGCGAGTATGGAGTCAGCCTCTTTCTCGAGTTTGAGCTGTTCCATCACCTGAGATCTGCGAAACTTTGAACACAGTAACGCTGTTCGGGCAGCCTGTTCGAACTGGAGATCTGAAATTCGCAAGAGCAAATCGGAGATCTTTTTCAGGTCCTCCCCATCTATGGCCAAACGGCTTGCTTCTCGTTGCGCCGTAATTAGATAGCTTTGATAAGCCGCGAGCCTCATCGAGCTACGGGCTGTCTTCTGAATGTGAGCAATCTGTGAATCTATTCTACGGAAAGATCGAGATCTCATGCCGTTGAAGTTGGATTTGCGAGCGCGCGCGTCGCCCACACGGAACGCTGCCTCTGGGACTGCAGGTGTATTGAACACCGTGTTGAAATCATTACTACCAAACCGAAAACCGGACACAGCGTCATAACGGCTAGCTCGGGATTTCAGGGACGAATGGGCTAGTTTAGTATAACACATAGCAAAGGGATTATCAAGTTTCACCGCACTGGGTCCTTGGCTACGAGCAGACAATTCAGATTCCAAGCAAAATATGGGCTTGGCCTCTTCTTTTTCCTCAGTAGCAGTTGATTCTGCCTTTAAAGGGGAAGGCTAGTAACTGATCAGTGGGAATCAGTAGAAATGCTGGGAGATGATTGTTCCAATCCTTATGGGATTCATTCAAGAGTTCATTGTATATCTATTGTTGTGTGAAAATGATTTGCTTCAGAATGGTCTCATATTCAAGTAATGTGCAGTTTAATGCTTCCAGGTTAGCGTCCCTGGTCAGTGACGGTGAAGAGCGAGACGAATTAGGCATCTTAAATGCCCTAAGTCGTCACTACAAACAATAACTAGGCTAAACAGCCAAGAGAACAAGGAATAAAACTCAAATAAATACGAATCAAACACGATAAGGTAACAAAGGGAACGATCTTATCTGTATAGCGTAAGCTAAACCGTGGAGGAACTCGTCGTGAGTAGCGGCGGCAGAAGAAAGAGGAGGAGATCGCCCGCGCTCGGGCTTATATAGGGGAGTGTGTGAGGAGTGTGAGATATTTTTAGCTACCGGGGGCAATTCTAACTGGCATTAGAATGGCAATTGTTATATTGATGGGTAAGTAAAGCGAAATGAAGTAGATCTGAACTCACACTCAGGTTGCCCTTCCTTGCAATCTAGCATCATATGCTACAGTGACTAATCTGCATTAATATGTGTGCATATGAATAACTCTATGGCATGATGCTTATTTCCCTTTGGAGTGAAGTAATTGTTTAGTTTTGCTTTCAGCTTCTGATAGCTGTTTTCAAGCATGTCTCTCTTGCCCTGACTACATCTGGCAGTGTTTTGGTTTGGTGAGCAATCTCTTTGCCTCCACAGATTATTAATGGATCAGTTTTGTCCTGGGAGTCTCTTACCTTTAAATAGCAAAATTCTTGTTCTAGACCCTCTAGCCAATTCTCCCATGCCTTTCCAGTACTAATCTGGTCGTCTCACGGAGCAAATAGACCTGTTTGTAGGTTCCTCAATTTCATGACATTGCTGAATGCCACCACATTGACAGGTAAAATCTTATCCTCAACTGCCACTCACAGCATAGTGGGTCTTGGGTACTCCCGGACAGTGCTGTCTGGCCTAGCTACATATGTTCAGTATGGTTTGCATTTGACATGCACGAAAATTCACTCCAATGTGATGATGGGTACAACTTTGTAACTTCAAAGTTTTATATCATTGGAATACTCTTGATTTGGGGTGTTTGGGCTACATGGGGAGGTACTGTACATGTATAGGCCTATGTAGCAATATGATTCACAAGTATAACACTAACTTGTGAATTTTCGACTTGTTAAGACAATATCACGAGTGGCTGAATTTGTGACAAAGGACTACATTAATGGACTGAGAAAGAAGCATTTTGCACTTGTATTATCTTTTCAAGAGAAAAGATAGCACTTTGTTACCTTGGAAAAAAATACAAAACAATTGTGTTACGGGAGGCAAATATTTTCAGGAGTAATTAGTTTTACAATATAGTCAGCATATTTGTATGTTAGTTCATCTGGAACTAAAGACCTGGTATCATGGGGATACCATGGAGTTTGGAAGGCTGGTCCTGCTTGGATATTTCAAGATTCCTGGAATGAATTGTGTTATAGCTTTATCAATAGTTTGAAGTACACAAACAGCCGAAGAATCATGACCGGAGTCAACTGTTATTGATGAGCATATGCCTAGATGCACTTATTTGTGACTGGTGCTATTTGACTTTTATTAGTGGTTTTTTATTGTACCCCGGTGGCCAAGAAATGAATCAGGTTACCCATAAATCCCTATGTTACCGAATATTCAAAAGTCAGTGTAACATTATAACCATGTTCAGACGTATTTCTAGTCGGCGTAAAATTTTATGGCGCAGCAATTAGAATTCAAATTTATGCTTATCTTACCATTACCCTGTGTCCACACGCCGGTCGTGGGAAGAAACTCCAACCAATTTACCACGGACTTCATGGGGATAACCTTGGAGGGTCGGTGTAACTTCCGGAAGTGGTAGCGCCGCACACGTCGACCATACCATTGTTTTTTACCAGTGCCATTTATCTTCTCCATTCTTGTTGATGAGAATTTCTGAGCGCTAGTTTCTCTGTCGTGATCGACTAGGTTAGAATTGTACTGCACGCGCACGTGTACTCGCATTTGACTCCGGAACCGGAAGTTTTACCTAGGTCGTACGGATTGTGAGGTCATAGATACTCCGAGGGCTTGTCCGCACAGGCAATTTCCTCCGACCGGCTAGTCGTGGTATCAAGATACTCCTGAAAAAACTCAGGAGTATCTAGGTCGGAGGAACAGGTTGTGGTAAGTTCCCCCGACCGGAGGAAGTTACCATGACAGGCAGACGGGCATTACTCCAACATTTCCTCCGACCTTCCTCCGACCCTTCCTCCAAAGATACTCCGACCAAAACTGCCTCAGTCTGAACACAGCTATCGTCACTGATACAGATTATGTTAAATGGCCAGATAATGTAATTTCAGAGTATCAATGCTTTTCAAAGAGAAGGCATTATTTTTGTCTGCCACTTTTCCTAGCATCTTTTCCTCAAAGTTGCTGGAAAATTTTATGTTGTTGCTGTGAGAGGACAATGTTGTCAACAACTTCTCATCCCTCACCCAGTCAATTTGTTTTACTGGGTAATATTGATTATTGATTAAGCATGTACATGTGTATCTATTTCTATGTTGAATTCACACATTGCACAAATTACTGTGTTTTTCTGCAGAGTTGTATACTGCACCTTAAACCACAGCAAACTTATCTACACTGAAATATACTGGGACACAGGCAGGAAGCAATAAAAGAGTCAAGGCAGGTAGGGGAACAATAAACCCCCATCACACAGGATTGCCTTGTGTATCTATGGCATTAGGCCTGGACCTTCATTGGTGAAACAAAAAGCATGTTTCTACTGAGTAATAAAAATTTGAGGTGATGCGAGGTGATTCGCGGTGATGCCCAGTGACACCTCAGTAGAAACACATTGGGTAGTGGCCGATGCATGGTGATGCAAGGTGCTCTGTTGTCCACCTTTCGAGGTGGTCGATGCGAGGGACGATTTTCAGTAGAAACACAGCGGGTTATGAAATTCATGGTGTACCGGAAGTTTCAAATTATTGGGAGATTTCGCCCAACATTATTCAAATGGTCACACACATGCTTTGCATTCATAGCACTGGTGCATCTTCCATGTTGTAGTATCCTATACAATACATGCACTAAACAGTCTACACTTGTATTGCTTACTTTTCGTCTCACGGCTCACATGTTGTTGGGGTGTAATATTTCCTGAACAGATATACAAGAATAGTACACTTTTTTTTGTTTGAATAAATCATATTGGAGAATATCAACTGGACACTGGATCTGCAAATGTTTGATTTTCAATTAGCGACAGATCACAAAAGTAGTGAAGGGTATTTCATTTTTGGACAGCAAAATAATGCAGAATGCCAGTGGAATGCCGTTATGTGACTACATGGTTCTTCTAATTTGAGTCGTTGCATCTCCCGAAACATTTGGCCACTTTCTCCTTCCAAACGCTCAGTGACATGTATGCAATGGTGCTATGTTGGTTTTCTTTGTCTGATGTTAATTTGTTGGTGGAATCATTGTGAACATTTGAATAAACAAGTCCACCCTTTTCCCTATAAATTGAAATGAGACTCATTGCTTTCTGTCTTCCTTTACACCTTCTCTTCAAGTCTTTGAGCCAGTTATAAGGCAAATTTTATGCATGTTTGGAATTATACTGGTAAGCTATTGAGTGGACACATTTTTGGTCTGTCATATTGCATTCAAGGTATTGCTTACCATTGAGAGCAGTGATGTAGAAAATGTTGAAGTTATCACATTTAATGCAAATGTGTAGGTCAGTTGTATCACAAAACATCCCATATTAGATTTTGCCGCAAAGCCTAATGATATAAGGAGATAACACAATATTTCTCATTGAACCATAACTGTAAATGTTTTATTCTAGCCACAATTCATTATAGCTATTGTCCACATTTTGTACATTTGACAATACCTAACACTGATTACAGGCCTCCTGATTAACATTTTTACAATGGCTATTTATATCCCTAACTCACATTTTAGAACTATTTTGAAGCACTAGAGCTAGAATTTTGTTTCATCTGCAAATGGTAAATAATGCCTTTGATAAATCTTTGTTCATCATCAACATCTGATTCACAATGAGCCCTCAAAATTAAATCATAGAACATTTTTAGGAATCCTTTTAAGATCCTCAAAGTTGCATGCAAATGATAAGAGTCATGTTGTACGAGCCCCTATTAAAATCCAATATCTGATGGATCCACATGTTTGTGTTGATTCTTAAAGTTTTATATACTTATGACCTGTTTCCCAGGTCAAGTACAAAAAAACAACAACATATTTTTCACATGACTGTAAAGATATCAATATCATATACTTACCCATGTTGCTCTGAGGGTTTAAATTAGCTGGATCATTCCCATCAATCTACAAAGGAGGTGCCAGAAAATACATTTGGTCAGGGATTCACAAGAAGCATGTACAAGACGTTATGATGTTAATATAATATATGCTTCTTTTTTTCAGTCACATATTCTGAAACTTCAGTAACATAAGTCTATCATTGTACCACAGAAAACATGAATGGGAACCACTAGAAAGCTACAAAGAAGACTTTGTATGCAGGTAATGCCTTAACACTGAACCCATCCAGCTGTGCAGACTGACACTATATCTTCATACTCCTTTTTTCTTTTCTCTGTTTCTTTTTTTTTTTTTTTTTTTGGTTGTGTGTACCAACAGCAATAAACATGGACAAAGCATGCATGCTCAGTTTATCATACAATCATTCAAACATCATTCAAACTTGTAACTCAGGTGCCCAGTTGGGTGACAAAGAACTACATGCAGTATGACTGCTGTTTTGCAAATGTATTCACTTTGTTGAAGGAACAGGCAGACAATTTGGAAATATAATGCTTCTAAATGCACTGATTTCCCAAAGCAAAGTAAATTCTACTTATTTGATGTACCACTCACTTGTATGTAAACAAAGTTGACAGTAGATGCTGATATGCCAGAATCTAATGCTGTGGCTGAAAATATCAATGGAAAAATAAAACCAATAAATATGACAATAACATCTAGAACATAAAAGTTATAGCCACAAGATATGATAAGACCAAGAAATGTCGCTATGGAGACTGGTATGCCTCCACCATAATGCATGGTTCTCCTAATAGGCCTATAAAGTCTAGACAATGTGTGATGACAGTTTTACATAACTGGCAAAATATTAAAATGACAGGTTTGTCACAAATGTGTTGAATGTTCACTTTTCCTTAAACTAGGTTTAATTAGATGAATGGTTATATTGACTAAGATAGCAGGTATTTGGAGATTTAAGGATTTTTACTTGACTTTTGACCCTTTTATAAGTCTATGCATTGAGGAATTTTCAAGGTATGGGGAAAAGTGTAATTTTAGTATTAAATAGTAAAATTTTAGCATTTTAACCTGGCCTTTGACCCTGGAGCTTTGATCCTATGACCCTAAAATTCCCAAGAGAATCACTGTAAGATAGAACATGCATAAGTTTTTTAATGATACCTCGAGTCACTTTCGAGGTATGGAGGAAGAAGTGAAATTTAGCACTTTCACTTGACCTTGGACCTTTTGACTTTTGACCTTTGGCCTTTGGCAAGAAATTTTCCAGAATCTCTTTTGGGTAATACATGTATTTAAGAAAAATCCTGCAGGCATTGCATAAATATGAGGGAAATAGTGAAATTTCGAGGAATTGACCTTGATCTTTGCCCCATGACACCCACATTCCTACATAATCACTACCAATCAGTACATGAATATGAATTAAGTTCCATGCAGATACCTTGAACCATTTCCAAGATATGGAGAAAAAAGTGATATTTTAACAATTTCACTTGACCTTTGACCTCATGCCCCAAAACTCTCTCTGAGGAATCTTTATTTGGTAGTACATGTATACATCAAGTTTCAAGAAAAAGCCTTCAGGCATTGCATAGATATGGGGTAAGTAGTGAAATTTTGAGCATTTGACCTTGACCTTTTGACCTTTGGACTTGAGCATGTGCACCCAAAAGTTGATAGGCACAACTTCGCCCACTCATACATATATACATGCCAAGTTCCATTAGGATACCTCAAATTTTTTTTCTTTTTAGTTACGCTGTCCACAAAATTGATTGCGAACAGAAAGATGGAAAGATGGCAGAGGCATAAAAATAATACAACAAATGGATGAAATAAACTACAGGGCCCTGTTGCATAAATAACCTGAGAAAAACTCGGGTTAGAGGCAGGTGCCTACCTGAGTTTCATGGTTAGTCAATTTCTCTGGTTAAAAAAACTAAGGTTACGGTATATCGGCTTTCTTTTATTCGAATAAACTTGGACGAGGATAAAATGCGGAAGTGCTAGTGATTTTTTCAGTTTTACGCTCCGCGCGCAGCTAGCAATCACCGCTCCGCTACGCGCTGTCTGAATGTACAATGTATACATACTGTATAAATATACATGACAGTATCGCGCTGCATGCTGTCGCTGCCACACAAACATGTAGTACGAGTAGCGGTACGTCCGCTAGCGAGCCTGCTACAAGCTTCCCGATAGCCAATCTGGTTCTAATAAGTTTTCGGAAATAAATTATGAGTTATAGGGATTTATCTGTGATTCTGGTGCAATACGGCATTATGGAAGCTGAGATATCGACATGGATACGAAAGTGCAAACGCCCTACACATCTACAGGCACAGTAAGTACAATACCTGTGTGTAAAGTTAGACCTAACTCCACTAGATCTAGTGTTAGTACGTTAGTAGGCCTACTGTACTAGGCTACGTCTAAACAGTGTCTAAAGAGTAGATTCTAACTAACAACGTTAGGAAGTAAGAACCTAGCTGGATCTAACGACACGTTAGATCGATTAGTAGGCCTACATTGATAAAGGTGATACATGGAACTAATTCATAATTACAGAACTAAATCTAACTGCTAGATCTGAGTCTGCTACTAATACTAGCTGTTCTACTGCGTTTCCGACTCTAGCTGCACCAAAATCTTCCCAGAAATGAATGAACAAACAGTGCGCAGTAGTTCTCCTAGTCCATTTCCCAGCTGAATTGTTTGCCAGAATGGAAGCCTTGGTAGCTCTGAGTCTAAGTGGGGCTAACCAGAGAAATTTACATTTAACCTTTGGTCAGAGAGCTAAGGTTAAATAACCTGAGTTTCTTGAACATTAACCTGAGAAAAACCTATGGTTAAGTTTTATGCAATAGAAAAACTCTGGTTAAAAATTCTTAACCAGAGTTTCTGGATTTAACCATGAAAATAACTCTGGTTAAGGCTTTATGCAACAGGGCCCAGGTGTTATAGTGTCATTTCACATGGCAGTAATTATAATAAGGCAGTAATTCTGGAGTTGTTTCACTTTTTATACCTCCGCCACAAAGCTTGTAACAACTGATTGACTGCACATCGCTGGTGTAGACATTGTGACATCCACGATTGAGCAGTTATGCTTTCTCTGCAATGTCCCATTGGATAACACGCCGTACTGTTATGCTTTTTCATTGCATACTTTTTTGCACAGCCGTGCATATCAGTAAGAAAATTGAGAGCGCACATGTGACTCATTTCAGCACTTCTAATTGGCTACATTCTTGAACCCATTTTATAAATCAAAATGTAAGCCTAATAAGCTCTCTATCTCCTCTCATACACTTAACAGTTTGTTGTTGTTGATTTCAAAATTTATATTCACACCCATTTGTCCGGTTGTGTGAAGACTACTGTACTATCATATAAAAAAGGAAGCAGGCATTATGCAGAACTTGCTCATGTTATCACAAAAGCAGTCACTATGGCAAAAAACAAACTGCTATGCAAATGCTGGTATTTTAACCAAGCAGCTACACTCAAGTGTAAAAATTGTGACTCTACAGTAGACCTCGCCTAAGTCGACATCGCATAAGTCGACAACTCGCTTAAGTCGACACAATAAGAAAGTCCCGATTTTTGCCTTTGTTATTCCTTGAAAATTTCCTCGTCTTAGTCGACATTTATAAGTCGACAACTCGCGTAAGTCGACCTGATTTTTCAGTGCCAACTGAAGTGAAATACGTGTTAATTCCCTTGTCTAAGTCGACATAATTTTTCGCTCAAAGTCTTATCGCCATTCTCTGAAAAAAAAAAAATTGTTTTCCCGCTCCGATTCGCTGCATTTCTATTCGGTAATTCGCCAGTGTATGCTAGCCATTGTCTTGTATGCCAGAATAGAAAGGGCATACACTCATTTACACTGAGTATTACAATGTCATGTAGTACCCAAGGCAGTTCACTTTACCCCTTTTCTCCCTCTCGTTTTTCTCAAAACGCAAAAATTTTGTACACTTAACTATGTCCCAGTAGGTATTCATTATCCAAACATGAAATGTTTATGTAAATCCAAATATTCTGACGTTAATCATTCCGAAGCGGTATTAAAACCGGGACCCTTTTTAGAAAATTTATTACAATGCAACTAATAATGCAACTTAAAAAAAATCAAATACAGGTGTATCAAATCACACGCAACTTTTGCACATAAACGCAAGTGCGTTGCTAAAAAGACTTGCATCTGATAATCATATGAAACTAGAAAATAATTGTACGAACCTGAAACTCAACTGCGTTTAAGCGCAACTCTAAAAATCAAATGCAAGTCCATCAAATCACACGCAACGATGTATTTAAACGCAAGAGCGTTGCAGAGAAGACTTGCGGTTTTGTACGAAACTAGACACTGCGTTTAAAAACATCTCTATTTATACATCTACGGAAATGCGTTATTGTTGAAAAGACTTGCATTACTTCTTTATTTCGTAAGCAAAATTAGAAATTAAACGCAACTCTGAAAATCCAATGCAAGTCCATCAAATCACACGGAAAGCTGAAAGACGTGCGTTTGATAATCATACGAAACTAGAAGATTGTAGGGAACTTTTTTAACTCAATTGCGTTTAAACGCAACTCTAAAAAACAAATGCAAGTCCATCAAATCACACGTAACGCTGTATTTAAACGCAAGAGCGGTGCAGAGAAGACTTGCGGTTTTTGTACGGAACTATAAGAAACTGCGTTTAAACGCATCTCTAAACATCTACGGAGTTGTGTTATTGTTTAAAAGACTTGCATTATTTTTTTTTTTATTTCGTAAGCAAAATAAGAAATCAAATGCAAGTCCATCAAATCACACGGAACGCTGAAAAGACTTGCGTTTGATAATCATACGAAACTAGAAAATTATAGGGAACTTGAACTCAATTGCGTTTAAACGCAACTCTAAAAATCAAATGCAAGTCCATCAAATCACACATAACCTGGTGTATTCAAACGCAAGAGCGTTGCAGAAAAGACTTGCGGTTTTTGTACGAAACTATACGAAACTGCTTTTAAACGCATCTCTAAACATCTGCGGAAGTGTGTTATTGTTTAAAAGACTTGCATTATTTTTCATTTCGTAAGCAAAATTAAAAATTAAACGCAATTCTGAAAATTAAATGCAAGTCCATCAAATCACACGGAACGTTTGACAATCATACGAAACTAGAAAATTGTGTGAAATTTAAACTCAATTGCGTTTAAACGCAACTCTAAAAATCAAATGCAAGTCCGTCAAATCACAAGCAACGCTGTATTTAAAAAGCAAGAGCGTTGCAGAAAAGACTTCCAGGTTTTGTCCGAAACCAGCAACTGCGTTTAAATGCATAAAAATTTACGGAAGTGCGTTATGGTAGAAAAGTCTAGCATTATTTTTTATTTCGTAACGGAACTTTCGCCGTGACCGAACTTAGTCTGCACTTGCGGGGGAAAGACATCCCAACATTCACACGTTTCAAACTGCCGAAACGCATGCTGCTTCACAAAATGTCAATGAAAAAATGACAACGAATTATTGTTAAAGTTCGCTATGCCGAAGGTTTAAATCTCAGTACAAAGTTAATTAAATTAGTCCGACAATGGAAAGAGGTTTGTTTTTACGAAGGTTATAGTAGTCCGAAAGATGTCGTTTTCAAACAAACTTTTCTTCTTTTTATTTCAGACGGGCCCGCGCCGTACAGAGCGGTAATGTTGCGAATCAGAGCGCGAGAACAATTGATTTTCAGAGTATGGCAATACAAATTTAAACAGAACAAATATAGCGACACATATTTCAACTCAGTCAGCACTGAAAAATTATCTCGACAGAATCATGCGAAATCACATGCACATCTTCGCAGCAATGCACTTGAATTTAAATCGCAAAGTTTAATGCAATTTTGGGGAATTTGCGTTTGATATTTTGTCTAGAAACGGGCCTAGGTTTCCGATCCCGCTCTCTCAAAATCTCTCTAGAGATTTGGGAATTGTGCGTTGTCGTTACTATCCCGCGCGAGATTTATGCATGAACTAAAACATTATTGTTGCTGATGTCAGTAGGCATGTTTTGGCGGCAAAAGGAGTAAGATTTGGGTAGCGATCTGCATCGTGATCCAAATCTTACTCTGTACAGGGGAAATTAGTTTTCATTTATAAGTCGACAAAATGTCGACTTCCGCGTAAGTCGACATTCGCGTAAGTCGACGTGTTTTGCTCAGTCCCGATTATGTCGACTTACGCGAGGTAGACTGTATTAAAACACAAACACACAACTCCAAGTTTAACTTACTAGGTGAGACTGCTAGGACAGATCCTACATAGCCAGTCTCCTCCTTGAGTTCCCGCAGAGCTGCCTCTTCAATGTTGTCCGTGGGATCTATCAAACCTGATACATTACAAAGAACACACACATACAGTATTCTAGAATGATCTAGGATTAAGGTAACTCCATGCAATACAAGATGTAACAATCACATACACACACATAAAATCTGCAATTTCATCTTCATTCCCCATCAAATACCCTGTACTATACAGAAGGCAATAAAAAGTACATCCTTCCATTCCCTGTATTTAGTCATATTTTATACTTTAAAGGGGCATTCCAGATGATTTTCATAATTTCACATCATATAGGACATAAATCGACAGCTCCATGTATAGATTTGTGGAATTTGTTGTGGTCCGTGAGACAAGGCATCCACTAGGGCAGGGACAAGATGCGGAAAGCAAATGTAGTAATTCCGCACTCATTCAGCAACCTCTCCGCACGTCCTTGAAAGAGTCCGTTCACTGTCCTAAACATGTCCGGGCGTGTCCACACCTTCGGGGGAGAGAAAAATTTCTGCGTCCAAATTTTGAAAGAGACCAAGATTTGGATGTGGAAATGAATCTTCTGACACCTTCTGTAACTCTCGTGAGGATATCATCAGGGCATCCTGTCTTTCTGTAACACTTCTGCCCCTTCCGCAAATGCTCCTAAAAGGACCCTGCAGTGCTGGCCGCTTCGCAAATGAAAACGGAAGACACCCGGCATGTTTTAGAACATTGCAGTGCTGATGCGGATTGAGTGCTTTATTGACCTGGTTTTTGTTTCAAAGTTGTACCATTGTGAAGAACTAATCTCAGAGATTCTACAGGATGAATTACAGGACATATCTGCATTTAGTGGAAGAGAACTCTGAAGAGACTTTATTTGTGGACTGCCTCAGTTTCTTTGAGTTTGTGCCGGAGCCATGTTTAGCTGCAGAAACTGCAACAGCTACCTGGTCATGCATTGTTTGGACCTACAACCCCCCAGCACCTGTGGAATAAAAGCATTAGTCTAGTCTTTGTGATAATGAGTCCTATTCATCCTGTTGTTGTTGCTGCCCTTGACATTTTAGCCTGCCTGAATGTGGGAGGGGAATACACTAATCTCCCATCCTTACATCACATTGTGCAGCAGCCATTCATAAGGAAACAGTTTCTTCAAAGAAAAATTGCCTACTGTGCGAATGGGTCCGCAACTACGCAATGTCAGCTGCTGAGAGATGGTGATGTACACCCTAACCCAGGTCCTGATGAGCATGAATTCAACGGGAAATCAACATGCAAATCATTATGTCAATCAAAATATACTTCGCAAGATTTACTGGAGCTGCAGCATGGAAGTAATTACCTCCTGCCCAAACATGTGTATGCTATCTTCCAGCAGTAGCACTAACATTAGTTACGTTCAGACGGCAGGCCCTAACCTCGAGGTTTAGCTCTTGCTCTCTAACTACGACATGTGTCCACACGACGAATCTTAACCTCGAGGTTACGAAACCTCGAGGTTAAGCTTCTGTCCCCCGAAACTACGAGTGGGTCCCACTCGATGTTAAACCCACAAAACCTGAAGTTTCAGCCCACACTGCTAACAAGGCGTCTATTTCTTCTTTAGTCCAACTCTGTCGGACTTGCTTACCGGTACTCTTATTCCCACCAGCGGCACCAACTTCCTCTGTCATGGTATGCAGAGATAGCACTGCACTGATGACTTTATGCTTTATGAAGATATTCGTCGAAAACAATGTTTTAGCGTCGGAGAAGAATATAGAATACAGTAGCGAGTTCGACGTGTTCAGTTTCAGAGATCAAGTGCATGGGAAGAAAAGATGATGTTGTGATGTACGTCATACCGGTTTTTCACCTCGGGCGCACGTGTAGTGTATTTGTGGTGTACGTTTGGGAGGTTGACCCAGAAGCAGAGGGAAATTGCGGGGGCTGGAGTTCACGGCGAGGTCACTCTTAACTTCGAGTTCGTTGTTTTTTGTGTCCACACGGTGCTTAACTACAAGTGGGAACCCCCCGTGGCTTCTGATTAGAGCGCTAACCATAAGATTTCTCGTGGTTCCAAACATCGAGCAAACCTCGAGGTTTGCTAACTACGAGTGCGTCTTCACGGTCCCTAACTACAAGCTCTAACCTCGAAGTTTCCAAACCTCGAGGTTAAGGGCTCCTGTCTGAACGTAACTATAAGATTGCATATCCTGCTGCTCAACATATGTGGGATCCTCCAAAAGATACTCCAATCTCTGTTATCACTTCACCGAGGCGTTGTGTAAAACATCATAGAAGAAATAGGCAGTTCAGCAATCTCAATTATCCCTCAGTCTTCTCCTGCAAATTTTTTCAAGCTATGTTTTCTCAATGTGCGCTCCCTGCGCAATAAGTCAATTGCAATGTGTCACTATGCATGCAATAGTAAGGCAGATTTGCATGCTTTCACAGAAACTTGGCTCACTGATAAAGGTGATTTCAATGTACATGTTGATGTGATCAATAATTTGGATGCAATAGCTCTCCGAGAATTGCTTGAGTCTCTTGTCGTACGCAGCATGTAGATGTTAGAACTCATACTCATGGTAGTCCAAGAGCATTAGCTCAAAATAGGCTTAAACCTGAACATTTTTGGTAACAAGCTGATTTTTTCAGGATAGTTCCAGAAATATGTCTAGAATAACATACTAAAAGTCCTCATAAATCCTCCTCGAGTGTTTTCCGCAATCCAAGATAGTGTCCAAAATGGCCGCCATTTCCAGTAATTCTTATAACTTTTCAACCAAAGAACCCAAATACAAAAAGTAAATGTCTAAATATATGTTTTGAAGCATGAAGAACTCAATAAAATACATAGTAAGAGATGTTGACGCACACAAGTACTGTAATCCAAGACGGCATCCAGAATGGCCGCCATTTTCTGAAATTCTTAATGATGTGTCAACCAGGTAAAGGTAACCCAAATACGAAAAGCAAACACCTAAATATATGTTTTTTAAGGATGAAGAACTCAATAAGATACATAAGAGATGTTGACGCAGGCAAGAACCGTAATCCAAGCTGCCGTCCAAAATGGCTGCCATTTCCTGAAATTTTTTATAACCTTTTAACTAGGCTACCCAATACAAAATTTAAGTGTCTATGTTTCGAAACATGAAGAACTTGATGGAATACATATTAAGAGATGATGACACACTCAAGTACCAATTAAACCGCTTGAGCTCTTCCTAAAATGCCTAATGGCGAGCAAAATGGCCGGCAGTAACAATTTTATCTCACAATTATATAAATAAAGGTCGGTATAGTTTATAAGAAACCTTTTATTGAAAAAATAGTTCTTATGTGTAAAGTAAACAAATAAAAACATTTGGATGTTAAAATCAAAGAGTGTGTCCTTGTTACGAGAGAAACATTTCACCATCACATTTGTTGCTAAACAGAGAGTCTACTAGAAGGCTATATATATACATATATATATATATATATTTTTTTTTTTTTCTTTTTCTTTTTTAACCACATGGTCTCTTTTTGTCACCTCAAGATGAAAATTTAGTGCTAGCCTTTTTTTTCTTATCACCCGTTACCAACGTATTTGATGTCTACCACGAGGACACCACTAGTGAGTTCCATTTGAAACTGTCAGTTATCACTTAGGAAGGAAAAACAATTCCCTTTGGTGTCTGTGCTACATACATGCTCAAACTTAGTGTCAAGATGTGCTACAAAATAATGTGTAATTTATCACGTGGCAGTGAATTTCTTTGGTGCAGTATATTCTTCCACCTAAAAAAACAGTGTCTAAATTATCTTATTCATTGCATGTAGATAAGGTATATAATAGATAGAAATCAGAGAATATGACACTTATAGCTATTGGTACATGGAGGAGGCATACTTCCCTCCCACACGAGGGATTTTTTTTTTTTTTAATTAAAGTGAAATATATAGTGCAAACGTTTGGTAAGATTTTGAATTGCTTCCATCAAACAGTACGAAAAATACATAGTACTCAGGGAAACGGGCAATGGGAGGATGTGAAAGGAGGATCCCCCCCCCCCTAACTTGAGGGAGAGACTTGATAGTCAGACATCTGATGCACCCTTTATTGGTGAAATATTACATGTTTGTTTTCATCAAAAAAGAAACAAAAAATATATCATCATGGAAGTGTGTGGTCATAGGTTTGCCCGCTCCCACACGAGGGAAAATTTTCAGACTTGAAATTCACAAATCTGTTGCACACATTTGGTAAAATATCCAATATTTGATTTCTATTCAAAAACGTTTGAAAAAATATATATTCAGGAAAGTGTCGGGGAGGGGAGTGTGGGTAGAGAATACTTCTTCCCAAATGATGGAGATTTTGGCATTTTCCAATTCGAAATTCAGAGATTTAGTGCACTCTTTTGGTGAAATATTAGATATTTGTTTTGGTCATAGAAGTAAGAAAATATATATTTATTGAAATATGCGGGGGAGGTGAATGAAGTGATGCACCCTCCCACAAAATGGAGATTTTTTTTTTTTTTTTTTCAGGTTACGGATTTTATGGTGCGCACCTCAAAGAGTAGATAATTCATAGTTTCAGTTTCCCCAACCCCTCCAACATGAGGGGCTTTTACACTTGAATTGAAATGAAAATAACTATATCATTTTAATACTCATATTTGATGGAATATTTGGGAATGGTTAATCAATTGTTATTTAATATAAAGCGAGGAAGTGCGCGGTGGAAGGGTTGGGAAGGGCAAATCACCCTCCAATATGAGGGAACTAACTTTGCATTTTGTAAGTGAAAGATCTAGTGCACACTTTTTAATGACATATTCGGAAATTTGTAAATCTCAAAAGTGTACAAAGTCCATGGAAAGGGGCCGAGAGAGGGACGTTTAGCATTTTATGATTGCAATTCAATGACAAAGTGCATATACTTCAGAATGAATATTTGGAAAATGATGCAACCCCCCCCCCCTTCCCAAGGGGTGGGGGGGGGGGGAAATGCATCCAACCCAACCTATACCCATGTTGTGCACATTCCAGCGAAATATTCCTCTGGACCTTCTTAGTTATAGAACATTATGTTGAACTTCTTTGTCTCTTAAAACAGGCTAAAAACAGCAATGTTTTGATAAACAAAATGGCGTCCATGAATTGGGGCAACATTTGGTTTTCGCGAAGGCTTTATTGGTACTTACGTGCTTCACAATCTCTGAATAAGTATTTCATCGGGTTCCTTATGCCTCAAAATATATATTTAGAAATTTAAGTACGTATCACGTTTACCTAGTTGCAGGGTTATGAGAAAAACAGGAAATGGCAGCCATTTTGGACACTATTTTGGATTTCTGAAAGTGCTTAAGTGCCTTATGTGTGTTTCAAAATCTCTTAAGTATTTTATTTGGTTCCTTTTGACACAAAACATATATTTCAACATTCAAAGTGTGTACAGGTGAATTCTACTTGCAAAATTGTTCGAAAAAAATCAGGAAATGGCGGCCATTTTGGACACCATCTTGGATTACGGTACTTGCATGCTTCAACAACTCTTAAAATGTATCTAATCGAGTTTTTCATGCGTCAAAACATATATTTAAGAAATTTAAATTTTGTATTTGTGCTACCTGCTTGAAAAGTTGTAAGAATTTCAGAAAATGGCGGCCATTTTGGACGCCAACTTGGATTACGGTACTTGCGTGCGTCAACGTCTCTTAATATGTATTATTTTTCGTAATCTCCGTTGTTCGTTAATATGAGATCCCACTCGTACGCATGCGCAGTCAATTCATTCGTAGCGTGTGTTTCTTAGCGGTCAAGTCGCCATTTTGAGCTCTTAATTTCGCCGATTTTCTTTCACTCTACGATCTGTCGCATTCAAGTTTTTGGGGTTTCATAGGTTATTTTACCTCCCCGATCGTTTGGTAGTATTTTTGGAGAGTGATGGAAGCGAATTCGGGTTCTTCCACGAAGCCGAATTTCCCGCACGAGAAGCTGGTTCGCGATGCGGGTTCCACCAGCATCGCCAGCGGACCGCGAGCGGGTCCCTCCCCCGGCAGCGATCCGGGGGGAAAGGGTAAGACGGCAGCGGCGAGCTCGGCTAGCCGCGGTGGTAAAGGCACCGGGAAAGTCAAAGGCAAAGCACCGGCGAAGTTTACGTCTCCTCCTCCCGTGATTGCACGGAAGTTCGCCAAGTCGGCTGCTACTTCTGAGGTCTCAGACCTTTTGATTAAGAAGCCCTCGATCATGAATGACTCTGAGATAATAGCCAAAGATTCTCGGGCTGTCCAGGACTGCATTCGTGCAGATCCTATTTCAAAGAAGGACAGTCAGGCCTGCATTCGTGCAGAGCCTCCACAGACCACGACCTCGAAGTCGGGACCAAGCACTAGTGTTGGTGGCTCAAATTTTGAACATCGTCTGAATAAACTGGAAGAGATGCTGGGAAAATTGGTGGATCATTTGCCACTTTCTCATCCACAAACTCGTAGTAGTCATGACACGAGAAGTCTCGGAGATGAGGATGATAATCTCCTTTTATCTGACTATGAGTATGACTGTGATCAAGATGATGGGCCTTTTGGCTGTAAACTTACACCAGCGTCTGACTCACAGACTTCTGATTTCAGTGCTGAAACAAGCACTGAAGATAGTAATGCTACTCCTGCCTCTGGCAAGAATGTAGCCATCCCAGCTATCGCAGCAAAATTCGCAGTGCCTCTCAGCGTGGGGAAACCCTTAGATGAGGATATTGCTGGGTCGGTATCCTACCTTGTCAGCCACACTCTTGAACAGGCTGCCCTAGAGGAGACTGGTAAGAAGTACACTAGCCCAGAAAACTGTCCACTACTTGACGTGCCCAAAGTCAACTTGACAATTTGGGAGAATCTAAACCCTACTACCCGGGCTAGGGACCTGAAGCTACAGCGTATTCAGAGCGCTCTTGTGAAAGGCATCACTGCTTTTGCGCTGCCTCTCAGTGTGGGGAAACCCTTAGATGAGGATATTGCTGGGTCGGTATCCTACCTTGTCAGCCACACTCTTGAACAGGCTGCCCTAGAGGAGACTGGTAAGAAGTACACTAGCCCAGAAAACTGTCCACTACTTGACGTGCCCAAAGTCAACTTGACAATTTGGGAGAATCTAAACCCTACTACCCGGGCGAGGGACCTGAAGCTACAGCGTATTCAGAGCGCTCTTGTGAAAGGCATCACTGCTTTTGCGCAGACCCTTTCTGCTTCGGAGCTGTCAGAAAAACAGCAGGACGCTCTCGGACTCCTGTGTAGCTCTAATTTTGAGCTGAACGCCTTGAGGAAGGACCTCATTAAACCTGGCTTGAATGCAAAATTTGCACTTGTGCAAGCCTCAGAACCCTGTGACCAAACAGCTGTTTGGTGACGACTTAGGAAAGAAAATCAAAGACATCCAGGAAGAACAAAGAGCAGCAGCCGGTGTTGTGAAAGGCTCAAAACCTTTCTCAACAGGTAACTCCCGTCAGCGTCCATATTCGCAGTCGCAGTCTCACTATCACCCTTACCGCCGACAGACGGAAGCTAATTACCGTAGAATGAGATCAGCGGGGTGGACCACGCCAACCGTACAGGCTGCGTCGGTACAGCGGCCTTTTTTAGGCCAGCGTTCGTGGAAGCCACACACTGCCACCTCGATAACCAGACCCAACAAGGGCAGCGGCCGACAGAGCCCTCAATACCGGGGGTTTGCTGGGGGCCCGCAAGTAACTGAGCATGTTAAACCAACAGTCTCCTCATCCTCTGCAGAGGTGAGTACATGCCCTCTCATAAATCTTGCTTGTTCGATGGTGGGTGGACGACTGAAAAATTTCTATGACAAATGGAGAAGCCTGACTTCAGATCCATACATTTTGAATGCTGTCAAAGGATACAAACTCGAATTTGATCCTAATGAATTTCCTACTGTAAGAGGGAAAGAGTTGTATAACTTATCTCGCAGTTCAGAGCTTAACAGTCAAATAGAGGAAGAGATTTCTCACCTCTTAGCTAAAAATGTGATTGAACTTTGCGAACATGAGAATGGAGAATTCATCTCCAATATTTTCACAAGACCCAAAAAGAATGGTTCCTTACGAGTTATCCTTGATCTTTCTGATCTTAATACAGGCATCCTTTATCAGCATTTCAAAATGGACAACATACATACAGCCTTGTCATTGCTCAGCCCAAATTGCTACATCGCATCTATTGATTTACAAGATGCATACTATTCAGTTCCCGTCCATCCATCATCGAGAAAGTACTTGCGTTTCTATTGGCAAAGTAAACTGTACCAATACAAGGCCCTACCTAATGGTCTCAGCTCGGCTCCCAGACTGTTTACAAAAATGCTGAAGCCAGTGTTTGCCCAGCTTAGAACAGAAGGACATGTAGTTATGGGTTATCTTGATGACACTTTGATAATTGGGAGATCTAAGGATGCTACCCATAGGGCTGTTTCAGCTACCACTAAGCTTCTAACAGAGCTGGGGTTCTTAATTCATCCTGAGAAGTCAGTACTTAGCCCAGGTCTAGACCTAGAGTTCCTTGGGTTTCATTTGAATACTAGGTCAATGCACATTACTTTGCCAAGAGAAAAACAAGATGACATTTATGAGGTTTGCACCTCCCTCTTATCCCATGCCACCCCATCCATTCGAAAGGTTGCTAGGGTCATAGGGAAAATAGTTGCCACGTTCCCTGCAGTACAGTATGGCCCACTGCATCACAGATATCTAGAGAGAGACAAGGTACAGGCCCTTAAGGCAGCTCGTGGTCATTTTGATAGGCCCATGACTCTTTCAATGGAGGCACGACATGAATTGATATGGTGGAAAGAACATATTCATGAGTCATTTAATCATGTTGTCAGACAAAAGGTCGATTTGGAGCTACGTACAGATGCCAGTGCAGAGGGGTGGGGTGCTACAGACTAAACCTCTCACACAGGTGGCAGGTGGACCACAGAGGAAGTACATTCAGCTCAAACATGGGGTATTAATTACCTAGAAACACTGGCAGCTGGACTGGCTCTGAAATCCTTCTGTGCAGATAAGAGAAATGTACATGTCCTATTGAGGATTGATAACACTACGGCTGTTGCCTACCTTAATAACATGGGAGGGCTGAAATCAGAAACGTGCAATCAGGTAGTGTTAGACATCTGGCATTGGTGTATAGAACGTAATATATGGCTGTCAGCAGCTCACTTACCTGGGTGCCAGAACAATGAGGCAGACTTCATGTCTAGACACTTTAATGACAGAACAGAGTGGATGCTAGATAAGAATAGCTTTGTGAAGATTGTGGCTAAGTATGGTGCACCAGTAATTGATTTGTTTGCATCCAGACTAAATGCTCAGCTACCTAGGTACGTTTCATGGTTGCCAGATCCCAATGCAGAGTCAGTTGATGCTTTCACACTAGACTGGGGAAAATTTGCACTCTTTTATGCCTTCCCTCCTTTCTGTTTGGTAGCAAAATGCCTACAGAAAATACAAGAAGACAATGCACATGGCCTGCTTGTGGTACCAAATTGGCCTACACAGGCCTGGTTCCCTCATTTGACAAGTATGATGAGTGAAGAACCTTTGATCTTGAAAAGAAGCAAATCCTTGCTGACGCAACAAGTATCTAAGGCTACCCACCCACTCTGCACTAAACTCGATCTTCTTTGTTGCAGGATTGGTGTTCACAGTTCGAGATAAAGGGACTACAGGACAGGACTGTGGACGTGTTGTGTGCATCTTGGAGACTGTCTACACGCACACAATACGGAACCTACATTAGGAAATGGCAAGAGTATTGCAGACAGGAAACTTTGAACAGTCAGTGCACTGCTGTAGAAAGTGTTATAGAATTTTTGAGTTATCTGTTTCATGTACATAAGTTGAGTTACAGTGCTATTAACTGTGCCAGAAGTGCTTTGGCCTCAGTGGTGCTGTTGGAGAACAGCAACTGTACAATTAGTACTCATCCTTTAGTGACAAGATTCATGAAAGGTGTATTTCATTTACGAACTCCGCTGCCACGGTACAACCATATCTGGGACGTTAAAATCGTGTTAGATCATCTCCGCAAAATGTCACCAGCCAGTAAGCTATCTTTGGGTGAACTTACTCATAAGCTGTGTATGTTGCTCGCACTCACTTCGGCACAAAGGGCACAGACTTTGTTCTACATTCATATTGATGGCCTGGTTTGGAAGGATAATAGCGTAGAGATTCATGTCAGTGACTTGGTAAAACAGAACAAGACCTCCGACAGAGTAGGGAGTACGACTACAATTGAAGAGTATCCTTCAGAGAAGAGACTCTGTGTGGTACACTACCTGAAAAAGTACATTGAGCGTACAAAAGTGATGAGGGATACGGAAAGGCACCTGTTCATATGTTATAGGAAACCTCACAAACGAGCCAGTAACCAAACCATCTCCAGGTGGATAAAGGAGACAATGAGTGCGGCGGGTATCGACACTAGAATTTTCAAACTGCATTCTACAAGAGCTGCAGCAGTCTCTACTGCAAAGACAGCAGATGTGCCCATAGCGGACATTCTGAAACAGGCCGGATGGTCTAATGAGGAAACCTTCAACAGATTCTATGATAAGCCGTCGATCAGGGCAGGACCTAAATGTAGGTTCTCCATGGCGGTACTGGATAATCATTGAAGAGAAAGGGTATTATTGGTGAGCTACTATGTCATTCTTATCACCATTCATTGTTTGGTTTTTGCAGAAATGCGACCACTGGCTTCAAAATCTCATATTAACGAACAACGGAGATTACGAAAAATAATGAATAAATTAAACGAGAACTTACCTGTTTGAAGTTTGATTTTTATTATTTGAGTAATAGGAGTGTGAGTTAATATGCCCTCCACTCCCACCCTAAATTCAAACTTCAAGGTAATGTTCTTACTCCGTCAATTTATTTCCAGTTTTTGGGATTGTGACAGTGGTCGCATTTCCTCATGGATCAGGCAAATCTCACTTGACCCAGTTGGGTCTTTGGTTCAGTTCTCTCACCTAAATTGACATTATGTATTAGACGTCGGAAGACAGTCCGATTTCTTAGGTGGAGATTTGCCTGGGCGATGAATATTGACTGCGCATGCGTACGAGTGGGATCTCATATTAACTCACACTCCTATTACTCAAATAATAAAAATCAAACTTCAAACAGGTAAGTTCTCGTTTAATTTATTCATTTTATTGAGTTCTTCATGCTTGAAAATATATATTTAGACATTTAAATTTTGTATTTCGGATACCTGGTTGAAAAGTTATAAGAATTTCAGGAAATGGCGACCATTTTGGACACCATCTTGGATTGCCAAAAAAGCTCAAAGAGGATTTATGAGGACTTTTAGTATGTTATTCTAGACATATTTCTGGACCTATCCTGAAAAAAATCGGCTTGTTACCAAAAAATGGCCAGGTTAAAGCTAATACTCTTGGACTATGGTCATACTTTATCTTATCATCAGTAGAAGTTCAGATGACATGGTTGTTGGAAAGCCTTGGGCTGATTCATTGGTTGCCAATCGTATGTCAGTAATGTATTATTTGAGAACACAAAAACCACCAGTAGAAGTAAAGAAAGTTGTGTGTCATAAAATTGCATCAGTTGATTATGATACTTTTCAGAATGATTTGAGAGCAAGTGATCTCAGTACTTAATATGCGATGACTTAGAGGAATTGGTCACATTATATGAAAACTCTTTGTCATCTGTTCTTGACAAACATGCACCACTTGTAACAAAATATGTGAGTGCAAATGGGCAAATGAAACAAAAGAGATGGAAAGCAGAAAGGAAGTGGATGAAGAGCCACAACAACAAATGTGATCATGATGATTATAGGAGTATACGGAATAAGACTTTGGCCGTGTTTATGCTTCCCCTTTTCGGGCCAGAATCAGCATTTTCATACGTGTTAAGTTCAAAACGCAGTTGCGTCCTTGCTCATTTTGATATAAACGCCGTTTCAAAAAGTCATTTCAAAACGCACAAAAAAGTGTGTTTACGATCCGTGTTTCTGACTAATCACGTTTGACGGGGAAGCATAAACGCAACTCACATCACATACGCATTTAAATGACATCATCTCCATTGCCTTTCCGGTTCACATGAAATTGCGCACGCCAGGCCAGCCAACCTTTCGATTACTGTACGAGCTGAAATTTTCACGAATTTCGCGAATCGCCTTTGAACAGCGAAAATAACAACACGCGCGAATAACAAGTTCAGTTAGACCCTCGCAACTGCAAAATTAACAACACGTGAAAATGTCCTCCAAGTAGCAATTCGCAAAAATATCTGTACGCGAAAATTTCAGCTCGTACAGTACTGTGCTGCGAAACGCAATTTGCAGGTGCTGATCCCTCGAGCTCCCTCTTGGTACATTACTGTACATGGTGACAGCCATATTAGTGCATGAAGAGCTCATTACATATCATACATTCTGATTTTGTCAACAATTTGTTGATGAAATAAATACTTGTATTTCCTATCACTGTCTACAGTTCATGTACGTGTGCATTAGTAAAGCAAACGAAATTACATCAGACATGCTACGGAACATGAACAATACACACACTCAGGCCAAAACTTCCACAAAAGTGTGCGCCCCAATTTGACCTGCCTCTGCTGAGGTCAGTGAAGTAGTCGCAAACGCTCTTATCAAGGTCGAAGAAAGCGAGCATAAACAGTGCTCCCGTGAACGGCGTTTTGAATCAGCGTTTCAAAACGCTGATTCTGCCTTCGCAAATTGAGTATAAACACACCCTTTGTCTGTAATGAATCATGCCCAACAAGATTATTATAATGAATGTATAACTGAGAATGCTGCTGATCAGAAAAAAGTTGTTTCATATAGCAAAATCTTTAAATATGAAGAAGTCTATATTTGATTTACCACCACACATCAATACTGAAAACTTTGTGAGAGTTGTGTATTTTGAGCAGAAAGTAGTGAAAATGTGCGACGACATTCACTTGAAAAGAGCAGCTGGTATCCCAAACCAATCTTCTCATACAGAAGTTCAAAATAAGTTGTCACAGAGTTCCCCATTACGTGCATATGATGTGCAAAAGTTGGTCAGGAAGTTAAACAAGAAGACACGTACATTGGATCCAATACCCACAAAGCTGGTTGTAAGGAGCACTGACATTCTATCGCCAGTTTTTGCGATAATTGTCAATATGTCTCTGACAAGTGGACACTTACAGAGGAATTGGAAGTTGGCTATAGTTAGACCAATATTGAAAAAGCCCAGAGCCGATTTACAGTTTACAAATTGTAGACCCATTAGTAATTTGCAATATGTGTCCAAATTGGTTAAAGCAGCAGTAGCAGGTCAAATTCAGCAACATCTTGGAAATAATGATTTACTACCATCAGTGCATTCAGCACATAGCCAAAACCACAGCACAGAAACAACCCTGTTAAAGGTGAAAAATTATTTGCTGTTTGCCATGAATAAGCAACAGGTGGTATTTTTGGTTCTATGTAATGGACATGAGTGCAGCTTTCTATTTTATCAGACACGACATCCTTGTGAACATTCTCCAAACACATTTAGACCAGGGGCCCAGAAGATTTATTCAGCTGAAAAGGGTCACACTTTTTAATGGTCTCATCATATAGGGATGTGTCCAAGGGTCAATAAAATGCATTGCTGGCAAGTCACATCCTGTACCGTAAGCCTAGGGACCACAAAAAGGGACCCCGAAAAATGGATTTATTCAGCCGAAGGGGGTCACGGACAAAACTTGGTGGATATTGTTCCTTTGGGTGTACTTATCATGAAAACAGCAATGCCAGCTATTTTATCCTGTACGGGGCCCCAGACAGTAGCCCCAAAGGGCCCCAGAAATATGGTCTTATTCAGCTGAAAAGGGTCACGGCTAATTTCTTTTGCAATGAAAGTAGTTCCCATCAGAGATATCCAAAACACCAATGCCAGCTATTTTATCCTGTACGGGGCCCTAGACAGTAGCCCCAAAGGGCCCCACCCCCCATAGGCCTACGTACAAACACACACAAACATTGATTTTATTCAGTTGAAAAGAGTCACGGCTAATTTCTTTTGCAATTGAAGTAGTTCCCATCAGAGATATTCAAAACACCAATACGAGCTATTTTATCCTGTACGGGGCCCCAGACAGTAGCCCAAAAGTGCCCCACCCCCCATAGGCCATACAAACACACACAAACATTGATTTCATTCGTGCAGCTGAGAAGAGTCACGGCTAATTTCATTTGCAATGGAAGGAGTACCCATCAGAGATATCAAAAACACCAAAGTCAGCTATGTTATCCAGTACGGGGCCCCGGACAGTGGCCCCAAAGGAGCCCCCCCCCCCCCCCCCCGACACACACACCCACACTAGTTTCATTCAGCTGAAAAGAGTCACGGCTAATTTCTTTTGCAATGGAAGTAGTACCCATCAGAGATATCCAAAATACCAAAGCCAGCTATTTTATCCTGCACGGGGCCCCAGTCAGTAGCCCCACATTGCTCCCTCCCCCCCCCCCCCCCACACACACATTGATTTTGTTCAGCTGAAAGGGTCATGGCTACTTTCTTTTGCAATTGGTAGTATAGGCATATACTCATCAGAGATATCCAAAACACTAAAGCCAGTTATTTTATCCTGTACGGGGTCCCAGACAGTAGCCCCGAAGTGCACCCCCCAATACACACACACACACACACACACACACACACACATTAATTTCATTCAGCCAAAATGGGTCACGGCTAATTTCTTTTGCAATGGAAGTATACCCATCAGAGATATCCAAAGCACCAAAGCCAGTTATTTTATCCTGAACGGGGCCCCAGACAGTAGCCCCAAAGTGCCCCCCCCTCTCCACATACACACACACACACACACACACACACACACACACACACTAGTTTCATTCAGCTGAAAAGGGTCACGGCTAATTTCTTTTGCAATGGAAGTAGTACCCATCAGAGATATCCAAAATACCAAAGCCAGTTATTTTATCCTGTGGGGCCCCGCACAGTATAGCCCCAAACACGGGTAATTTCTTTTGCGCTGGAAGAAGTATACCTATCAGAGATATTCAACACACCAAGGCTAGTTATTTCATCCTGCACAGAGCCCTAGACAGTAGCTCCACAGTGTCCCATCCATTATACATGTACTGTGAATCAGCTGAAAATGGTCTTACAAATTCTTTTGTAACGTTAATATCAGTGCCTACTGAACAGAGATATCACAAACACTAAAGCAAGTCATCTTATCCTGTAAACGGGGTCCCATAGGTTACAGTAGCAAAACACTCAAGAAATTTGCAAAGGAAGCATACTTCTGTATAGTGCACAACCAAGATGACCATATTACGAAAACCAGTCATTTCATCTTGTACTGGGCCCATGTTACAGTAGCCATAAAGTGCCCCTCCCCCACATAATTATTATGACATCATTTAGCTGAAAAGAGTCATAGTTGTTTTTCTTTTACAATCGAAGTAGGCCTTAGTTTAAATCATAGATACCCAAAACATCAAAGCCAGTTAGGTTTTCCCAGCCAATTTCGCACTTTTGTTGGTTCATTAATTTTGATAGAAGGTTCGAATTCGTAAAATGGGTATTCAAATTGGCTGGTACCCTACGTTCATTCAAATTCGCCTTGACTTGCCGAAAAGTGTATTTCAGTCATTAAATTTCGCGAAAGACAGTCAAATTCCAAACGTGTTCATTCAAATTCAAATCATGCTTTTTCTTTGTTTCAGATCTTTTTAACATGTCTTTCTATGTGTGTTTTCGTTTCATCTATAAATTACTGTTATAAAGCAGTAAAAGTGTCATATTTCTTATCTAGTATAACTGGATTTGGTTGTTCTGTAACCAGACTGGTAACGCTCCTTCTCTTTCATATACATGTCATTATAGGCCTAAACGTGTACCAGTAATGCAGCTTAACTTCATTTTTTATAGTCATGACAGCACAATATATACAGACGTATATCTCTAGAAGACATAGAAAGAATTATTAAAAAAAAAAAACATTTGAGGATCATAACCTTGACTTCTTGTAACTGGCCGACCGCTCGTAATAAAGCGCTCGTAACCGCCAGATAATTTGTGGCTTCTTACTTCTTTGGATTCAAAAAGCACGTTAAAAAATGGTGTCAAAGTCTCTTAAACGAATACGAAAACATGAAATGCTATGATGCTTACAAAACAATAACTACGACGAAAGAAATAAGGAAAGAGGCCAAGCATGAACATATCTGTTTAATTGACTGCAGAACATGTTAAATTAGATGGCCAGAAATCAATTTGAATGAACGAGCGCAGCATGTAATCACGTGACTATATCATTATGAATTTATGAATGAACGGATAGTGGAATGGTACTTGTCTTATATATGGATTTCAGTTGAAAAAGTGTTATTTAGAATAAGGTTAGAGGTAATGTGAATGTTTCAAAATAAATTTGAATGAAGAGATTATTATGACATTGAACTACCATGTCATCTAGGCGAAATTTTTGCTAAATTTAATTCAACATTAAAGAATTCGATTAAAAGAGGTGCGATATTGGCCCGGATGCAGGGCCCTTGACAGGTATAGCCCCAAGGTATTCCCACCCCATATGAATTAATCGTTTTTAGGTGAAAACAGTCATGTATGCCTATTTTCCTTGGCAGTGGAATTAACAGCTGAAATACGTAAAACACAAACCCATCCAGTTAAGGGGCCCCCAGCCAATAGCTGGAAAGTGCTCCCACATTATTTTATTCTAAGTGAAAAGAATCATTGCTATAATTTCTTTTGCAATGGAAGTAGTACTCAAGGAGGTATCAAAAACACCGAAACCAGTTATATAGCTGTACGGGGCCCCACGGAGTGTTCCTAAACATAGTGTCCCCACATGTAATTCCACTATCAAGATCTGCATCCCGATCTATTCAATCTGTCAGATCGGGAGAGAGCGGCAAAAGTGTACGGGGACCGGGAGCATCGTAGCAGCAGCGTTTGGGTGATGGGGTTGGATCTGGCAATTTTACAGATCGGGAAGAAATTTTGAACTGGTTCAAAATTTCTTCCTCATCTCCCCATCAAGATTGACCTATTTTGAATCGTAGCTCAAACGGGGAGAGAGCAGTGACAGTGTAAATACCGCGGGATGAGCGTAACAATTCCAGGTTTTTCTGACCGTAGTAATAGCGGCACAAGAACGGGAAATATAGTCTAAACTAGGCACCGACGACATGGTCCCGCTGCTACGCCGCTTTCTTGATCAAAGCACGACCTTCCCGCTTTAACGACGCTCTCACTAAGTTCTCTACTCTCGTATAAATCAAGGCCTGTTCCTACGACGCTTCATTCCTGCTTCGATAACGCTGTTGGCCGCTTTAGCTACGCTGTTCCTACGCTTTCCCAGACTCAATTATGCACGTCTTCCGCTCTCGCCGCTCTAAAATCGAACGTAGCCGATACGCTGGAAAATGTTTGCCAGAACAGCAAAACTGATGATGATGAGGAGGGCGCGTTGTCGTTGTCGCGAAAATGAAGACGAAGGAGCGCATATTTAAGAAGAAGAGATGCACACAATAAAGAGAATAAAGCAAAACACTTTGGAGCCACTGTACGGGACCCCGTGCAGGATAAGATATCTGACTTTGGTATTTTGATATCCGATGGATACTATTTCCATTGAAAAAGAAATTAGCCGTGACCCTTTTCGGCTGAATGAAACCAATATATATATATATATATATATATATATATATATATATATATGTGTGTGTTTGTGTGTGTGTGTGTGTGTGTGTGTAGGGGGCACTTTGGGGCTACTGTCTGGGGCCCCGTACAGGATAACATAACTGACTTTGAAATAGTGCTTTGGATATCTCTGATGAGTACTACTTCCGATTGCAAAGAAAGTAGCCGTGACCCTTTTCAGCTGAATAAAATCAATGTGTGTGTGTGTGGGGGGGGGGGGGGAGGGGGAGGGGGTAAGGGGACAATTTGGGGCTACTGTCTGGGCTACTGTCTGGGGCCCCATGCAGGATTAAATAACTGGCTTTGGTATTTTTGATTTCTCTGATGGGTACTAATTCCATTGCAAAAGAAATTAGCCGTGACCCTTTTTCAGCTGAATGAAACTATTGTGTGAGTATGTGTGTTGGGGGGGGGGGGGGGGGGGGGGGCACTTTGGGGCTACTGTCTGGGGCCCCGTACAGGACAAAATAACTGGCTTTGGTGTTTTGTATGTCTCTGATGGGTACTACTTCCATTGCAAATGGAATTATCCGTTACTCTTATCAGCTGAATAAAGTCAATGTGTGTGTAAAAGAATCACTGCTATAATTTCTTTTGCAATGGAAGTAGTATTCGAGGAGGTATCAAAAACACCGAAACCAGTTATATAGCTGTACGGGGCCCCACGGAGTGTTCCTAAGTGTCCCCACATGTAATTCCACTATCAAGATCTGCATCCCGATCTATTCAATCTGTCAGATCGGGAGAGAGCGGCAAAAGTGTACGGGGACCGGGAGCATCGTAGCAGCAGCGTTTGGGTGATGGGGTTGGATCTGGCAATTTTACAGATCGGGAAGAAATTTTGAACTGGTTCAAAATTTCTTCCTCATCTCCCCATCAAGATTGACCTATTTTGAATCGTAGCTCAAACGGGGAGAGAGCAGTGACAGTGTAAATACCGCGGGATGAGCGTAACAATTCCAGGTTTTTCTGACCGTAGTAACAGCGGCACAAGAACGGGAAATATAGTCTAAACTAGACATCGACGACATGGTCCCGCTGCTGCGCCGCTTTCTTGATCAAAGCACGACCTTCCCGCTTTAACGACGCTCTCACTAAGTTCTCTACTCTCGTATAAAATCAAGGCCTGTTCCTACGACGCTTCATTCCTGCTTCGATAACGCTGTTGGCCGCTTTAGCTACGCTGTTCCTACGCTTTCCCAGACTCAATTATGCACGTCTTCCGAACTCGCCGCTCTAAAATCGAACGTAGCCGATACGCTGGAAAATGTTTGCCAGAACAGCAAAACTGATGATGCTGAGGAGGACGCGTTGTCGTTGTCGCGAAAATGAAGACGAAGGAGCGCATATTTAAGAAGAAGAGATGCAAACAATAAAGAGAATAAAGCAAAACACTTTGGAGCCACTGTACGGGACCCCGTGCAGGATAAGACATCTGACTTTGGTATTTTGATATCCGATGGATACTACTTCCATTGCAAAAGAAATTAGCCGTGACCCTTTTCGGCTGAATGAAACCAATATATGTGTGTGTGTGTGTGTAGGGGGCACTTTGGGGCTACTGTCTAGGGCCCCGTACAGGATGAAATAACTGGCTTTAGTGCTTTGGATATCTCTGATGAGTACTACTTCCGATTGCAAAAGCAAGTAGCCGTGACCCTTTTCAGCTGAATAAAATCAATGTGTGTGGGGGGGGGGGAGGGGGAGGGGGTAAGGGGGCAATTTGGGGCTACTATCTGGGGCTACAGCTGTCTGGGGCCCCATGCAGGATAAAATAATTGACTTTGGTATTTTGGATTTCTCTGATGGGTACTAATTCCATTGCAAAAGAAATTAGCCGTGACCCTTTTTCAGCTGAATGAAACTATTGTGTGAGTATGTGTGTTGGGGGGGGGGCACTTTGGGGCTACTGTCTAGGGCCCCGTGCAGGATAAAATAGCTGGCTTTGGTGTTTTGGATATCTCTGATTGGTACTCCTTCCATTGCAAAAGAAATTAGCCCTGACTCTTTTTAATTGAATAAAATCAATGTTTGTGTGTGTTTATACGTAGGCCTATGGGGGGTGGGGCCCTTTGGGGCTACTGTCTAGGGCCCCGTACAGGATAAAATAGCTGGCATTGGTGTTTTGGATATCTCTGATGGGAACTACTTTCATTGCAAAAGAAATTAGCCGTGACCGTTTTCAGCTGAATAAGACCATATTTCTGGGGCCCTTTGGGGCTACTGTCTGGGGCCCTGTACAGGATAAAATAGCTGGCATTGCTGTTTTCATGATAAGTACACCCAAAGGAACAATATCCACCAACTTTTGTCCGTGACCCCCTTCGGCTGAATAAATCCATTTTTCGGGGTCCCTCTTTGTGGTCCCTAGGCTTACGGTACAGGATGTGACTTGCCAGCAATTCATTTTATTGACCCTTGGCCACATCCTTACATGATGAGACCATCAAAAAGTGTGACCCTTTTCAGCTGAATAAATGGTCTGGGCCCCCGGTCTAATTTTGGAATAACTGACAAGGCACTGTTGTGGCTTAAGTCTTATTTGAATGATAGGAGACAGAGGGTTCAGGTCGATTCCAGTATGTCCAAGGAGTTTGATGTACCCTGGGGTGTACTCCAAGGTACCCTTCTCTTTACTTTGTATGCTGGTAGGTTGTTCCATGAAATCCAACACAATTTCCCAGAAGTATTGTGTCATACCTATGTGGATGATACACAGCTGTACATATCCTTTTCACCTAATTCAGCAGATGATAATTATTCTGTGTCCATTATAGAGTGATGTATTATGCATCTTAACAAATGGTTATTACCCAATAATCTTCTACTCAATGATAAGAAAACTGAATTCGTAACATGTGGCACTCAACAGCAAGTTTCAAAATTATGCACTGAAAGCCTAAAAGTGATTAATCAGTCAATCCGCAGGCCTCCAAAAAGACGCTTATTTTATTTTCAGCCCAGTCGCGGTGACCTTCACATGACCTCTCGAACCGAAGAAAACCTCTCCTTTTCAAACTGCGATATCTTCGTGAATAATCTGTTTTTTAACGATTTCTTTTGCATCTTTATGTTAAAGGACAAAATGTACTAGACATATAAAAATATAAAATCCACACACTCAGAAAAATATAGTAAATTGAGGATAAATGTGAGATTAAAATCACAAAATCAAACATTGAGAATGGACTGTATATTTCAATATCAATTGCTTCTGAGCCCACCAAAATCATACATCATCCGAAGCTAAATTTATCTAGCTTTTCAAAAATACCACTATTTTTTAACCATCCCTTGTAGAAGGGTCAGGATCCAGCAAAATAGCATTCATGTTCACATAAAAAATGCGCCAAAACTTGGTGAAGTCGCAGATGACCTTAATGAGCCAATCACAACCCCGCGCTGTGACATCATTGGCATGGCGATTCTGCTGAATGAACGAGGGCAACTCAAGGCACTCCAAAAATGCTAGAATCGCTTCAACTTCTGTTCATTGTTACTTTTTTGTGTAACAATTATCATAATGATATTTTCTCTGTCTTTTTTTCTATATTACTGTCGTCAATAATCGAGAAAATGACTCACGTCCACAAAAACTTACATCAGCCCTACACAATGAAAATTGTGTTGTTCAGTTGCATTACTAGGAGGACATAGCTATAGCTCAGCCTTGGTCGTGTGATCGTGTCCATCATGACTTGTAGACAAGACACAGTTGTTGTGCTACCATGTAATTGTTTTAGTATGTTTAATTAAAATAAGCAAATGATTCTACACAAAACTTAACAGTGGGCAAGATAAAACCTGCCAAGTTATAAACCCTGTCAGACTATGCTTGTGTGAATGAATCGTTTGGTACGAGTTGTATGCAGTAAAAAACGCAAACATCAGAGTCGATGGGGGAATGGTACGTGTCTTCAGGGAATTTATCGACACATCTGCACAGGAAACATACAACATATATCATATTTCAGTAGAAACATGCACATCACACCCACACACACACACACACACACACACACAAACACACACAAGTGTAACTTGTCCTCCTGTAATTGAGTCTATGACGACTAGTTGAGAAAATACAGTTGCAGTATGGCTGTGCTATTCAATGTTTTGATTAGACAAATTTTCTTCAAATTACATATGTATACAGGAACTGCATTCTGGTTATCATTATTCGTTTGTCTTGAATTTTGACAAGCTTTTGTTTTTTGATAGTTGTGATTCTTTGTTATACTGTATTGTTATTTATCAATAGGCTCCTAAATTTCAACAGCTGATTAAAAAAAAAAAAAAATCCTTTCAGATTATTCTATTAAGATTATAAGAATTAAAAAGAATATGTGATTGTATGCACAGTTTTAAAATGGGCAAAGTAGAATCACATCCTCGTCAGACTTTATACATTTGTGAACAGTAACATTTGATGATATGCAGGGATAAGCCTATAGTGCTGGCAGTGGAGGCAGTCAAAGTTTTCAGGGAATTTATCATCAAACAAACTCATATCCTCACTCTGCATTGGAAACAGGCGACACACTTTTTTCCCCAAAAGAAACATGCTCACATACAAACACTAGAAGCAAATCCTTCCAATCATCACAAAATAACATGGAGACAGCACACATGAATTCCAACATAACTTTTATATTTAATATGTGAAAACAAAAGCACATGCATTGTGCCAATAACTACAGTTAAACTCGCATAAGTCGATCTTCTCGGGACTGAGCAAAACACATCAACTTAGGCCATTTTCGACTTGTGTGTAAGTAAAAAAAAATCGACTTACAGTTTCACCACAGGTACATACATGTATGTTTAATGTACATGTATGTTGTCTACTCTGGAGCCGAGAGCTGGAGCGGTGTGCCGCAGCACGGGTCGCCTAGCAGGGCCGCGGCTAACTTTGCATGGACAGTGCATTAGTATTGGCACAGGTCCGATTACTTTACACCCTTGTTAAACCTTGGGGAAGTGAATATCAACGATATTTGAGCAGTGATTGATTCCAGTTTACCATACCGTGGCTTGAAATGCGTGTAGAAGTGCAATTCTGATTTACCCGTGCCCGTAACTTTCCCCCTACTTTCCGCTTTGAAAACTCGGCAGCTTCATCCATTATACCACTCCACTGCACAGCGCTGCAAATGCCAAGCTACATGTACACTGCAAGCTCAATACTGTACATGTAAATGAACGCATGTGTACTGTACGAACGCTGTACGTACGTAGCGCGACAGCTGACAGGGCTGTACCAGCGGACCTCCAAATTCGAAGAGAATTAAACGATCCCATGCGATCGCTTTTTCTGATTTACCCGTGCCCGTAACTTTCCCCCTACTTTCCGCTTTGAAAACTCGGCAGCTTCATCCATTATACCACTCCATTGCACAGCGCTGCAAATGCCAAGCTACATGTACACTGCAAGCTCAATACTGTACATGTAAATGAACGCATGTGTACTGTACGAACGCTGTACGTACGTAGCGCGACAGCTGACAGGGCTGTACCAGCGGACCTCCAAATTCGAAGAGAATTAAACGATCCCATGCGATCGCTTTGAATTTTGATTTTAGATCATTTTTTTGTCACCTCAAACTCATCTGACAAACAAAATAATGATGAGTAATAAATAATGAATAATAAATGACAGTGATTTATTACACAATAAAATCTTATTCGACTTAGGCACAGTGAATTCCATGGTTTTTTTGTGAAAGTGTTCTTGGAATTTCATCGACTTAGGCGAGTATTCGACTTACAAAATTCGACTTGTGAGTGAATTAATACACGTACGTCAATGGGGAAAAATCAGGACTTTTTAAAATCATCAACTTACACGATTATTCGACATATGCGACGTCGACTTAGGCGAGTTTAACTGTACTTCTCTTTCAGAAAAAAAAAATTCAAATGCAAATACAATTATGTACCAAAAATGCTACATGTACTTATCACTTTGCATAATTATGCAACACTAACAAGACAAACAGTTTTTAAATATCTGTAAACTTTTGTAATGAAAGCTTGATAATGTTTTGCATTTGCAGGAAGCTCAATGTACAGTTAAACTCGCCTAAGTCGACATCGCATATGTCGAATAATCGCGCAAGTCGATAATTTTAAAAAGTCCCGATTTTTCCCCATTGACTTACGTGTATTAATTCACTCATAAGTCGAATTTTTTAAGTCGAATACTCGCTTAAGTCGATGAAATTCCAAGAACACTTTCACGGAAAAACCATTGAATTCACTGTGCCTAAGTCGAATAAGATTTTATTGTGTAATAAATCACTGTCAAAATCACGAGACGCCAGTTTTTGTTTACATACCCGCAGTATATACCAAAAGAAACTGCGTAAATAAACATGATTAACCTTTCATTAACGCAAGCGGTTTCACCTGAATTGTTAGTCACGCAAACTAACGATCGGGAAAATTAACGTTTGTAGCAACGATGAGTAAGGATCCCTAGCACAAATTAACGATGTTTCGTTAACATTAACGATAGGTAACGCAAGAACTCACGCGAGATTTTGATTTTGTAACGAGACCTGGTGAAAGGACGACGTATAGCCCCTGCCGAGTGTAGCGATCTATGCCTTATATCTAGCGGAGTCTTTTCGCGAATCGAATCACGATTTCGCGAATGGTTAATTTGCGACCGGGGTCACCAAAAACGCACTCCGGGCCACCAAAAAAGCCGAATGTTTGCCTTCAGTTTTGGAAATGAAGCGGTAACAATCGGTTCCATAAGATGCTGAATAAATGTCAGATGTTTGCTCTTTTAATTTTGGAAATGAATAACGGTAATATTCGATTCCGTATAATACTAAAATAAATGTCGGATGTTTGCTTATACTTTTGGAATGTCAGGGATTTGATTTTGCGTTCTGAAATGAATAAGGATAAAAAAAAAAGTATCCGGAAGATGCTGAAATAAATGTCGAATGTTTGCTTTGACGTTCGGATATGAAAAATAATGATATTCAACTCCATACGATGATAAAATAAATGCCGGATGTTTACTTTTACGTTCGAAAGTAAATAACAATTACATTCAGCTCCGGAAGATGCTAAAGTAAATGTCGAATTATCCCTTTGACGTTCGGAAATGAATAACAATAATGATCAACTTCGTACGATGATGAAATAAATGTCGGATGTTTACTTTTACGTTCGAAAGTAAATAGCAATAACATTCGGCTCCAGAAGATGCTACAATAAATGTCAGATGATTGTTTTTACGTTCGGAAGTGAATAGCAGTAATATTCGTCTCCATACGATGCTAAATAACTGTCGGATGTTTGCTTTTAAATTTCGAAATGAATAACAGTAACATTTAGCTGCGTTTGATGGTAAAGTTAATGTTTGATATTTGCTTTAACGTTCGGAAATGAATAACAACAGTATTCAACTCCGTCCGATGATAAAATGAATGTCTTATGTTTGCTTTTATGTTCGAAAGTAAATAGCAATAACATTCAGCTCCGGAAGATGCTAAAATAAATGTTCAATGTTTGCATTGGCGTTCGGAAATGAATAACTATAGTATTCAACTCAGTACGATGATGAAATAATTGCCGAAAGTTCGCTTTTACGTTCGAAAGTAAATAGCATGTAGCATTCGACTCCTGAAGATGCCAAAATAAATGCCAGATGATTCATTTCACTTTCGGAAGTGGACAGCAGTAACATTCGGCTCCTTACGATCATAAAATAAATGTCGGGTGTTTGCTTTTGAATTTGGAGATCGAATAACGGTAATATTCTGCTCCGTACGATGCTAAAATAAGTAACAGATTGTTTCTTTTACATTTGGAAATGATTAACGGTATCAATCGGCTCATTTAGATGATGAAATAAAAAGCGGATGTTTGCTTTCACGTTCGGAAATGAATAAGGATGATATTCAGCTCCGTAAGATCCTAGAATGAATGTCGGTTGCTTGTTTTTATATTTGAAAATGATTAACGGCAACATTCGGCTCCGGAAGGTGTTAAAATACTTGTAAATGGTGGATGATTGCTTTTACAATCAGAAATAAATAACGGTAACTTTCGGACCGAACGTAGGACCGATTTAGTTTTGCTTGTTTTTTTTTTTTGTTTTGTTTTTTTTTTTTGTTCGGGCCACCAAAAAATAAAAATCAATCATTTTGGGGCCACCAAAATAAAAGTTAGTGTGGAGCCCTGGCCTGCATCAATGTGGATAAAGTGTCTTGCTGAAGGGCAAATATCGGGCACCCCGCTCCAGCTCTCGGCTCCAGAGTAGACAACATACATGTACATTATACATATGTACGTGTGGTGTAACTTTAAGTCGAATTTTTTCGACTTACGTACAAGTCGAAACTCGCCTAAGTCGATGTGTTTTGCTCAGTCCCGAGAAGATCGACTTATGCGAGTTTAACTGTACATTGCACATGTATATTTAACTTTACAGAAACAAACTTCAGGCTAATATTTTGTACATTATACAGGTATACCTGTATAGAATTTTCTAGAACATGTCAAATAATTGACAGCAAGAATTTTTATTTTTACAATGACTTTAACAGGAAAGGTATAACAAACACATATTTTCTTTCACTGTCTGTTCCGTTCCTGTGTCAGCATCCATCTTTGCTTCTTCCCTTCCTCACACACTGTATCCTCCTTGTCACATACATAATGTACATTGAGGTTCTTGGTATAAAGGTGTCCCAACAATTTGGCTGCCTTTGCTGCAGTATGTCCTTCCAGATGAAATATACAGTTGTACTCCTACAGGATGTAAACCCCTTGAAGGGGTTGGGTGGCTGTAAGTTGAAAATCTGGAGGCTTTGGAAGAGGGGCCATCCTTCTTGGGGTGACAACTTCACTGATCACTCTTATGTTTTTTCCATTTTTGTTTGTTTGTGTGTTTTTTTTTGGGGGGGGTTTGTTTGTTTCTTCTTTTACACTTCCTAAAGGCTGCCTTTTCATGAACAGCCTTTGTATTTGTCGTTACGAACAAAGTAATTACACAAGTTGATGCAAGAGCAGTTGAACAATTTGGTTGCAACGATGTAAAGATGAATATTATAATTGTGCAAACAATCACAGCCCAACCTGGCAAGAATTCCACTTATAAGGATTTTTGCTGTTGGGTATTTTTCACATGCTGAGTTATATAACTTCTGAGAAGAATGTCTATCAATGTTCCGCACATTTGACGAAAGGTTGTTTGTACCTACATGTACATATACATGTATGTGTAAAAGTACTGCGTCACCTTCACTAGTGTCAATGTCACACAGTTCAGTCTTTTCCCTGGAGCAAAAAGATTTTTACTCCAGGGTAACAAATACTTGTGCATCACTCCTGTCCAGTTCCAGATTCTGTACCATCGAAACACCATAGAAGTGAACCTTCATCCATCTATAAAAGAAAAGCAGAAAAGGAAAGAAAATAAAACATCATGACTGCACTGTTTCAAAGAAACTTATGAAAGATATTTAAAAACAAAATGAATCTATAAGTGCTATACAAGGAAAGATCAGGAACAAATTTTATATTTTTGGAAAACACTTTAAAGGGGGAGTCTTTTAATTCGAACATTAGGACCATATATAAGGTATTTTAGCTCACTAACAAGATTCTGGTGTTTTTATCAACCAAAAATTGCCCAGTATCAAGAAATCGCTCAAAATGTTCACTGATTTGGGAACGCCCCCAAAAACTGGCAGCTGATGGGCTGATGCGTTTTGACGTATCAACAGGAAGACCCCGCGAAGCCACAGAGTTTGACTAATGCATAGGCAATGTAAAATGAATGAAACTTTATCTATTTTGAAGTCAAGATTTAACCATACTTTGCGTCCCAAAAGTGATTTGAATATGTTGTTTAGACATTTCAGTAGAGGCCCAGTGACGCCACTGACATTTTTTGAACACTACCCATGATAATATATTTTTTTTTTGATCCGGTTTACGTTCGGAAAAAACTAAATATTTTCTGCGAGTGAAAAAGACAAGTAGACGTGCAGACAGCCGCTTTACTGCAGACCATACATTGCGACTCTGTGTGTGTGCGTGGATGATAACAACAAATTGCAACTGGAGACTGGATGGCACTCTAATTTTACGATAACAGCGTACTTTGTAACTAGCTCCGCTATCGCGTTAGCTTTATACACAGTAACAAGCTGGTAGCAATACCGAACGTACCGAGTAGTAACAAAGGTCCTATAGATGTCTATCTATTGTGGTAGCAATCCATACACGCTCACTATGCTAGCGATCGAGTAGCGATCATCGGTACTAGAGCGCCAAAAAGCAAATTTGTGTAGCTATTGTGGTCAGCAAGTGTTCTCAATATGGATTCAGACCTGGATTCGCCTGTCTGGCTGCGACCCCCACCGAGATGATGAAGGCGAAGGTAAAGCAGCCCTTCGTCAGCTCCAGCTCTTGACCGAAAGATCGGTCTGTAGCTGCCCGTCGGGGAATGTTCCGTGGAGACTGCATCTGGCTTCACGGATCCCCTCCGTATACAGACCGAAGTCATTGATCCCAGCTCTTGTGTGGAGCAACGCGCACAGATCAAACATTACGATAAACCAAATTTCAGACAGCTTTTTTACATTCAAACAAGTTTGACATGACATGACACATTATGCAGTAATATTTGGGGTTAATTTCTCACATTGTGCAATCGAAATACTCACAGTAACTCGGTTATAACGCAGAAATTTTTATCCATATCGCAACATCGCCGTTCGCTAGCAGTAAGTCGCCATTTTGAATCTGTAAACCAATCACATGCGAGGTACGTGTTTAGTAAAAAAAACACGTAGAAACTACATGTACCTCGCATGTGATTGGCTAATAGATACTGTATGTTTCTGCAGTTTGAACGTGACGACGCAACGGGCTGGTAGATGTGCGTTTTACGTTGAAAATTCTACCGAAATGTTGGATTATTCATTGATCTGGTGAGTGTAGTTTATTCTTGAATAGTTGATATAACTATACAAGCTTAAATTTGCCTACCTAGGGCCGTGAATTAGACGCAATCGAGAAGGGTGAGGTACCTCACCCAATTTTCCATAGAGACAGTGGTTAAGAATATCCACACAGCAATGGGTACTGGTACCTTCCGTCTGTCTACGGAGGACAGCGTTAATGCCAAAATATAAAAGAGTCCTCCGGACAGACGGATCTTTCTGTCTACTCCAGCTCTAGCCCCACGCAGCCCTAATCTGAATTGGGTTCACTCCCGTAGCCATACCTACTGGAGTATATGAACCCGACTCTTCACCTCCCGCCCCCGGGGCAGTGGCCTGTGAGGATGCTGAGGGACAGGGTGATGGCGACGAGCCCGCAACGAGGTTGGGAAATAACAACTGGTAATTATCAAGTACACTGACAGTCCAGATAGTTCACTCTTATGTTAATTTTTACGAATGCAGGTTGATCGGGGTCAGACAAACTAAAACAGAATTTTGTTAACAATACAACATAAACGTGAAACTGGAGTGGAAGTGGGACATCCTTATACAAAGGCTATGCACTGAGGGAGATATCATACAAGCTCTCATATTTCTCGATCTCAATCATAATGTCACAAGGACAAACTGATTTTTCAGATCCCGATTTTTTTTTTTTTTTTTTTTTTTGTACTTGCAGCATGAGTCCTGATATATAAGTTTTGATGTAATTCATAGTACCTGCAGAGACTCCAACCCCAAGCACCTTCTGATCTGGAGATTCTCCCGCCTGAAACCCCTACCAAACGGGAGACTCCCAAGTTAATGTGTGCGAAGCGTGAAGTTCCTAGGGTTCTAGATGCTCTCTGGTGCGATCTAAGGCTTATTTTTCTAACATACGATAGCAATAAGTAAGAAATCCTTTCCAACAGGAGCACAGAGCCAGGGCGGGAGAAATTAAACCTCAAACGGGAGAACGGGAGATTTTGCAAAAATGGGTTTTTCGACAGATCTCCTGTCGAAAACGGGAGAGTTGGAGTCTCTGTACCTGGTATCTGTATACTATGTACAGGGAGGTGTTACAGCGAGTGGCAACTCTTCGTAATTCATGCAAACACATGTTTGGGTTCAAGGCGTTACAATGGAATGTCTAGCATTCCACTACGCTTTTAAGTCATGCTCGGCACCGCTCTAGTTGCAAGACAAAGTTCGGAGACGAAGAACGCATTTCACCTTTCATTGAATTACAAGCTTTATTTCACCGTAAAATTTTAACCCTATTTTAACTGGGCTATTTGAGACCAAGTTTTTACTGGGGGGGGGGGGGGGTCAATCTGACCCCCCCATCAGATCTTGGCTGCCGATTGCGCGATTGCCGCAAAATTTTGCCTGAACATAGAGCGTGTTTCTACTGAGAGCACCTCACATCCCTGGCATCGCCACGAATTTTGTCCAACGCAGCACCTCGTATTTTATGACCACTCGAGCTGTTTCTACTGAGCAATAAAATACGAGGGGATGCAAAGGTGACGTGCAAATGTGGCGATTCCGGAAGTCAGGTATTTTTAAGTCACAGATTGGGTCACGCGCGCTACAATCCGAACCCTGCCTGCTTTGCTACTGCGTCGGCTATTTTTTGATAAGCCCTTTCTCTTCGTCTCCCCATCCAATATACCCCGATCTAACATACTGGTATCCTGCCACTGACTGATGAGAAATCTTTGGAGATCAAGGGTCCAGCTGAGATTTTCTCAAGGCTGCGACATACTAATGTGGTACTCTCGCGATTCGAGACAATATAAAATGAAATTACGCGGTGTAAAATTAAAGTAAGTGATGAGGGCTTAGTAATGCAATAGGTTAGGCTGTTAATCACGCGAACAATAGACGATGAATGCCACAATTCACATGTAACGTAACGTATAGGGCCGATAACACGTACACAAGCAAGTTGGTACAAGCAAAGCATGATGCGAACACGGTCGCTGTGTGTACACACGTATTTTGTACACGTGTCGAAGGAGTGTGTGCGATGAACCGATTGAAAAGTGCGGGGAGAAATTCTAGACGTCCGATACACCACGAATTTCGCTACCCGGTGTGTTTCTACTGAAAATCATCCTTCGCGTCACCACGCATCGACCACCTCAATAGGTGGACGACGGAGCACCTCGCATCACCCGGCATCGGCCACTACCCGATCTGTTTCTACTGAGGAAAAATTTGAGGTGTCACCACGCATCGGCCGGTATCGGCCGGCATCGGCCGGTATCACCACACATCGGCTGGCATCACCTCGAATTTTCATCGCTCAGTAGAAACATGCTCATAGAGCCAGATGTCAACTAAAAGATTACATGGTCATACAATAGAAAAATGTTGATTTCACATTTTTTAATAAATTAATTATGCAAATTTATGCATGAAATCATATTTTCACCTATAACTCCATCAAAAAGAATTAAGGATTGCTAGATTTTAGTGTCAGAGTTCCTCAAGACATATCAAACAATTTTCTTGTAATAAAAAAAGCGCAATCAAAATCAGTTTCTTCTGTTTTTTATTGCTTTGTTAATTTATGTATTTTATTGTTTTTTCGACCTTTTGTTTTCTATCGGGTTTTTTTTTTGCCAAAATTTGTTGCAGGCACTTTTTCAAGCTTATCAACATTAGAATTGATTACTTTCAATGTTCAGAAGTTAAAATAATCTACTTTATATCAATTAAATAAAAAAACACAATTTGCATTGGATTTGCACATGAAATCGTAACTTCAGAATGGTGTACCTGGACGTCGCAAATTAAAATAGGGTTAAATAAAATACTCAATTGATTTAGAATAGTTTAGGAAAGAATTCATTATTATAAACCTATTTTTCTACTTTCTTCGTAATGTGCAGATCGAAATGAAATGAAAATTAGGCCCTCTTAAAAACCCAATATTTTTCTATAATGCTCTCTTTTGTCAAAGCACATGGGTAACACCTGTAGCTGAACGCATAACTTCTCGGCGGTACCGCGCATGATTTCAAAGGAGAGCAGTAGTTGTCTCTCCTTCTCTAGCACCTCCCTGCTATGTATAAGACCCCGTTTACAGTGCGGGGCCGGGCTCGGCCGCGGCCGAGTCCGGCCTCAATTGCGCGGCCGAGCCTCACAATTTTGTCCGTTTACACTGCTGGGCTCGGCCGCGTTTTTGATTCAAACCTTTCAATATTTTGTCGTAGTGGCGCTCTGCTTGTAAACAAACGCAGTTTGGTATTGTCTGGTTTTCAGACCCTTTGCCAAATGAATTCCGTGGCGACGAAGTCGCCGTTCGGGCAAAGGCCTTTGCCGAAGGAAAAAATCCTTTGCAGGACAAAACCACCTTAAACTATACTAGTTTTCGACCTTGAGGGGGTTAATATCCTGAATAGCGAAAGATACAGGCAGAGGGTTTGGAAACCAGACTAAAATTGGACGCGCAATTGGCCGCACATTTGGCCCAGTTTGCATTTACACCAAAAAGAGACCACCTCCAGAGCGAGGCCAAATGCGTGGCCAATTTTGGCCTCGCATTTGGCCTTTTGCGCGTTGACACTGAAGCGGGGCTGGGCTCGGCCACGGCCGAGCCACGGCCGAGCCTCACACTGTAAACGGGGTCAAAGGAGGTCATTTCTCTGGCCCTAAGGACCTTCCTTTAATGAGGTATTTGACTGGTAAATTCCAACCAAGTTTGTTTGTTTCCACTAGGCCCTCTACTACAGTTCCACATGTAAATTGCCGAGACAAATTATGAATGGTGAAGTGGAAAACTGCTGTTTGCAATGTAAAGGTACAAGTGTTTGCCATACAGTAACTGCAATTTCAATTATGTGGCTGGGCTCAGCTGAGGTTTGAAGAGTCTGGTATTAGTGGTAACCTCTCTGGCAGTATAGGCCTAGTCATGAACGATATTTTGTTCACACTTGGCTAGAACTCACACAATGATTTCACTAACATAGTCTCAATCTCATTGTGTGACAGTGCAGTACTACAGTGAAACCCCGTTATAACGAGATCCGTGGGACCGGCGATATTACCTCGTTATTACCGGTACCTCGTTATAACCATACGCATCAAAAACAAAGAAAAATATAAGCACGACGTCATATACCCATCAATGAAACTTGAGAACATCCTTTGCGTTGTTATTACACAATTATGGATCATTATTATCGAGAGAATAAAGGGAAATTATTTGTGAATTAGAGACCATACCTTCCTAGACCATTCTGAAAGAAAGACAAATCTTCATTGTGAAATGCAGTGTTAAAATTGTGATAATGAACAAACCCAGATCTATTCAAGCTGTTAAATGCGTTTGTTTCTTTTTCGGAACACCGTTTAAAGTAGGTTAACATGCATTATTTAACTATTTTTACGCTACTGTCACCCGGCGAGATCGCGATGATTTCATTAATCATTTCGACTTAAATCATACACACTCATATTTACCATATTATCCACAAACCCAGTACTATTCAAACTGTTAAATGCGTTTTTTTCAGAACACCGACTCAATTAAGTAGATTAACATGCGTTATTCAACTATTTTTACGCTACTGTCACCCGGCGGGATCGCGAAGATTTCATTAATTATTTCGGCTTTAATCATACACGCTCATATTTGCTAACCAGCAAAAGAACTGGAAGTCGGAACTAAGAATGGAAAGGATATAATGATGAGTTGCACTGTGGTCTGACCTAATATCACGCACGCATATCTCGCGAAAAAGAAAAGCGAATGATTATGTTCAATGATATAGTAGGAACATCAGAAGGTATTCCCGTGTCTTATCGCGTGGTTTAGAAGAAAACTTGGAAGGAACGGTTCTCTGCAAAACGGGAAAAAAGACATGGATAGCGTGAATTCGGTTTTCAATGTTTCGTTTGTCACGTGTTTGAAAGCGGCAAGTCAAGAAATGGAACCTTGTTATATCCGATCAAATTGCTTATGTTTTTCTTTATCATGATGCATCGAAATTGTCGTTATAACCGGAATCTCGTTATAACCGAACTCTTTGTAACCGATTCGTTCTGCCATAGGTTAACACGCAAAGGAAAACGGGACCGACGCAATCACCTCGTTATAAGCGGTTCCTCATTATAACCGAACTCGTTATAACAGGGTTTCACTGTACTTCAAAACCACATCTAATAAACACAAAGAAGGAAATCTGAACATGTACATTATGTTTCTTTTTTTTTCAGGTGCCTATGTCGCAGCTGTGTTCCCACATGACCACTGCCAGGGAATCCATATGCTGCAAAGAGACAGAGTACATAATGGACAAGATTGAGAATTACAGTACAACAAAAGACATTTCGATGCTCCAATACGCTGTATTACAGCACATCCATGTTTCTCAACTGTGTGCCTTGATGAATGGGTGAAAGAAAGTGGAAACTACCAGTACACCCAACAGTATGGAGAAGGTGCCTGAATAAATGCTGCAGATAACGAGTGAGTTTGTTTAGGCACATTTAATTCCCTATTTTATTTTCCAAATGTTGCCATGAAAATTAGCCTTTTTTCATATCCCTGACAATTTCCTAATGAATTTTATGGTGTCATTATACGATTCTACCAAAAGTGATGATTACCTGGTACCACACCCCATGGGTCCATTCACATTGTGTAATTTTATTCCTGTTCTCACAATTTCTAAATTAACACTTATGTAATATATCATTGAATTTCAGTCCCTTTGCATTCCATTTCATTTCACTTTTGTTTCAATTTCAGGCAATCAAGACATGTTTCTATAAATGTATTTTATGCTGCCATTATACAGTTGTACCCAAAATAATGACTACCATACCCCATGGGTCTCATTCAAATTGTCTCATTTAAATCCTATTCTCAAGATAAATTTCCAGATGAACACATGATGTCATATAACAGGATTATCAAATTTTACTCCTTTTGCATTCCATTTCGTTTCACCTTTGTTTCAATATCAGGCGATCAAGACATGTTGCATACCGGCAACTGGTGAGATGATGCTGGAAATTTCTGGGCCAAAATGTGAGAGTCCTACTGCCATCTTCTGCTGTGAGGAAAATCTGATAAACTTATCCATCAGAAATAGTGACAGGTTTTCATTTTGCATAGGCTGTAATAAGACTGTATATGCAGCAGCAATGATCATGGGTGTAGAATGTGACAACTTGTCACATTGCGATCTGCTTAACGGGAATGTGGTTGTAGAAATGCATCAGATAAGTTTGTAAATTGCAAAATGTCACATGTATACTTTGTCAGACACCTTGTCCATTATGTTGGGCATACTGATGATACGCAGCGTCCAACACTCACTCATCAAGGCACACAGCTGAGAAACATGCTGTTGGACTTCAGCCTCTCTGTACAAATGATCATGTATTATTTTGTTGCAATTTATTGATGCATGTTCAGTGGAACCTCAATATAAGCACTGATGTAACAAGATCTTTGGTATATTGGGGTGATATCTCTGGTCCCATGGACCTCATTATAACAAGGTTCGACTGTATGTCAAATGCACTCTTGTCTCAATTCTTACTCTTGATATGCTCTCCCTCTCTCTTTTGTAATGTAGGCCTACTGCATGTTTTAGAAATTGGAAAATGACACTTTCACAACCATACAACTGAAGGTAATTTTGATTGTGTAGAATTGACACGTTGAACAGCTATGTTGTCAATCATGGTCAGAAAAAATAAATAATGATCTAATACAATGCTGTGGCCTTTCTGGCAATAGCTTCACAGTCTCTTTTTAGAGAACACGATCAAGTCTAGTTACGAATTCATTGAACTCAAATGAAACTGGCTCATATAGTACAGTGCCGTATAGAAAGAGAGTCTGGCCAACTCATAAATTGGACGCCATGTCATTACCCAGCATACAGTGCGCTCAAGGTTTTAGCGTGTGCGCTTGGGGGTAAGCGTACTAGTACGCACAGGCGTCCCAAAGGCGCAAGGCACTGTGTTACTTGACTTTTTTTTTTTCATCGAGAGAGAGGGAGAGACGGAGAGAGAGAGAAAGGGTGTAGGTTGGGGGAGGGACATTCTTTCATTCCAACCATGTTGAACAAAGCCAACAATCAATCATTTTTACACATTCAAATAGACCATTGTAGACACAAGCACCCAGGTATATAGATAACAGGGAAGCTGTCTAAAGGACATAATTCCTGAATATAAATATGATAACTTTTTGCTGCAAAAATAAAAGAGGAATTCACAGTATGCCGTGTCGTAAACTGTAACTAGACAGTATGCTATATTGTATTGAGCAAGCTGTCCAGGGAACAAGAATATCATATATCAAAATGATAAATAAACTTACAATTCTAGCAGTGCACAGGCGATAGACGAATTCCACAGTTATTACTGTTTTGCACGTAAATAACCATCAATTACCATCCTATTTAGTACCATATAGTTATGTATAAAACTGACATGAAGGCATACTAGTATGTAATTCAAAAGGAATACGCCTATGTACAACATGAAACGTCATCAGCAAGTGCGTATTAATGTATGTAAGATGATCTCAAAATTGTTTAGAAATAATTTTAAAAAGACCTGTAATTGAACGAAAGCATAAATACCTGGATAACATGATAATGAGAGATATCCTCAGTCACATATTATTCTGTACCAAATATAGATTACGATCAGGACCATTTAATAGATATTAAATAAGTTTTTAAAAAAAAACAAATAAAATTGTCCAAATGGCTACCGGTATACCTCAGCCATATTACATTCTTCTCTTAGCAGATGTAGAGTACATGTTACAATGTTACACGAAAGTTTCATATAATTGACAAAAATAAAAATGGCATGTTTGTCATAAAATTTAATGCATCAAGTGTTTACTTTCCTTGAACTAGGTGTGAATGGATGACTTTTATTGTATTAGGGAATTATTAGGGAATTTTAGCATTTTTTACTCGTAAGTTGACCTACATTGTATTTTCATGGCAATACTTTGAGTGGTTATTTTAAGAATATGTGGAAAATCTTGTCATTTCACTATTTTCACTTGACCTATGACCATCTTGGCCAAAATCTTTCCCTACGTGTAAACTGTGTAGTAATGATGGCATGCAAATGCCGTGTTTTGGTTTTAAGTTTTTGCATTGGGTAATCTCCAAGGTATGGAAGAACTGGGTAATAATATTTCAACAATAGATAGCAGAATTTTAACATTTTACCTGACATTGATTCTTGACCTTGCCCCCCTCCCATGACCCCAACCCCCCCCCCCCCCAAAAAAAATAAATAAATATATCACAAGAGAATCACGGTCGCTGCAGTAAGTTTCGTCTGGAAATACATGTACTCACCTTCAAAAATTGCACATTGACATGGGGGAAATAGTAATATTAACCATTATGTACATGATTTTAACCTTTCATTTTGAGCATGTTTACATAAAAGTTAATGAGTTGAAGACAAAACTTCGTCTAGTCACACATGCATACATGTCAAGTTTCATTACAAATGGTGTCCACAAAATTGATTACGGAATGAAGGACAGACGGAAGGACGGACGGACGACCTAAACAGATGAATCAGGCGAAACTTCGTACGTTATGGCGGTGACATACAAATGTAAATCAAAACTTGGATAGTCGCACTCTGATTTCCCACTTGTTTCCTTCTTTTGGATCTGTCAGAAAGCAGTGCATCATTACACTTGAGTCAGGTCGGTTCAAGCAACACCATGCTGGGCAGGAATTAAGGCATGACAAATCTTCAGTTTATATTGCAGAAAGATATCAAAATAACTTAAAAATATATTATATACCTTCTACTTCAATAAAGTACTAGTAGACTACGGCAATGACAATTCATTATCCCCACTGCACCGATTTCCCAAAGGCAAACAAAATTAGCGCTTAGCTGCGCGTAATGAACAATGAGCACTGCATATGAACTTTGCTCACGCCCGTGTGATTGACTTTGGTAACGACATGGCACCTGTAGATCACGGGACCAGCTTTTGACCAATCACAGTCTTCAAAACACATTAGCCAGACTCTCTTTATATACGGCACTGACATAGTAGTGTTCTGTCATGAACCTGTATTCATTTGTCAAACATTCCTTCCAGCTGATTACACCAATTATATTTTGTGAGCAAATGGAAAAAAATGTGTTGTGTTTTCTATAGTCTCGTAGTCTCGTACAGTACATGTAGTATAAACTTATCCTTATTTTTTTTTTATGGATTAGCTTCATACAGACACATGAAAATGCACAAACATACACATATACACACATCCTCAGTACACCCATGCATATCAGATACAAACATGCACAAACACACACCAACATCAGACACACATAGGACAAATATATCATTGATACATTTGCCCTATGTTTGTCTGATGTCCCCCTCATGGAATGGATAGTATTCCCCTCATAGATATATATGTACATGTAAGATTTGTATGGAATTGTACATCTGTATGCGATTTGCGTGTTGGTGGTCCGTGTTCCAATGATGCCTAATTGAAAGTGTTTGAAGGTATGTGTGTAGTATGGCAAAGGGTGTGTGTGTGTGTGTGTTGATGTGTGTATAAATAGGAGACCAAAGAAAATTAGTCACAGGGAGTGAAGAAAAGATGGGGGAAGGGTAGTGTAATCACAGGAATGAGATTGTAAAACCCTACCAGTGTGTTATCTCCACATCCTATTGGTGGAACAAAATGGGATTTACTCCACTGGAACAATGGCAGCTGGTCAGTCAAGCATACATGAGTGACATCCACATTTGACATCAAATCAGTCCAGAAGAGTTATCTTTTCCACATACATACTGTATATTTCATATCATTATTATGAGACATTCTCATGTGACATTAAATCAAAAGCTTTGTGATTTCTTCTTCACTATACAGAAATCTATCAGTGAAATTACAGAACTCAAATTTAGGATAACATAATACAAGTATTACAAGTGTACATAATTATACAAAACAATACAGGTGAGTGATGTTATTCAATCTTTCACACAACATTTAAAAATGTGTACAAATGTGTGAATGTATGTGAGCGTATGTGCATGTACGTGTTTGCTTGTGTGCACGTTTTCAGAAGTACCTCTGCATGCAGATGTGATATGAATAATTATGGATGTCTGAGTCCCGGTCATAGCCAGATCAACTCATACCAAATTTTCTTAAACTGAGTGACCTAGCAACTGTTTTTTCATAAGAGACATGACACCATATTCATAATAACAATGCTTAACTTTTAATGCTTGACTTCAATGATTATGTATGGAGAACCATTATAGAAATCAACAGAATAATTCCCCAACTAGACTTAGCATTGCATTATGAATTTGGATCCTCCCTGTGGAGGCATTCCAAGTCTCAGAACTTGAGTAACTGGGCCTCAATCTGCTTCACACAGATGAAGATTATATAAAATGCTAATGCTTAGACACACACCTTGTTCTCCTTTTTCATAAATCTGTGAATCATATACTAAGAGTAAATTGTTGCATTCCTTCCAAAAACTATATACATTTTTTTTCTCAATCTCTTTTGAGTGTATTGTGTTTTATAATGCATGCACATTTTATTCTAAATTACCTTGTCAAAAATATTAATATTTGATTGTAAGAGTGAGCTCTAATCTTAACAACAAACATTCAATGATAAAATCATAGTAAGGGACAGCATTCATGTAGAAATCTTTTAAACATTACAACACTGAATATCTCTACAGAATAGTGTAAGCATGCAAGCTCATCTGTCCATAAACATGGCCATGTATGCTTCAAACATCAACAAAATACAGTTTTCCTTTTGTATCCACATGACTGCTGTATTGTATAGGTATTATGATTTTGCTATTAAAAGGACATTCACTTGGCAAATAAATGATCTTTGAAACACTATATCAAGTTGGCACCATATTGTTTGTGATGAAATGCTACATACATGTTATACAGACAGAATATAACAGTAACCATGGTGATCTTATCTTGTCTTTAAATGATCACTCATGAATAGAAGGTATAAGAATGCAGGGTATGTATAACAAAATTTTGAGTGTTGGTATCCAACTCTGACAGAAGAACAGATGAAAATAGTCTTCTGAAACATCATTCTGCAACAATTAAACACAATTCGCAAAGTATCATGTTGTACATGTATTGAATATGAACGTCAATCTCGATTGCAAGGATTCCTGACCCATCAGATCATTTGTCAGGTGCAAATTGTCTCCTGTGATGTTCAATAACTTCCTCCCTTGGATGATACTCAAAGGTACTCACAAGGGGAGGCGTCAAAGGCTGGCAGGGTGCAAGAGTTTTGTCGTACTCCACAACAGCAGAAAGGACATCATCAACATGTGCTGTCTAAAATTCAACAGAAAGAAACAAAGGGACACACAAAATAGATAGAATTAAGATGTTTGCATTGGTTTTTAGCAACAAAGTCCTTGAGACACGTGTCATGAACTGACACCACCACTTTGATAATGACATCAAAAATCTTTGCAAATTCATATTAAAATTGGGATTTGCCCTCCTCAATGCAAAGACTTGACTTGAGAATGCCAAAATAGCCATTGGTCATGGAATGTGGAGTGTTGGTCTTCGAGAGACTGATAATGCAGTTCCTTTACCCATCAGTGTCCCATCTTCTTGACAAACTTCAGTTTGCATATCAACCTAAAAAGTCTGTGAATGACGCTGTTCTCACACTCGTACACGAGCTCACTCAGCACACCGATAAACCATGACGCTATGCACATGCTTTATTTGTAGACTTTTCCTCGGCGTTCAATACTATGCAGACGCACATTCTTCTTCAGAAGCTGCACCACATGAATGTACCATCGTATCTGATCTTGTGGATAAAAGATTTCTTATGTAATCGGTCTCAAACTGTGAAGATCCAAAATTGCTTTTCAGACCCTGTTGTTTTGAACACAGGTGCTCCACAACGTTGTGTTTTGTCGGCGTTACTGTTCATTCTGTAAAACTCTATGCACATGCTTTATTTGTAGACTTTTCCTCAGCGTTCAATGCTATGCAGACGCACATTCTTCTTCAGAAGCTGCACCACATGAATGTACCATCGTATCTGATCTTATGGATAAAAGATTTCTTATGTAATCGGTCTCAAACTGTGAAGATCCAAAATTGCTTTTCAGACCCTGTTGTTTTGAACACAGGTGCTCCACAACATTGTGTTTTGTCGGCGTTACTGTTCATTCTGTACACGAACGATTGTAAATCAGCAAGGGAAAATGTATTCATTTTGAAATATGCAGATGACACTGTCATTTTAGGACTTATTGATGAGGACGAATCTAGTTACCAGGCCGAGGTTGAACGTTTTACCTCTTGGTGTGACAAGAATTGTCTGCAGTTAAATCTCACCAAAACTAAGGAGATTGTGTTTGATTTTCGGAAAATGCCCCCACAGCCAAAATTCATAAATATTGGTGGTACAGATATTGAGATAGTCAAGAGTTACAAATACCTAGGGACAACAGTGGACAGTAAACTTTCTTGGACCAAAGATGCAGGGCCCCGTTTTATCAAGATAAAGTTAGCGTTGATTGTGAAATCAATGCTAACTTTATCCAACTTGAAGTCCACTATAACTTTAAATCAACTGTAAGTTTCCGTTTTACAAGGAGACTTAATAGTCGATTATAGTTATAGCTCATCACCATGACTTAATTATTGATATAGTCAAAACAAAAAACACAGGACGAGGCTGGTTCCTGTTACTGTCTGCTTAAAGACAATACAATACATAAAGCAAACCAAACAACAAAAACATGATGTACATGATTGTTTGCCACGGCCACGGAAGCGTAGTCTGCTAGTGCGCCGCAGTATGATTAGCGCTACAGCCGCTGAAATATGCAGTTGTTTTGCGTTGTATTGACGAAAGTAGGTCGACAGATCTAGCACATCTCGAGTCAACGAAAATCTGCGTTCGCGCGTACCGTAAAGATCCCGCACACTGCACTACGTAGGATCTCAGTATTAAAATCTAACATTATAACAGTATTCATTGACATGGATATAGAAACCATACAGTAACCAACTGTCCAAGGTGAAGGTCGTGTACATGCATAGTTTCAAGTCTTGTGTGATTACATGTAGGATTATGGAAACTTGTGAGAGTGTGGCGACTACAGTGGCTTGTTTTTACCTCTACGGCGCAGATCGATCGGCGTTATAAATAGATCGAGGGTCTACATGTCGAAATTCTAGACCTAGTAGACGCCGCTAGTCATGCAGTGTTACGGTAAGTACAAACGACTCGCTGTAACGTTACTTAGGCCTAACATTGCGTTAGGCCTATTCACTGGTTAGATCTTATTATAGAATGGGTAGCGAGAATCCTGCGATCTGATTGGTCGAGAGCTATGTGTTGATTTTTACTGGCCGCACGCTACGTACGACGAGTCACAGTGGTAAACATGTTATCGCGCACTTGTAGCAAGAGTACGCGTACTTGTAACAAAGGTTTGCGCACTAAGCAAGCGTTCGCGCACTCAGGTTGGCCATGCGTCCAGTAAATACTGATGCATGGCTGGCCGTGCGTCCAGTAAAAACTGATGCATGCTTGTTTACGGCAAGCCAAAAGGAAATGCATCCAGTTATTTTGTCATCGGGTAACACAATAGAAAAATGGGTTTTTGACAAGAAAATTACCCATTCTATAAATCAGATGATGTACATGTCTTTTCGTGCGTCAGTCGGAATATAGTGTGCATGCGGTAACTATGGAATTTAGCCTAAACCCACTCGGCTTCGCCTCGTGGGTTAAGCATTCCATAGTTACCTTATGCACACAATTCCGACTGACGCACTCAGACCCGTGCGTCATTTGTATACTGTCGTACTCGGTGCTATAGAATTAAACTTTTTATTTTCTGTATAGGTATACTAAACTCTTAATTAGTATATATTGACGAACTTGCTCTAAGTAGGCCTACGCACGTCAGAAATCACTGGTTTCCTCGCATATGGGTTCTTTGGCAAGATATGCATTGCACATAGACGCGGTTCCAGTTACTCGGTTACTTGCCCTTGCTGGCGATGGCTTGATTGGCGGGCGGGCGGGCCGAGGCGCTGGGCGCGCAGGCTGGGATTGAGATTGCTGTCTAGGGGGTTTGCGTGCAGCAGTCGCGAAAGCAATGCGTGCCGATTGGGAATTTCATGCAAGGAAAAGACCATAATCACATGAAAGAAACGCAACTAAATGCTAGAAAAAGTGAGCAGTTAACAGACGAACATTTGTGGCAAGACCCCAGCTAGACTAGGAAAGTGTGACAGTCATCTTTCTTCTGTAAATTGCCTTACAATTGAGTCTACCTAGACTGTCTCTACTTAGAGTTAATATTTTATCAACTGTAAAGTTATCATGGATTTGGAGAGGTTGAGAAAACTTTTATGTTGATTTTGGAGGAAGTTGGAGTTGATCTCAACTCTGGGTCTCTTGATAAAACAGACTTGAAGTTTATTTTGAAGTTAATCATAGATTAAGTGCACTTAGAGTTGATTTGAGAGGTTAATCATAGATTATCTTGACTTAACGTTAAATTTATCTTTTGATAAAATGGGGTCCAGGGCCCTGTCTTATGAAGAGTTAAAATTGATTTTAAAGTTGATTTCAACTGTAAGTCTATGGCAGCCTGTGTGGTAAGGAAATTTAAAATCGATTTTATCTTTTGATAAAACGGGGCCCAGATCTGTTATCTCAAAAGCCCGGACTCGTATGCACTTTCTGAGAAAACTGAGATCACTACACATTGATAAAACTATTCTCAATCTTTTCTACAAATCAGTTGTTGAAAGTATTGTATTGTTTAACTGTGTCATCTGGTTTAAAGTCTGCAGGAAACAAGACTTTAAGAGAATGGAAGCTATAGTGAGACAGGCTAGCAAAATGACTGGGCAAAGTTATGACCTTATAAAGGAATGTACAGATCGGATCGCCAATATGGCAGATGGTTTTATGTAAAACGAGAATCACCCTCTACATGATTATTTCGAATTCCTACGATCAGGCAGAAGACTACGGTCTCTGAAATGTTGTACAAATCATTATGCAGACTCTTTTGTTCCATACACAATCAGGATGTGCAATAACAACCACTGATTTTTGCATAAAGTGAAGGGAGAGCTGTAGCTGGTTTTGTGTATGAAGGCAGGCGGGTGGGGGGTACTTTTGTGCATTATTATAAAAAAAAATGAGAATTTTATGGTTTGTGACTTTTTGAATGAAATAATTTCTAAGTGAAATAAGATTATGAAATTTGTTTTGGGGGGCAATATTTTTTGTTTGTTTTTTAAGTTTTTGTTTTGTAAGTAGTTTTGTTATGAAATTACCCGATGAGTTCATCTTGTGCCTCTGTGTTTAAGTTCAAAAACAAACTAGAAATGTCGCTATGGCGACTGGTATGCCTCCGCCATAATGCATGATTCTCCTAATAGGTCTAGATAGTACATGTGGACAATGTGTCACAAAATTGGCAAAATATTAAAATGACAAGTTTGTTCACAAATGTGTTGAATGTTCACCTTCCTTGACCTAGGTTTAATTGGATGAATAGGAGAGCATGTACTTGGGATTTAAGGACTTTAACTTGACTTTGACCCATTCATACGTTTGTACATGCATTGAGTAATTTTCAAGGTATGGAGAAAAAGTGCAATTTCTGTATTGAATAGTAAATTGTTACCATTTTCATCTGGCCTTTGACCTTAAAATCTTAAGATAATCACTGTCAGGCAGAACATGCATAAATATGCATGTAGTACGTTTCAAGATAACTTGAGCCACTTCCGAGATATGGAAGAAAAAATTAGTTCAGCACTTTCACTTGATCTTTGACCTTTTGACCTTTGAGGCAAAAACAAAAGAAAAAACAAACTTTCCAGAGAATCTCTATTAGGTTATACATGCATAAACTAAGTGTTAAAAAAAAATAATCCTGCTGGCATTGCATAAACATGAGGGAAATAATAAAATTTTGAAGTGATGCCCTTGACCTTTGACCCCTGACCTTTGACCCCATGAACCCTAAATTCTCTAGATGATCACTGCCAGTCAGTACATGTATATATACTATGTTCCATGAAGATACCTTGAACAATTTCCAAGGTACAGAGAAAAAAGGTGAAGTTTTAATATTTTTATTTGACCTTTTGACCTTTGACCTTTAACCTCATGTCTAAAACTTTCACCAGAGAATCTTAATTGGGTAATACATGTATACACTAAGTTTCAAGAAAATATCTTCAGGCATTGCATAGATATGGTAGAAATAGTGAAATTCTATGTATTTGACCTTGAGCATGTGCACCCAATAGTTGATAGGCACAACTTCACCCCCTAATACACATACATGCCAAGTTTCATAAGGATACCTCAAAAGGTTTTGATAGTTACCCTGTCCACACCCTGTCCACATTACGGACGGACGGAAGGACGGACGGACGGACGGACAGACGGACAACCCGAAAACATAATGCCTCCGGCACCACTTCGTGGCAGAGGCATAAAAATGGTTTTTATGGTATCTGAAATGAAGTATTAACAGAATTTTTTTTTTTTGTATTGGAAATATCCCATGATCCCTCACAGTATATTGGAAAAGACACATTTGATTCATAATGATGTAAATGTATGTAAGGATTTTTTTTTTTTTTAATATTAATGTGCAATAGTTGTTTGATTGTGCACATTCGCAGGTGTGTCAGGGCATCAGTGAAAGGAAGCAGATTTTAGCTGTGTGTATGGGGGGGGGTGTAAGGAATATGTGCAATATGTGTTATAATCTATGGATTATGATGTTGGGGTTGTCTGTAAAAAGTAAGGTGTTTCACAATTTGTGGTTATATATACCTTTTGCAGCAACTGACTCTTTCATTTATTTTTCCCCTCTTTGCACGTTCAACACATGATGTTATTGTGTGTTGTGATGTGTGTTTAGTTCCCTGTATTTTGGGGGTATTCATTTGATGCTTTATATGTAATGTAATTTGATATTTTTCTGTTGTCAATTATGTGTTTATGAATGTGTGACAAAATCAAATTTCCATGCCATGTTTTTATACATAATTTGGACAATAAAGAAATGAAATGAAATGAAATGAAATGGTCTTCGGAATGGACAACTGACTGTCTCCCTTCTATGACTTCTGATTAGTGAAACAGGCATAATACCTGCCCCTCCCCCACCCCCCACCCCCACCCCCCAAAAAAAAAGAGAGAAAATGTATATCTAGACCTTTTAAAATTGATCATTTTATGTGTACTCAGTGGTCAAGAAAGCCATGCTTCTACAAAAACAAACAAATAATAAAATGTGTAGTTGACAAATTGTGACATTCTAATATTTTTCTCTTCATTGGTCTTGTAACGTGAATTCATTTTCTTCCAGTATTACATAAAATATCTACGCCATTCTGTACAAACCTTCACACTAGAAGAGCCAGGCTTGTATTTCGGCTTCGCAATCTGGTAGAGCAGATCTCCTGTTGCACCTTGAGCTTGCTTCCTGTCAGAATTTGTGTTGTACGTGTACTGTAATGCAATGCTGCCAGCTGAACCCTGTAAGTAGTAATGGCACAGAGAGGAATTGAATTTTAAAAAAATGTCTATGTAGGCCTGTAAGAATGTGGTTAGCTAGATGCATGTAGGAACTCTTGGGAGAAACAAATACTGGTAATCACAAATAATAACTGCCATTATTACTTCCCCACATAACCAGGGCAAGTAAAATTGCAATGACGACGACTGAAAATAACGGACTGCAGAAAGTTCCTTGTCCGACTGGAAAGTGACTTTTTTTCTTCTTTTTTTTTTTTTTGCACATTTAAAATATGAAATCGCATTACATTAGTGAACTAATATATGGGCAACATTTTGGGGCAAGAAAAAAAAATGGATATTGAAGATTTCACTTGCCTATTGGGCAAGTGAAGACAAACAATAATGCCCAGTCCTGGATCAATTCAATCTAATAATTTGTTTTGGAACATACCATCCAACCATTCGGCTACAAGTCTTAGAGCTTTATTGGGGAAGCAAGGCTGTCATAGAAATCACAGTCATAGAATTATGTATGATTGATATTAGCTTTCTAATGTAGCAGTGATGAAAATATACAGAGCCAGCCAGGCTGGCTGGCTGGCTGGTACGTGGTCGCAGTTGGTAACTAACCAGCTGACTGGCTGGTATGGTCGCAGTTGGTAGCTGTTAGACCCCACATGCCCATACAAGTACTACATTGTACGTGGTAGAATCAATAGCTACATGCAGGTACTGAGATGTAGTCCTTTGTACTTGTAGTGAGTGTTTTACTAATTTTTTAGGTCTAGGGTCTAGTAATGTAACGTTAGTGTTCACTACATAGTACATTTAATGAGCACATAACTTGACTACATTAGAATCCCTCGGTGATCTTAATTTTACCGACACTGATAGATGTTCCACTCAAAACGCTAGACGGAGCTTATCAACCTATCGAAACCGTGAGACTATTAGTAGTGGATAGCAATAGGCCGACCAGACGCCGTGCAAACCCTGTCGCGATTTATACAGCGACTGGGCTGTGTATAGTTACGATAGCTATAGAGTCGTCTACAGTAACATACCCGCTTTCTCTCCAGCTTCACAACTGTTGATCCGCTTTGTTTTTCAGCTCCCTGATGCTGAGTTTGGCTTCCAGTTCCCAGCTTGATGACAGGGATAGCTATGGGCTGCAGGATCCTCTTTTGGGGCGCAAATCCTAGCCGAGTATACAGCCCCTCCTCTACTACTTAGCTCCACTCCAAGCGATCACTGCATACAAGGCTGTACAACCTTGTACGTAATACTAGAAGGGACCATTCCACTGGGCTCACATCAGCAAATGATTCTCAAAACTCAATTTTTTTGAGTGGCGTCATCTTTAGAGAAGTTGTGCAGACTTACACCCATCTTTGGTGTCTTTGCTGCGGTGACGACACACCTCCTCGGCATTTTCTTGAAATACTTTTTCCAAATTTCCTACAAATACACAAGATTCCCTGCACTGTGAAGTACGGTTTGTGGCAAGACAGTCGCACTATGAGTTCCCGTTGCTATGTCAAAGTGTCACCTGACAAAGCACGTGGCTGGTCCTTGCTTTTTCTGGGGGCATTCCCGACTACCCGAAAAATGAGCAATTTAGGCGATTTCAACCGAGTTTTTTTGAAGTTCACAGATCTCATTGAAGAAAAGTATGCGATTACTTATAGTATTGACACAGTATTTTCATATGATCATGCATTATAAAATTAAAAGACTCCCCCTTAAAATTTTATACAGTTTAAAATTCAAGTGCAAATGATAGGAACCCACCCCCCCCCCCCGAAAAGAGAGAGAGAGAGATATTAAGTCTCACAGGATTTTATTCAAAAAATGTCAGTATTATTACCCTTTTGTTTAGTGAAGAAAATTCAGGAAAAGGATTGAGGGGTTTGACACCCCCCCCCCCCCACCCCACTGTTATGCCAATGGTACTGGCCATCTTCAAGTACTATGGACATTGTTGACATGCAAAAACAAACAAAACCCTGCAAAAGTATAATTATTTTACTTCATTGGATGAACATTCATTTTATCACAATCAGTGGAAATTACCTTTGCTTGATAAGACTTTCGCCTGCTGGATCTGCAAGCTTCTTCAGATCGAGCGCTGTGAGAAGGGCTTCCCACGAGCCGATGTAGCTGGCGCACGCCGATATGAGAGAATGGGATCGAATATTGAGGAAAGTGAATATTGACCCAGGTCTCGGTTGAAGGTTTTCCCTTGTTGTTTGCGAATGTGAATGGCTTCCCTTATCCAGCGTGAGGTTTTTCCTGGGGCAATACTCATTTTCCTCGATATACGATCCCATTCTCTCAGATCGGTGTGCGCCAGCTACATCGGCTCGTGGGAAGTCCTTCGATTCTCACAGCGCTCGATCTGAAGAAGCCTGCAGATCCAGCAGGCGAAAGTCTTATCAAGCAAAGGTAATTTCCACTGATTGTGATAAAACGAACATTCATCCAGTTGATTTTCCAATCAGATGAATCTTTTTAGCGATTTTATTTCATTATTTAAGGGCATCTCCTTACAGTACTGTAGGCTTACATTTACATACAGTGTGCATACACAGGACATTAAAGAATGAACAACACTATTTGTGAAGATCAGGGTGAAAACCCCAGGTGTAGTAGTACACTGTACAGCGTTATACATGTATATCTTCATCACATGACAACTCAGATTACTGCAAGAATCTTCAGAACTGGAGTCTGAAGGAGGGACTTAAATCTGCAGAAGAAAAAAGAGGAAAAAAAAAATCAGAACATGAATTTACTAACTCAGCCATTTTGCTTGAAGGAGCTACCCCACAGTAGAGTTACACTGCATTTCTGGGAACCATCTCGGCAAGTGGAATGTGCTACATGATGCAGTTCAAAGCCAGGAACTTTCCTTGAATGTCCAGTACGTTGACTGCAAAGAATTCAGAAAGAAAAGTGATAAGAAGCCCACAGTGAAGAGACAGATACCATTGGTCTAACTCTACAAAATCATTAAGAACCGTACAGTTTTTATGATTGAATCACATGTATCTACCTGCACTCGGGCAAATTCATGATTAATTACTTTATTTTCCTTGATCATTGATCAGCGGATAACCGCTGATCTCCGAATACCGGAGGAAGAACAACCAAAAAGAAGAAGTATCATTATATCATTGTACGAAATATTAAATGTGGGTAGGTACAGTAGGTCTAGATCTAACTTCAAGACAATATACATATATACATATATAGACAATATACAGACAGACCAAAAAGTTACCCTTTACATTCTTTATCTTAATCCAACTTCCACAAATGTAAACATTTATTTACACAAATTTAGTGGAATTCATTTTGAGTATCGGCTACAAGGTCTACCTATTCAAAAAACCTTCAATATTTCTTGCAAGTTACAAACATGCACAAATTACAGTGTACTGTAATACAGTGTAGTGTTACCTTACTGTATTAGTTTGATCCCCCATGGTTCTATATGTACGGGACTACAGTTGCACTTCAAGCTACATGCAAGTCACAGAATTCACTGCGTCGCACAACTCAAAAATAGCGATAAAGTGACGTGATGCAGACACATACCGTAGAGTTACTGTGGTAGGCAGTTGCGGAGTCCACATCGTTACACAAAATTTCCGTCACTTTGAAGACAAATAGCAAAAATAATTTTTGAGCCCAAACCAGACTGGTAGAAAAATGTTCGCTGGAGTTTTGGCTTTCCAATGCAATTGGTGTTACCGTCCAATTTGTAGAAGGGTCAGGATCCAGCAAAGTCTGACGGCTTAAAAAATGCAGAAAAAAATCGAAGCCAGTTTTCTTTCACATATAATTTTTTTTTTTTTTAATACACATGATATTCTGAAAGGTATCATCTCAATATTTGTCTAAAAATAATGCGAGCAGTGTACTTCTAGAAGACACCAGCAATTGATCTCGCAAAGCATGTTGCCTTCTCTCATAATCTTGTGCAGGGAAATCTGCACACGAGATTTCATGAGACAAAAAATAAAATGTTCACGTTTTGCACAGCGCGAGCGAGCACTGCCGGTAGACTGTGATGTTGATATTTTCCCTGTTGTTTCTGCACAAAATCTGGGAGTGTGGTTTGATTCACGCCTAGCCTTTGACAGACATATTTCTGAAGTATATAAGAATTCATTTTATCATTTAATATTGCACATACTCAAAAGCATTTGACACAACAGAAAAAATCATCCATGCCTTTGTCACAAGTAGATTGGATTATTGTAACAGTTTATTTTTTGGCTTATCTGACAATCAGTTAGGTAAACTACAAAGGGTGCAAAATGCATGTGCCAGATTAGTTTGCAATTCTCCCTGTTTTTCTCATTGTAGTCTAACACCAATTTCTATCATCAAATACCGATTTGGTCTATTATGAGTTGGTCTAATTCCATTTCGTCTAATCATCAAGTGGTCTAAAATAAAACCAAATTTGTCCAATATAAATTTGGTGTACACATCATTAATTTTGGTCCATTGCCCAGTTGGTCTAGCCTCTGTCTATCATCATTTAGTCTACACCCATTTAGTCTAATAACCATTGATCTTATTGTCATTTGGTCTAATAGCCAGCCTCCTGGTCTAATCAGGTACCATTTGGTCCAATCATCATTTCGTCTATATGACCAACTGGGCTATTCTTTTTTTCTTTTCTTTTTTTTTTGGGGGGGGGGCCCTTTTTATTGATGTGTACACCAAATTTATATTGGACAAATTTGGTTTTATTTCTACACGTAGTACCCAAGGTAGTTCACTTTCTTCCTTTTCTCCCTCTCTCTATCTGAGTGTTTGTGTCTGTGTGTATCATTTGGTGCAGGGCAGCGTGATGCAATTTATGGTGCAAAACGTGGAGCTAAAGCTACATGATGGTCCGTTGAGGGTGGAACGGGAAATTGTTCTTAAACATTTTTTTTTTTCTCGCATTTTGTCTCGTTTAAAATTACATGCATTGTACCGTGGGATGTACACTTGCCTTCTAAGCTAAGTCAAAAAGATATTTTGTGTGGTGACAGTCATCACACCTTGAGGCATGCTCATCATTTGTTTACGCATCTTGCAGGATATGTTTGTGACGGGTGATTTTGTTTATCCGAAAATGCAATGAGGTTCAATCGTTATTCTTAAAACACACAAATTTGTACATCTAGGTCCTAGTAGATATTTGTTATTCGAACATGAAATAGGCCTTTTCGTTAATCCAAATATTCAAACGTTAATTTTCTGTAGCGGGATTAGAAACCTGTGCCCGTTTTTTAGAAACTTTAAGCGTTTAAGCATTTAATTAAATGCAACCAAAAAAATCAAATGCAAATGCATCACATCACACGCAACTTTGCATTCAATCGCAAGTGCGTTGCTGAAAAGACTTGCGTTCGATAATCAGAAACTAGAAAATTGTACGAAACTGAAACTCAATTGCATTTCAACGCAACTCTAAAATTCAAATGCAAGTCCATTAAATCACACGCAACGCTGAAAGACTTGCGTTTGATAATCATACGAAAATAGAAAATTGTACGAAACTAAAATTCAACAGCGTTTAATTGCATTTGATAATCATACGAAACTAGAAACTGTACAAAACTAAAACTCAACTGCGTTTAAACGCAACTTTAGAATTCAAACGCAAGTTTATCAAATCACACGCAACTTTGCATTTAAACGAAAGTGCGTTGCTGAAAAGATTTGCGTTTGATAATCAGAAACTAGACAATTTTACGAAACTGAAACTCAATTGTGTTTAAATGCAACTGTAAAAATCAAATGCAAGTCGATAAAATCAAACGCAAGTTCATCAAATCACACGCAACTTTGCATTTAACCACAAGTGCGTTGATGAAAAGATTTGCGTTTGATAATCAGAAACTAGAAAATTTTACAAAACTGAAACTCATTTGCATTTAAACGCAACTCTAAAAATCAAATGCAAGTCCATAAAATCACACGCAACACTGAAAGACTTGCGTTTGATAATTATATGAAACTAGAAAATTTTACGAAACTAAAACTCAACAGCGTTTAAACACAACTCTAAAAATCGAACGCAAGTTCATCAAATCACACGCAACTTTGCATTTAAACGCAAGTGCGGTACTGAAAAGACTTGCGTTTGATAATCATATGAAACTAGACAATTGTAAGAAACTGAAACTCAATCGCATTTAAACGCAACTCTAAAAATCAAATGCAAGTTCCTCAAAACACAGGCAATGCTGTATTTAAACGCAAGAGCTTTGAAGAAAAGACTCACATTTTTTTTTTGTATGAAACTAGAAACTGCGTCTAAACGTTAAACGCACCTCTACAAATCAATGCAAGTGCGTTGTTGAAAGGTCTTGCATTTTTTTTTTCATACGCAAAATTAAAATATAGAACGGAACTATCGCCGTGACCTCACTTAGTAGTAGGGGAAAGACATCGCAAAATTTACACGTTTCAAACTACCGAAACACATGCAGCTTCACGAAATATAAATGAAACTAGAAATGTCGCTTTGGCGACTGGTATGCCTCCGCCATAATGCATGATTTTCCCAACAGGTCTAGATAGTACATGTGGACAATGTGTGATTACATTTTCACAAAATTGGCAAAATATTGAAATGACAAGTTTGTCACAAATGTGTTGAATGTTCACCTTCCTTGACCTAGGTTTAATTGGATGAATAGGAGAGCATGTATCTAGGGATCTAAGGACTTTAACTCGACTTTGACCCATTCATACATTTAGGCATTGAGTAATTTTCAAGGTACAGGTGTGGAGAAAAAGTGCAATTTCTGAATTGAATAGTAAATTGTTACCATTTTCATCTGGCCCTTGACCCTAAAATTCATAAGATAATCACTTTCAGGTAGAACATGCATAATATGTACTATGTTTCAAGATAACTTGAGCCACTTCCGAGATATGGAGAAAAAAGTTAGTTCAGCACTTTCACTTGATCTTTGACCTTTTGACCTCTGAGGCAAAAAAAGAAGAAAAAAAAAAACTTTGCAGAGAATTTCTATTACCGGTAGGTTACACATGTATGCATACACCAAGTGTAAAAAAAAATAACCCTGCTGGCATTGCATGATAGGAGGGAAATAGTAAAATTTTGAAGTGTTGCACTTGACCTTTGACCCCTGACCTTTGACCCATGAACCCTACATTCTCTAGATAATCACTTCCAGTCAGTATATGTATATACTATGTTCCATGAAGATACCTTGAACAATTTTCCAAGGTATGGAGAAAAAAAAAAGAAGTTTTAATATTTTCACTTGACCTTTTGACCTTTGACCTTTGACCTCATGACCCAAACTTTCACCAGAGAATCTTAATTGGGTAATACATGTATACACTAAGTTTCAAGAAAATCTCTTCAGGCATTCAATAGATATGGTGGAAATAGTGAAATTTTATGTATTTGACCCTGACCTTTTGACCTTTGACCTTTGACCTCATGACCCAAACTTTCCCCAGAGAATCTTAATTGGGTAATACATGTATACACCAAGTTTCAAGAAAATATCTTCAGGCATTCAATAGATATGGTGGAAATAGTGAAATTTTATGTATTGACCTTGACCTTTTGACCTTTGACCTTGAGCATGTGCACCCAAAAGTTGATAGGCACAACTTCACCCCCTAATACACATACATGCCAAGTTTCATTAGGATACCTCAACAGGTTTCGATAGTTACCTTGTCCACAAAATTCATTACGGACGGACGGAAGGACGGACGGACGGACGGACGGAAGGACGGACGGACGGACAACCCGAAAACATAATGCCTCCGGCACCACTTCGTGGCGGAGGCATAAAAATGGTAACATGTTACAGTTCGCTATGCCGAAGGTTTGAATCTCAGTCCAAAGTGTAATTAGTCTGACAATGAAGAGGGGTTTGTTTTTACGAAGGTAAGGTAATCCAAAAATACAATTTCGTTTTCAGATTAACAAATTGTCCTTTTTTCAGATGGGTCCGCGCCGTACAGAACGGTGCTGTTGCAAATCGGAGCCCGAGAACAATTCTTTTTCAGAGTATGGCAATAGAAATTTAAGCGAAACAAATATTGCGACTTAACTTTTTTTTAATGGAAGGAAAATCATACATATTTCAACTTAGTCAGCTCTGAAAAATCATGTCAACATCATCCAAATCACATGCATATCTTTTTAGCAACGCACTTGAATTTGAACAGCAAAGTTGCATGCAATTAGGGGAAATTGCGTTTGATTTTTCAAAGCGTAAAGTTTGATTTTTTAAATCATAAAGTTTCTAGAAACGGGCCAATGTGTGTTCCCGCTCTCTCAAAATCTCTCTAGAGATTGGGCAATTGTGAGGTGTCGTTACCTCACTATCCGGGCGATATATACATGAACTAAAATAGGATCGTTGCTAAGATACAGTAAGCATGTTTCAACGGCAAAAGGAGTGAGATTTGGATTGCGATTGGCATCACGGTCCAAATCTTACTCTGTACAGGGGAAATTAATTTTCATTTAGATGTCGACAAAATGTCGACTTACGCGTAAGTCGACATGTTTTGCTCAGTCCCGATTATGTCGACTTAGGCGAGGTTGACTGTACATAGCCATCTTGGTTATGCAAATAAGGGTCAGAGGTCCATTAAAACACTTTACTGTCATGTCTCATTTTGTTCATGTCGAAGTCCTCTTGGTAAATATACAGTTAAAGAGTGATTGCAAGTTCAAATGAGATTTCAAACTGTTTCAGTTTTTTCGAAGGATAAACTCTCTCGATCTAGTATGAAACATTTGTCTTCAACTATGTAATCATGAAGAAATAATAGCAGCTTCAGACAGCGCTTCCTCGCAAAATTGGAGTACAGGAAATCTTAAGTACAGGAAACAGCACCGCTGGTCTGCATCGACCAAGCTAAATGTGAATACACTATCTATGCAAATCGCACATGAAAGATGTTACTGGGAGGATTTTTTTTTTTTTTTTTTTTTTGCACATTACAGCAGTTTTAGTATGATATGTTTCGATTTCTACAGTACGTTTAGGAAATTATAGTTTTTGAAAGGGACCACAATACTAGTTTCATAATTAATCATTTGATGTTAAACTAGGAACAAGGAAGAAAATTTCATATGTGTTTTGGCTTGCTTTTTTCAAAATTGACAGTGCAACCCGATGAGCGCGGCCGTGTTCATGTCATGCGGAATGCCAAAGATTCAAAGATGAATGTATTGATTAATCTGTGGCCATGAAGAGGAGATGGGTTTCTCTTGGCAATTTAAGTTAAAACTATTTTCAGTTACTAGTACATGTACAACAATCAACTAATTACAGCACGAACAATCGCACATTCTACGCAATGAACTCTTTTCAACGCTGAGCCCGCTATTAGTGTTGTAGTGCTGCAGTATGCCCTGGTAACAGCTTCATGCTCAACTGCAGCTGAGCCTGACGAGGCCCACTCTTCAACAAGAATGTAAGTTCTAGTTTCAGAGGAGCATATACCTCAAAAGAGAACTAGAAATGTCGCTACGGTGACTGGTGTATGCCTCCGCCATAATGCATGGTTCTCCTAATAGGTCTATAGTACAATGTCTTGACAATGTGTGATGACAGTTTCACACAATTGGCAAAATATCAAAATGACAGGTTTGCCACAAATGTGCCGAATGTTCACTTTCCTAGAACTAGGTTCAATTGGATGAATGATTAAAACGTCAGAGTGCAGGTATTTGGGGGAACTGATGATTTTCACTTGACTTTTGACCCTTTTACAAGTTTATGCATTGAGTAATTTTCAAGGTATTGAGAAAAAGTATAATTTCAGTATCAAATGGTAAAATAGTATTATCGAAACCTGGCCTTTGACCTTTGACCCCACGGTTCCAAAGAGAATCACTGTTAGGTAGAACATGCATAAATATGTAAGTTTCATGACAATACCTTGAGTTACTTTTGAGATATGGAGGAAAAAGTGCAACTTAGCACTTTCACTTGACCTTTGACCTTTTGACCTTTGACCTTTTGGCAACAAACTTCCCACAGAATATATATTGGGTTATACATGCATACATCAAGTTTTAAAAAAGTCCTTCAGGCATTGCATAAATATAAGGAAAGTAGTTATATTTTGAGGAGTTGACCTTGACCTTTGACCCCTGACCTTTGACCAATGACCCCCAACTTCCCTAGATAATCACTGCCCATCGGTACAAGCATACATACTAAGTTCCATGAAGATACCTTGAACCATTTGCGAGATATGGAGAAAAACATGAAATTTCAATTTTTTTCACAAAATAACCTGTGACCTTTGACCTTTGACCCTGTGACCCTAAAATCCACACAAAGTATCATCCCCCAAGGATATACCCTCATACCAAGTTTGATGCAAAACCACCACACGGTTCTTGAGATATTGACAAAAACAAAACGGGACGTACGGACGTACGGACGGACGGACGACCCGAAAACATAATGCCTCCGGCCACTTCGTTGGCGGAGGCATAAAAAAACAAGGGTATGTAAGCCTATACAGCGATGGTAGCTGTCTCTTCTCGTTGGGTTTCTAATCTAAGGTTGGAATTGTAGAAACAGGGCCAGCTGAGGATAGTATAGAGACAAATCCTCTAATATCACTTGAGCACTACAATTCTATAGTATGACCCACTACATATGATATCACAGCAGTCCCAGTAAATTTTCAGCTAAAAATGCCCCGAAAAGAGCATTTCAGCCTTACTGAATCAGCTCTAGGGGAAGATCTTGGCCTAATCTATTCCTGCATGATGTTTGGCTTACCAGCTTTATGAATTAATCCAAAAAAAAAAATGATGATATCATCAAATTGAAAACAATGGCACTGGCTCAAAAGACAATTGTCTATTGGTATAGATCCAAATTTGGGAGAATAGTGAGCAAAAATGACAGAGATACGCGCAAATGAATACCAGAAACATTACTTCAAGGACAAGTTCACCTTCATTAAGTGTGGCAGAGTTTTAGCACCCGTTATCACAAGAATCACAAATGCTAGCCTGAGATTAGGTGTAGTTCCACAGGTGTGTAAAAAAGCAGTTATTCATCCAACTTTGAAAAAAGCAGGCTTAGATCAGGAGTGTTTAAAAAATTACCGTCCAATTTCAAATTTACCTAATTTAAGTAAATTGCTTGAAAAGGTTGTATTCTCACAACTGACAATGTATCTGCAAGATAATGAATTGCTTGATTCATTTCAATCTGCGTACAAGCCTGGTCATAGCGTAGAAACACTGTTAGTCAACTTATCAGATATTGTGTTCAGAGAATTAGATAGTGGTAACATCACTGCTCTTATCATGCTTGATATGAGCTCAGCTTTTGACACAGTCGATCATGCTATTCTGATTCAACGATTGAGATATTTGGGCATCAAAGGAACTGTTCTTGATTGGTTTATATCCTACTTATGTGATCGATCTCATTATGTCAGAATTGGTGATTCTACCTCTTGTAAAACTATGACAAAGTTTGGTGTACCTCAAGGTTCCGTTGGAGGCCCACTGCTTTTTTCTCTGTATATGCAACCAATTAGTGAAGTATTTCGCAAGCATTGTATTAGTTATCATTGTTATGCGGATGATATACAACTTTATTTGTCTTTTAAACCCATTCTGTCTTCATTGTCATCCGCCATTGTAAAACTCGAAGCATGTTTGCAAGACCTGAAAATTTGGCTTACATCCAATGGCCTTAAACTAAATGATGATAAATCTGAGTTTCTGTTATTGGGATCAAAGCATATGTTAAGCAAAGTTGATTATCAGTCATGTCATGTCAACATCGGTAGCACTTGCATTACTCCATCGAAAACAGCCCGTAATTTAGGTGTCATATTTGATCAGGAAATGTCATTTCGAAGTCATGTAACTCATATTCAGCGGAATGTTCGATATCAGTTGCGTAATTTAATTTTCATAAGGAAATATTTGTCTAAATCTGCAGCTGTGATACTTATTCATGCTTTGATTTCTTCTCGGTTGGATTTTTCGAATTCATTGTTGTGTAATCTTTCAAAAAAAGATGTCACAAAACTTCAACGGTTGCAAAATTCTGCTGCCTGATTGTTAACTTTTACTAATACGTTTGATTCCATGTCACCAGTTCTCCGTTCCTTTCATTGGTTACCTGTAGAAAAAAGGATTATTTTCAAGATTCTGTTATTAGTACATCATTCAGTTCATTCTTTTTCCCCAATATACATAAGTAATTCTGTTCAAAAATACAATCCGACACGAAGGCTACGTTCATCATCAGATGCATTCTTACTCCAAACACCCAGAGTAAAACATGGGTATGGTGATCGTGCTTTTTCCGTTATGGGACCAAAATTGTGGAATCAGTTACCTCTTCAGTTAAGGGAACTGTTATCTACAGAGTCATTCAAATCCAAACTTAAAACTTATCTGTTCCTTTCATACTGAGGACTGTAATTGCTATATGTCATTAATATTGGATCAATATTGTATTTTTAATTGATATATGTTGTATTCTTTATATATATATCTTTTATTCGCACAGTTAAAGAAATCACATATACAATAAATAAACATGACAAAAAAAATGTTGACAGATTTAAAACTCACATTTCAAGTCAAACACAAAGAATCAATAACTTCACATAATTCAGTTCGATTAAAAAGATCACACAATGTTTGACCCCATCCCTAAGATCTACTAAATCCCTCACTGACTGGGCTTTACACTGTAACTCACTGTCTATATTTAAGCTAATATTGTTATACCCAACGTTAAGGCGCTCAGCCTCCTTCACATTGCTACAAAAAATAGAATGCGGATTTAGGCATGCAACCCTCATGGTAGATTTCAGCAAATTTGAACCAACGTGAAATGCTTTGCTATGAAATCTCATAAAAATCTGTACCAGCTTTTGCTCAAGGGGAACACTATTAGATAATTCTGCCACAAGATCACAATGAGTTCTGTTACTTATCTTCCATATCTTTCTCAGAGCCTTTCTCCATGCAATACAAATATCACTAAATCCCTTACTCAAAATAGACCAAATAGGTGAACCATAAAAGCTACAGCAATATTGCTTAAAAAGCTGACACTGTAAAGATGAGTAAATATGTCCAAAATCAGACCTGAAAATGTTAAAACTTCTCCAAAACTGAGCAATGGCTTCATGTATACAACTTTCCTGATCAACAGTACTAAAACAATGTCCCAAATGAGTAGCCCTTTGAATATTTGAGACAGAAGTACCATTAACTATAACTTGGCAATCTATGGGTGGGTTGCCTCTTCCCTTAAAAATCAAAAAATGACTCTTCTTACCATTAAATAATATATTATGTTCTTGAGCATATTTTTCACATATATCTATCAACTTTTGTAAACCCCTTTTTGTTGGAGCTAATAGTGACAAATCATCTGCATAACCCAGACAGCCTGCATAACTGTCACCCATTGTACATCCAATTCCACTCTCCTGAAGTCTTAAAAACAAATCATCAACATATACCAAAAAAAAATACAGGAGATAATACCCCACCCTGTTTTACTCCATTCTGCACAGAAAATCTATCTGAACATTTTGTACCCCATCTTACCTGTAATATTTGATTAATATATAAACTCACCAACACCCTCAAAATTGCTGGAGATATATTCCTTTGCAATAGCTTTCTAAAAAGTACTGAATAATTCACCCTATCAAATGCCTTAGATGCATCTAATAACATAACTTATACATCACTTCTGTTGTAATTATAATAAGAGATAACCTCAGACATAACAAACGTGCACTGAGTTGTTGATGAGTGCTCTTTAAATCCAAACTGCATATCAGAGGTACTCAAATGATCTTTTTCCAAAAATAAAATCACCCAATCAAATACCTTTCCAATAATACTACTGAGAGTAATAGCTCTATAATTATCTGAACAAGCCAAAGATTTTCTTTTATCCTTCGGTATAGGAACCATGGTGCCCCATGACATGCTGGTAGGGCAGACTCCATGAACTACCATACAATTAAATAAACATGTCAACCAAACAATCAGAGAGTTTGTTCCATTTATGACATGATCAGAATACATACCCTCATCGCCCCCACTTTTACCACTTTTCAATTTTGATATACCCTCTCTAACATAATTAACAGTTATCATTTTCTCTAACCCCACAACCATTAATTTCTTATCAATTTCCTCACAAATTTCCTTAATCTCATAAAACTCATATGGTACTGAATTATAAAGACCATTATACTTTGCACTAAAAACCTCTGCAATACCCTCCTCACCACTTAAACCATCAACTGTATTAGCACATAAATTAATTTTTCCCTTTAATTTCTTGACCTCTTTCCATAAATCTTTATACCTATTATCACATAATGCAGCACCCATACTTTCCATTCTTAACAATTCAGAGTCTCTAATAACCTTCCTAACAACTCTGTGATATCTAGCCCTACTCAACCTATGCTGGTCAGCAATCTCACCAACATGGGGGCACCCAGATGCCTTCCAGTGGTGGTGCCACATAAGAGATTCCTGTCTTAAGGGCTCAACATATTCACTCCAACCAGGAATATTTTCACATTTCCTACTTGCCTGACTGTCCTTACTTGGACCAGACTTGGGGATGGATAATTCAGAAGCATCAATACATGCTGAGATGATATCCTGATATAAACTGTTTACATTATCAAGATGCTCAATACAATGTACATTTGTGCATGTTAGCACATCCTTATTACAGACAATCCTATCCAACATATGTGACCCGCTACAACAAAAGGATCCTAAAGTCGCTGACGGCTGACCCGAGAAAATCAAGTTTGAAGTCACATCATCAAAATTTGTCAAAACATTCGGTTTTCTGTTTTTCGCATAATTGTGTACTCTAATGTTTTGTCTATCATCTGCCAAAATTTCGAAGTTAAATGATGAAAGGAAAGGCAAAAAATCAGCGTTTTTCTGGGTCATGATTTTCTGTCTTTCAACGTAACAGAAACGTGTCCGAAGATTTGGATTTAGCGCGGCAGCTAGACTCCGCCCCTAGCAATGAGGGAGTGATCTTATTGGTCAGTGCGTGGCATCTTGATTACTGATTGGTCGTGCATAGACCGCTGGCGCTAAGCTTGAATGAACATCGCGGAAGTCGCTAGGAACATGCCTTCTATTGTAAGCGGTTAAAACTGTCTAGCCTCCCATTGATCATGATAGCATCGGAAGGAAAACTTTGAAGGCGTATTTCTCAAAACTCTGATTTCCTCAACCACTTGACATGCGCTAATAAAATCATCGATATCTCCGCAACTGAGTACTTGTACGAGTTGTTCTATATATGAAATTAAAGGGAAGATAAACCCCAAGAGCAATGTGGATTGAGTGAAAGCAGCAACATTAGTAGAACACATCAGTGAAAGTTTGAAGAAAATCCGACAATCGATGCAAAAGTTATGAATTTTTAAAGTTTTGGTGTTGGAACTGCTGGACGAGGAGACTAATAGAGGTTATGACGTATGAGTGGACAACAATACCAAGAAAATATAAAGAAAATTCTACAAAAATCCATTTTTCATGAAAATTACAAATTCCATCAGCTTGATATTGACATATGTTAAGGGTAGCAATTATTCCCCCTGCTTTCTGAAAGATGTTGGTCCATTGCTCTTTCATAATTCTAGAAAAGTGAATTTTTGTTGAATTTCCTTTATATTTTCTTTGTATTGTTGTCTACTCATACGTCATATCCTGTAGTAGTCTCCTCATCCAGCGGTTCCAACACCAAAACTTTAAAAATTCATAACTTTTGCATCGATTGTCCGATTTTCCTCAAATTTTCACTGATGTGTTCTACTAATGTTGCTGCTTTCACTCAATCCACATTGCTTTTTGGGTTTAACTTCCTTTAAAGAAGAAGAGCAAGGGAATAATTCCAAGCCATTTTCAGAAAATTGTCCTTCACCGACTTTCAGATCCTTTTGTTGCAGCGGGTCACATATTATCCAGAGTAGCTTTATACTGTAAAATATGGTCATTTGAGGCTCTTTCCCATACTAATTTCTGTACATTTGGTCTATGCACAATCACTATAAATTACCTCCACATCAATGACCAGTTCAACTGGAACATGGTCTGATATTAAGTGATTGTCTATAATATGACATGATATGATAGATGATGTTAATGCAGAAGAAATTTAAAAATGATCAATTCGTGAATTAGATCTCCCACCTATAAAAGTATAAGGAACAATTGCATTCTCAACATCAATCCCTATAGATAAACCTACATTATCAGTGAACTGTTTCAAAACAACAGAATGTGGAGAATTTCTAGAAAAGTCAGTATTTAAATCCCCTCCAAACAATATGTGTGAAGGATTAATTCTATGTATAATTTGTTCTACTTCATCCAAAATTTCCACAAATTCCTCATCTTGACAGTTATTATCACAAGGCATGTAAGCATTGATAAGCAAAAAATCACCTAAATTCCCACATTTAAGACGACCAGCACACAGCCTGTTATGTTTACATTCTACTTCATCCAAACTAAACCCAGCTAATGCATTGTATAATATAGCACAGCCACCATAGGGTCTTCCTTTTAACATAACATTCTCCGACATAGAGCTTTTGCCAATCAGTTCTACAATATCCCCACATTTCTTGAGTTTACTTAATTGACTATTATACAAACAATGCTCCTGTATAAAAAGGACATCATTATTTGACATCAACGATTGCATAAATTCATATTTTGGCCCAGAATCCTTAAAATGCTTACAATTAAAACTACATATTTTTAATTTATTTTAGTCAGCATATAAAAATATGTGAAAAAGGAAAAGTCTATACATCACTGTCCATACGTCTACTGACTCTTCTCAATGTCATGCTCATTTCTTCTATTAAACCACCGTCTAATACACACACCATGTGGCCATAGTTCTGGTTCTAAAATTTTTCTGCTCCTCATCCTTGCTCACAGTAATATGAAATGAGTTAAATTTTGCATCACCATGGCTCCTCTGCTTGATATTAATCAGTTCTATATTGTTTTTGTTTATATGCTCCTTAATCTCATTTGCACCACCGTCTTTGTGCACCCTATAAGAACTCCCTGCTTGGGCTAGGGGTAGATCTCAGTCCCTGCACAGATTTTGCGCTTCCTGCTACATGATATGGTCTGGACTGGTTCACTACACGTTCTCTTCTACACTGTCTTTTTCTTTGCTCAGCTGTATACTCAAACCCTTCATTCCTGATGTTGTCTGTTTTTCTGTTCTCATCTTTCCCATTAGTCTTTCCCCTGGACGACTGGTGCTCTACTGAGTCTGGCGGAGTATTGTTACGTAGAGTTGCCTTATTGCCGTCCATAGTTGATGCTGGGGTGCTATTAGCTGTGGCCATCCTCCCTCTGGCCACCACCTCAGACAGCAGCGGTTTACTGTTCTCCTCTGAGTTACATGAAGTTTGCGTTTTCTGCTCTAGTAGAATTTGACGCGCCGTTATTTCTGATAAGGCACTCTCAAAAACAGTTAACTTAGCCTCAAGTTGGGCCACTTTTTCAGCAGTGCAAATCTCGTGAACACTTTCCGGTGCCACCTTGGGAATTTTGGCCCATTTTGCTGCCACACATACCAATCTAACCTCCTTGTGCTCATCAATGTCACTCATAGAATCAATGATGTCTTCACAATTTTTGATTTTCTCAGATCTATTCTGCGAGTCCTTCCGACTTTTCTTTCTTTCTGAATTTATGCAGTGATCAAACTTTGCTACAAGCATTCCTTTAGCCGCACTAATATCCTCTTGTGTGAAACTACAGGCCATTACTTTAATCAGGCTCTCCTTTGATGCAGAGTGTCTATGTTCATCAGCATACAGAAGGACTTCGCTGATCAGTATATGCTCAGACTCAGTTGACTCACATGCATTTCCATCCTGAGCTTTAGCACATTTCAAGCAAAGCGTCTCACTGCCCTTAGTCTTGCCTTTACATCCCTCATTAGAGCACGCCCCCATACTCAGACGCGGTCTCACTCAACTCGCATTACTTCTTATCGTAGCGTTCACTCAGTCCCGAATGTACACGTACAAAACGTATCACGCCACATACAAAGGGCACGTGTACCGCAAAAATCACTGCACGTGGGACTGTATAAGAGTACAGGCGAGCTTCCACGTACAACCTTCCAAATTGTTGAAGTTCAGTAAAACACAGTCCAGTGCTTAAAAAACCTGATAAAGGTTCATATACTACCTGCTACCAGTCTGTTAGCTTGCAGTCTCCTTGCACTGTCATAAAATCATCCAAAACGTAGCTTATAGCGCTGATATTTCCGACTGATATTCCCATATGAATCCGTGGCAAATGCTTTGCTTTCCAATATGTTTGGTATATATTTGCTTTTGTTTACCATTTTCTTCCTTGTTGAAATGTTTGAATATGTATGCATGTAAATATATATTTTTTCATTTTTGAAGCGCCATGAGCACTGAAAAGTGGACCTGTGCGCTATACAAGTAGCCACTATTATTATTATTATCATTATTAACATAAGGATTGAAAGAATGTAGCAATATTAGTAGAACACAACATTGAAAGTTTGAGGAAAATCGGACAATCCGTTCAAAAGTTTTTGTGCAGTCACCGCTGGATGAGAAGACTACTGCAGTGTATGATGTCACATGCGTACAACAATATAAGGAAAATATAAAGAGAATTTCGCAAAATTTCATCTTTTGAAAAAAGTACACTTTCCCTTGACTTGTTACTGACATATGTTATGGGTAATATTATTCCCATTGCCTTTAGAAAGAGGCAAGTCAAGTGGTCTTTTATAATGCGAAAAAAGTGAAAATATGTTGAATTTTCTTTACATTTTCTTTATACTGTTGTACTCATATGACATCACGAGCCTTAGTAGTCTCATCCAGCGGTTCCAACACAAAAATTTTAAAAATTCATAACTTTTGCATCGACTGTCCAATTTTCCTCAAACTTTCACTGATGTGTTCTACTAATATTGCTGCATTCTCTCAATCCTTATGTTAATGAAGGTGAACTTGTCCTTTCATGAAATTACATTCCATTTTATTGATTTTAGATGATATGACATCATGTGACGCTGATTGAAATATAAATACATACTGCTCACTTCTCTAATGGGATATAATATGACACAGTTCAGGCATAGTTTAAATCTAACAACAGAATGTGGTCCACTATCTATTACAGTAAAAGGCAAAGTTGTTGTTGTTGTTGCGGCCTTATGTATTTCCTGTTTTATTCCGGTGTTGCTGGTTTGTCTATCTCCTCCCGAGCCGTCGGCTCCGGGCCCCCGAGACCGGTGCCATCGGCAGCAGGAGGGTCTCTTACATGCCTTCGACCGGGTTTCATCCGCGCTCCGCCTCCGTGTCGACATCGAGGACGACAAAGAGAAATTAATTAGATAGATGCATAATGCATTTTTGTGCATGACGACAGAGCCAAGCGTTTTAATATTCACAGATCCTGCGCTGGACTCCTGCTTTCTCGATCGTCCATCTTTAGCTTGCAGAGACAGAGGGGGATACTAAAGATGATGGGGTGCAGCGAAATCTCTGTCATCTTCCATCGGACACGCACGCACGCACACAATGTACTCTCGAGTACGGTACAGTATGCCAGTGTGTGGCCTGCACCTGTGTATGTATTGACGATGGTTACACGAAACACTCTGCGTGCGTGCACGTGATATGGACTCTCATATGGTAATACACGGCGCGGTCGTACACGGGCATTTACGTAGAGTGACGTTCGCCATTGGCATGCCCAAATGAAAACAATGAGTGCTCTTATTTAATTATAATGATAATAATAATAATAATAATAATAATAATAATAATAATAACAATAACAATAATGTACAGTCTGAAGCAGATGAACGGGTGGTTCTGTGATCTATCAAACCAAGGTTTGGTGATTAAAAAAAAAAAAAGAAAACGAATGAAGACAAAATATTTTATTTCTCCCAGCACAATGGCAACAAAACCACCAGGGGTCTAATTATGAAGTAGTCCTGCTCAGCACAAGATTACGTATGTCAGTGCAGTGAAGCAGTTTTGGACAGTTTGCTCAGGACTGTCTTCAAAAAAGGTTTTTTATCAAGAGTAGAAAAATGGGGGAAACAGATTTTTACAATTCTGAACAAATTAACATTTCTGCCTCCCTTGGTTGATCATCCCTATATTATAATTCTACTCTCTCCTCTCCCCTAAATAATAATAATGTTAATAATAATAATAATAATAATAATAATAATAATAATAATAATGACACTAGCAATAACAATAATGTACTGAAATAATGGTAACAATACAATAGGCCAATGCAAATGAATGGGGAGGGGTGCTATGATCCAAAACTAAGAGTCGGCAATAGAGACACAAACAGGTACTGGATTGTTGAATGTTTGAAATGAAATATCAATGATAATGAAGCTATTTGAAACATCTATCAGTCGTAAAGTAACCTTGACATGACGGGGAAAAAAAAGATATTCACTATCCTTGAGCAATAAACTTATAATCCCTATGTCAATAATTTATATAAAATAATAAACCGAATGACTATGATCTCCCCTCCCACCAAATGACAATAACAATAATAATCATCATCATCATCATAATAATAATGATAATTATAATGATTACAAAAACAATGAACAGTATCAATGAGATAAACAGGTGGTACTAGATCCATCAAACCAAGTGTTGATTATGAAAACAAACATGAGGGAGCAAATGAAGACGAAAATATTCTCTCTTTTCCCTCATAACGTGGTTGAAGAAATATTAAAGAAAAATACGAAGCCCTGAGACCCATAAATTCCCATGGGTGCCTAATACTTATAAAACCTAAAGACTATGATCCCCCTCACCAAATAACAATAATAACTATAATAACAATATAACAATAGGGGACTAATAAGAATAATAATATGATGATAATAATAATGATGATGTATAGTCTGAAGCAGATGAACAGATGGTTCTATATGATCTATCAAACCAAATTTTGGTGATTAGGTGGTGGTCATGGGTAGAAGAGAGCACACTCTATGAAAGAATGAGAAAACTTTTCTTTTTATTTCATCAATAAGATGTGCAAAATCGTAGGCCTATATATGAGAAAAAAATAAAACCCCTCAGACCCGTGGATTTCCATGGGTGCTGCTAGTCTAATACAGTAAAAGGCAAAGTTGTTGTTGTTGTCGGGGCCTTATGTATTTCCTGTTTTATTCCGGCGTTGCTGGTTTGTCTACCTCCTCCCGAACCGTCGGCTCCGGGCCCCCGAGACCAGTGCCGTCAGCAGCGGGATGGTCTCTTACATGCCTTCGACCGGGTTTAATCTGCGCTCCTCCTCCGTGTCGACGTCGAAGACGACAAAGAGAAATTAATTAGATAGATGCATCATGCATTTTTGTGCGTGACGACAGAGCCGAGCGTTTAAATATTCATCGATCCTGCGCTGGACTCCTGCTTTCTCGATCGTCCATCTTTTAGCTTGCAGAGACAGTGGGGATACTAAAGATGATGGGGTGCAGCGAAATCTCTGTCATCTTCTGGCGGACACGCATGCACGCACACAATGTACTCTCAGGTACGGTATGGCAGTGTGTGGCCTGCGCCTGTGTATGTATTGACGATGGTTACACAAAACACTATCTGCGTGCGTGTGATATGGACTCTCATCATGGTATAATACACGGCGTGGTCATACTAGGGCATTTACGTACAGCGACGTTCGCCACTGGCGTGCCCAAATGAAAACAACGAATGCTGTTATTTTATTGTATTTTGCACAATTGCAGGATACTATGGAGCTCAGGTACATCATTTAGTTTACTCTCAAGTCGGGTATCATTGTACTAGGACTGTTCAGGACGGCTAAATATCCACTTAAAGTTTGTCCTTACTGATCGTACCCTTCCACATCAGAGTACACATGCTTCTGTTCATTCATTTACTGCATGGCTGCTGTAAACATAAATATTCATAAGACGAGCGGACGTGGGGGAAACCCTCGCTTTGCCAACCGCCCATTTTTGAAGTTACAAGTGGACATAAAATGTGTGGATCTATGGTCCATCAAACCAAGTTTTGGTGATAAAAATAAAAAAGAGGGAGCAAATGGACAAAAATATCCTTCTTTCTCCCATAACGTGGGAATAGAAATATTAAAGAAACTAGAAATTTCGATATGGCGACTGGTATGCCTCCACCATAATGCATGATTCTCCTAATAGGTCTAGACAGTACATGTGGACAATGTGTGATTACATTTTCACAAAATTGGCAAAATATTAAAATGACAAGTTTGTCACAAATGTGTTGAACGTTCACCTTCCTTGACCTAGGTTTAATTGGATGAATAGGAGAGCATGTATTTGGGGATTTAAGGACTTTAACTTGACTTTGACCCATTCATACATTTATGCATTGAGTAATTTTCAAGGTACCGGTATAGAGAAAAAGTGCAATTTCTGTACTGAATACTAAATTGTTACCATTTTCATCTGGCCTTTGACCCTAAAATTCATAAGATAATCACTTTCAGGTAGAACATGCATAAATATGTAGTAAATATCAAGATAACTTGAGCCACTTCCGAGATAAGGAGGAAAAAGTTAGTTCAGCACTTTCCCTTGATCATTGACCTTTTGACCTTTGAGGCAAAAAAAAAGAAAAAGAAAAAAAAACTTTCCAGAGAATTTCTATCAGGTTACACATGCATACACCAAATGTTAAAAAAAAATAATAATCCTGCTGGCATTGCATAAACATGAGGGAAATAATAAAATTTTAAAGTGTTGCACTTGACCTTTGACCCCTGACCTTTGACCCCATGAACCCTACATTCTCTAGATAATCACTGCCAGTCAGTACATGTATATACTATGTTCCATGAAGATACCTTGAACAATTTTCCAAGCTACAGAGAAAAAAAAAAGAAGTTTTAATGTTTTTACTTGACCTTCTGACCTTTGACCTTTGACCTCATGACTAAAACTTTCACCAGAGACTCTTAATTGGGTAACATATGTATACACTAAGTTTCAAGAAAATATCTTCAGGCATTGCATAGATATGGTGGAAATAGTGAAATTTTATGTATTTGACCTTGACCTTTGACCTTGAGCATGTGCACCCAAAAGTTGATAGGCACAACTTCACCCCCTAATACACATACATGCCAAGTTTCATTAGGATACCTCAACAGGTTTTGATAGTTACCTTGTCCACAAAATTCATTACGGATGGACGGACGGAAGGACGGACGGGCGGACAACCCGAAAACATAAAAATAGGAGGCCCTAAGACCAATGGATTCCCACGGGTGCCTACTTATTAACGTAATGACTATGATCTCCCCCTCCCCAAATATAACAATGATGATTATAATGATATAATAATAATAATAATAATAATAATAATAAAATAATAATCATAGTAATAATAGATAGATATAATACTAATAACAATAATGATGATAATAATGATAATGTACAGTCTGAAGCAGGAGAAGAAGAACATTAATGATTACAATAACAATAATAATAATGATAATAAAAATGTACAGTCTGAAGCAAATAAACGGATGGTTCTATGATCTATCAAACAAAGGTTTGGTGATAAAAACAAAAAGAAGAGAGCAAATGAAGACGAAAATATTTTATTTCTCTCAGCACAATAGCAACAAAAATACTAGGGGTCTATATCGATGAAGTAGTCCTGCTTAGCACAAGATTACGTATGTTAGTGCAGTGAAGCAGTTTTGGACAGTTTGCGCAGGACTGTCTTCAGAAAAGCTTTTTATAAAGAGCAGAAAAAAAACAGCAGGGAAAAAACAGAGCAGGGAAACAGATTTGTACAATTCTTAACTAATTTACATTTCCGCCTCCCTTGGTTGATTATCCCTAAAATTATCATGACTCTACTCTCTCCTCTCCCCTAAACAATATAATATTAGTTATGATAATAATAATAATAATAATAACAATGGTAAACTGATATAATGATGATAATACAGTAGGCAAATGCAAATGAATGGGGAGGGGGTGCTCTGATCCAAAATTAAGAGTGGGCGGAAGAGACACAAACAGGTACTGGATTGTTTTAATGTTTAAAATGAAATATCAATGATAATGAAGCTATTTGAAACGTCTAAGTCGTAGAGTAACTTTGACATGACGGAAATAAAGATATTCACTATCCTTGACCAATAAACTGTTTTCCTTAATTCCCTTAGTCATCCCCATGTCAATGAATTATACAAAAATAATAAAACCGAATGAATATGATTTCTCCTCCCGCAAAATAACAATCACGATAATAATAATAATAACTAGACTCGGAATATGTCAAGACTGACAAATTAGGTGATCCGATTTTTTTTAAATCAATGATTCGAGTTTTCACCTGAGATTAGGGACATTGGTCGTGTGATGTTTGGATTCTCATTTTGAAAAGGGAGTCAGACCTGCCATCTTGGGTACCGAATTCCGTATACACTATCAAAGATGCAGAATGAAGTATATTTGACCTTTGACCCCACTTTGCACCCCCAAGATGGCATCTGAGCAAAAAGTGGTTATTTTGTGAAATGATTCTTGTAACATGGTCTTTGCATGTGCAAAATATGGGAAAGATAAGACATGTATTCACCAAAATAAAGGTTGAAACATTTATGACCTTTGACCCTAATTTATATACCCAAGATGGTGTCTGATCAAGTAGTTTTTATTTTATGAAATAATGTACGTAACATGAACTAAACATGTGCAAAATATGGGGATGATAGGGGCTGTTTTTCTTGAGTTATTACAAAGAAAGTTGCAGAAAGAAATATCTCAATACCCCGAAGATAAGTTTGATTTCAACCAAGTTTTTTGACTTGATCTTGGCGTCGTATGAAAAAATGGAAAGAACACAGACGATAGCCCAAAGTCTCAGCTACAACATAATAAAATCTGGGAGAAATTCACCAAAGAGTAAGTGAGCTAGTGCTCGATAAAGACCGTCATGTCAATTTTCATTTCCAGAAAAATTCCCTCCCATAGAGATAACACGTAAACTGGTTAAATTTGACAAGGTTACATTATATCCATTTTCACGAGGTGAAGACATCATCCGATTAAAACTTTGATAGACAAAACTTAAAGACTATTAAATTGGCTACAACATACTAAAATCTGGAAGAAATTCACCCAAGGGTAAGTGAGCTAGTCGTCGATAAAGACAATCATGTCAATTTTCACATCTAGAAAAATTCCCTCCCATAGAGATAACACGTCATAACGAAGATACAGGAAGAAGTACATATGACCTTTGACCCCACTTTGCACAGACAAGATGGCATCTGAGCAAAAGGTGGTTATTTTGTGAAATGATCCTTGTAACATGGTCTTTACGTGTGCAAAAAATGGTAAAGATAGGACATACAATTCACCAAGATACAGGATAAAACATTTATGACCTTTGACCCTAATTTACATACCCAAGATGGTGTCTGATCAAGTAGTTGTTTTGTGAAATAATGTACGTGACATGAACTAAACATGTGCAAAATATGGTGGTGATAGGAGGTGTTTTTCTTGAGTTATTGCAAAGAAAGTTGCAGGAACAAAGACATATAAAAATACATCGAAGATAAGCTTTAATTTCAACCAAGTTTATGGACATGATGCCAACTCCGTATGAAAAAACGAAGGGCACACATTAACGATAGCCCAAAGTCTCAGCTACATCATACTAAAATCTGGGAGAAATTCACTGAAGCATAAGTGAGCTAGTGCTCGATAAAGATAGTCGTGTCAATTTTCATTTCCAGAAAAATTCCCTCCCATACAGATAACACGTAAACTGGTTAAATTTGACAAGGTTACATTATATCCATTTTCACGAGGTGAAGACATCATCCGATTGAAACTTTGATTGAACAAAACTTAAAGAGTATTAAATTTGCTACAACATACTAAAATCTGGAAGAAATTCACCAAAGGGTAAATGAGCTAGTCGTCGATAAAGACAATCAGGTCAATTTTCACATCTAGAAAAATTCCCTCCCATAGAGATAACACGTCATAACTTAGATACACGAAGAAGTACATATGACCTTTGACCCCACTTTGCATAGACAAGATGGCCTCTTAGCCAAAAATGGTTATTTTGTGAAATGATCCTTGTAACATGGTCTTTACGTGTGCAAAATATGGGAAAGATAGGACATGTATTAATCAAGATACAGGATAAAACATTTATGACCTTTGACCCTAATTTACATACCCAAGATGGTGTCTGATCAAGTAGTTGTTATTCTGTGAAATAATGTACGTGACATTAACTAAACATGTGCAAAATATGGTGGTGATAGGAGATGTTTGTCTTGAGTTATTGCAAAGAAAGTTGCAGAAAGGAAGAAATATTTCAATACATCGAAGATAAGCTTTAATTTCAACCAAGTTTTTGGATGTGATGCCGACTCTGTATGAAAAAACGAAGGGCACACTCACGATAGCCCAAAGTCTCAGCTACAACATACTAAAATCTGGGAGAAATTCACCGAAGCATAAGTGAGCTAGTGCTCGATAAAGATAGTCATGTCAGTTTTCATTTCCAGAAAAACTGCACTCCCATAGAGATAACACGTAAACTGGTCAAATTTGACAATGTTACTTTTAATCCATTTTTACGAGGTGATGCCGTCATCCAATCAAAATGTTGTTATCATATGACTGAAAGACCATTTATTAAGCTACAACATATTGAAATTTGGACGAAAATCAACAAAGAATAAGTGAGATACGCTTGAGTAAACTTAAAATTTGATGACGTCATTTTGAAAATTTGCTTTTTTTACTTTATTAAGAAATTTGATATCCTTTCATCATTTTTCCAGCATCGCCAACCCATGAAATAACATGTACAACTCATCAGCTTTCAGAATATGTAAAGAAAATGGGGGGTCACCGTCCATCCTGACGAGTAAATTCGGATTTAAAATTGGCGGTTTTTTGGCATTGTTGTACTGTATATCGCCATTGACACGCGCGCGGAATTTCAACTTTGACGGGCCCGTATGACGTCATATTGAGTCGGATTGACTTGAAACTTGGTAGAAATATTCCTTGACATTTCAGACATCCGATCCGTGTGAAAAAATTGGAAATTTCTATTGCATATGAGCTGTACGTGCGTATATGCGTGCGTGCGTACGTGTCCGTCCGATTTTTTGAATTTTTCAAAAAATGCTCCAAATGGTCTGAAACGCGTGCAAAAAAAAAGTTCAGCTCGATTTGAGCATACAAATATTTCAACGCGCGCATACGCGCACGTTTTAAGAGAAAATATGAATTTTGATAATGTGAGTAGAATGCGCATATATTGAAATATATGTGACGTAAATTTCATTGAAAAATTCCATTCCATTAATGAGATATGAATGAAAATGTGTTTTCATATAATGACGTCATAGTGACGTCACGGTCGACTGATCACTATGATTTTATTTGACCCGTCGTCTTTGGGGCATGATACATTCATGGTATAATTTTGACGTTGATAGAAAGAACACTTTCTGAGCTAATCGATACACAAATTTTGTCCAGAAATAAAGAAAGAAGAAGAACCAACAAAGAATCCGTACAGATACAGAAGGTGATCCGAGAGGATACTCGGATCACCTAATCAATAATGATGATGTACAGTCTGAAGCAGATAAACGGATGGTTCTATGATCTATCAAACCCAAGTTGGTGATAAAAACTAAAAGGAGGGAGTAAATGAAGAAGAAATTATTCTATTTTTCTCTCATAACGTGGGAAAAGAAATATGAATGAAAAAGTACAAGGCCCTGAGACCAGCCGTGGATTCCCACGGGTTCCTGCATGGAGGCAAGAGCAGGGGGTAATCAGTATCAAAGTCATAGGGTCAAGGGTATCTCCCCGTTTCGATGGGAAAAAATCTGTGGGCAGAACTTTCGGGGAATCTCATAAGCATTTTTAGTGATTTTTTCCCTTAATGTTTGTTTTTTATTTTTTTGTTCTGTGGGGGTGGAAATGTGTGTGCGGGGGTGGGTGAAGGACAAGAAGACAATCGTTAGACTTCAACGGGTGCAGATAACCCCTCGACACTCAAATTCTATAATAGAAGCAAGTGGCGGGAAGATCCCAACCAATGGACCAGATCGCCGGGCACGTACTGCATTTAATGTAATATCAAATTTCTGGGAAGGGGGGTCATGCTGGGTAGAAGAGAGCACAATTTAACTAAGGAATGAGAAAACTTTTTTTATTTCAATAAAAATGTGCAAAGTTGTATATGAGAAAAAAAAAAGTAAAGGCCCTCAGACCCGTTGGTTTCCACGGGTGTTGCTAGTAAAACAAATGTCATTAAGGGTGAAATTTTACCTGCAGGAAATTCAATGGTGTACAGCTTGAGGGGTGGTCTGAACTGCTTGACCAAGACTAGGCAGTCATAGTGTAACAGCCTGTTGAGAATGGCAATCATAGCCACAGCTAAATAAAGACAAGTAAGAAAATACAGTGTTAACAAAATGTCACATTCTTGAGCAATCTACTAGGTTGCATGCAGAAGACAATATTCTAGTGGCTTGCAATGAACAGTCACATTTCAGGTGTTCATGCGGCATGTCCACATTTTGCACTTTTGGTAAATAAGATGATTCTAATTCATGAAGTGTTAAAGGCATAATTTACCATTTGCAGATGAAAGCATTAGTGCTATAAAATAGTTCTAAAATGTGAGTTAGGGATAGAAACAACCACTGTCAAAATTTGAATCCGTATAATCGATGTTAAGTGTTGTTAAATACACAAAATGTGAACAATAGTTATAATAAAAAAATGTCCAGACTAAACCGTATACAGTTACGGTTTATTGAGAAAAACCCTGATATCTCCTTATATTTTAGGTTTTATTGCAAATATTTCATATGGTAGGATGTTTTATGATACAACAGACCTACACATATGCATCAAATATGATATCTTGAAAATTTTTGAAATCACTGCTCCCAAAGGTAAACTGGACCTTTAAGGCCTACATTTCATTGTTTTCCACATGCGTAAAACACAAAAAGTCACATTTATCAACATGTGATGCCATTCTTTAACAAGACTTTAGAAATTACGAGCACTTGGCAACTGAGACTACTCATGACTTCACCACTGCTTCCCATAGCAGCCACTTAAAATGCTGAACAAAGTACATTGTACTCTATGATGGATGCAAATTTGAATTTTGTCGATTTTGTCCATGATACTGATTTATAGCAATACATGCTATTCAGACTAGTAAATGAATGTCTTTGATGGAACAATGCAGAACTTATGGTTGCATGAATAAAACATTGCTTGTCATTACTGCTTCCAGCCATGTTACTTTCACTCTGATACAGCATTTAAGACTATGCTGCTGAATCTCGAGGAGAGTTCAACTGATTGTGGTGGGTGAATATGATGCGACTATCTTATGATCATAAACATATCATCTGAAAGCATAATATATTCTCTATAACATTTGTGAGACCTTTTTTGTGATATAAGAGCATGTTGTGTAAAAAAAAAATGAAATGGTAACATGTAGAAGTAAGTCTGCAAAAGATAATTATGTGACATAAGCGGGCATCCTTCTTCATGTCAGTTTTCATTTCTTTATAATTCTTAATTATATGAAAGTTTTGACCATAAGCTTTGAAATGATGTATAACATGAGAAATTAATGTCAATAATAACATTTAAAAATGGTCATCAACAATCTCGTGTCTGCGCACTACAAAATGTCTGAGCAGTCTGGCTTCGATCACCTTGTGTGACAGAAATAGGGTTAACAAACATGTTGGAAAAAGGAACTTCAGGACTCGAACCTGCCATCTACTGCTTTCCAGGCAGTGACACTACCGCCAGTCTATACCTATTTGTTGGCAGGCTTTGTCCGCTGTCACCTTCTCAAGTACTTTTGGGATCATGTAAAAGGTGGGAATGCGTACTCCAGTATTCCTCTCCATGGCATAGAGGGTATGTCTTTTGCATGAGCTTGTGGGTTGTGATGCTTCATGCAGTACATGGGGAGTTGTTTGTCTAGAGAAGATGCAAACAGGTTGAGTGCAGATAGAGTACCCGCCGGACAAAAATCTACCACATAGTTCTCCTTTCCCAGTATATGGCATGCTTTTAGTGAAATGTTATGCTTCAGGCACTATTCTAGAGTCTCCCCTGTCATGGAAAGGGGTTAGAGATCTTGTGCCCCCTTGCCTGTTTATGTTAGACACTACCATCATGTTGTCTGACTTTATTAGTATTTGTCTTTGAAATTCCCTTTGTGCTTGTTGGACTGCTTTCACATCCAGCATGTTTGCATGCCATTTTGCATCTTCTTGTCCCCAATATCCTAAACCTTCCTGTCTGTGATGTGGGATCCCCGACCCTGCAGGGATGCATTGTCATTGCGGTCAAGGTGGGGGAAGGGTTCCTTGTTGGTTTCCCCTTGCATGAAAACGTCTGTGGGATGAATTTGTCGGGGGGGGGGGGGGTGATTTCTTGGTTGGTGAATTCTTGGCCGGTGAAGTAGGCGTAGCTTTGAAATTTGGAACCCCCCCCCCCGACTGTTTTGGGGCAATTAGTCATGAGAGAGGTTTTCCTCTGAACCATTTTAGTTCCCTCAGACTGGTATTTGACTGGAATTCTGGAGTAGATCCAAATCTTAATAGTCAGAATTGTGGCCTAGGATCTCGCATGCCCCTCCCATCCTTGTGAAGGGTCTGTGAGAACAGGGGACGAGATTGTGTGTCACCAGTGATTCCTCACCATGGGTTAGCCCTTTGACCACGAAAATTCTCACAAGTGCTAGTGGTAGGTGTACTCTGTCTGCCTGTGAATGGGACATCATACTGATACTGACAGCAGTAAGGATGAGCTGTATCTTGGCTCGGAGAGTGGACCTGTTGCCTATCACTGAAGGATCTAGGCTTGCACACTGTATGTAGATCTAGACAGTGTGTAGATTGTCTTATCAGCTGTAGTGTTTTGTGCTCTTCTACACCACATCTTTCTGCTTCTAAAAGGCAGTAATAAGGTAGCCTTGATATATAGTGAAAAGTAGATGGCTATATGGGACTTTCTAGTACTTGCAGAGGTAGTTCCTTATCTTGTTCTAGTACTTGCATATGTAGTTCCTTATCTTGTCTATCTCTAACTACTGGCATACATTAAGCCCCACCAGACCTGCAGAGGGAGATAACAACAAAGAACCTTATTAATAAAGCTAATCCTAACATACAGCAAGTCACATCGAGGCTCTAGTTGAGGCATTGATGGCTGATAAGTGATAAGCTAATCCTAACACACTCCCCCTTGTTTCTTCTTTTGATTAAAACCAAGGTCTGGGGAGGTATAACATACATGAATAGAAGAACACTCACATCCAAAACTATAACAATACAAAAAAGAGTATAACACACAAAGGTCTATTCAGGTGACCCTGAAAACACATGTCCACGCTTCACAATCCAGGTAGAGTCCTTTCAAATGCTGCCCAATGTTCTCAGTCATTTACATCTGGCAGTTTTCTTTTACAAAACGTAGTCTTGTTAATGTCACATATTCAAAACCATGTACAAGACATTTTAGGTCCTTTTCCTATAATTCCTTGGGAATCTCAAATGTCAAAACGGTCCATTGGCAGTCCACCATTCTTGAAACTCTCTAGAAGCAGTCTGTTTTCGGCACCCCTTTTGGTCAAACAGTCAGCCAGCTGCAGCTTGCTCGGCAACCACTCGATGGCACAGATTTCTCCGGACGACAACATCCTCTGGATTTCAGCCACGTTGATTCTCAGACGCTTCTCATACACTTGCTTCGTGGAGTGTATGTTTTGATGCAGAGACTTATTGTCCGTATATACAGTGATGGGAACCACGTTCTCTGCATAGCTGTCATTGTAGATCTCCGTTATCAGACTTCCAAGGTAGACTGCATCATCAAGGGCATGCTGCATGGACAATGCTTCTGCTGCTAGAGTGCTTGACACTTTCCTCTTAATTTTGTTTGACGTCCAACTCACAGGACAACTTTTCTCATCTTGTCCATGGAAGAAGATCACATGACCCTGAGCACTTGACACTCCATCACAAAGGTTGCCCCAGGATGCATCACAGTACACAGCAAGTTTCCATCCACCAAAAGGACCTAGTGGTGGGAAAAATATCCCTTCTCCATGACATTTGGCATGTCACACAGCTTTATTTGCTCTCAGCAGCTGGTCTACAGTCGGGTGGTTTCTAGGCTGCGTTCATGCGAAACTAGAATTGCGTTTCTAAACACGTTTAGTCGCTAAACGTGTTTAGTTGCGTTGCGTTCATGCGATTTTACCATTTAAACGCGTTTCAAAACGCCGATCTGAAACGCGGAAAAAAGGGCGTTTTGAATCATGATTCTGCCAGAATCACGATCGTAGAAACCGCATGAACGCAACCGTGATTTCAATCATGATTCTATGACGTCATTGTGCGCTGTGCGCATGCGTGTCTCATGGGGTATCCCATGCACAGCTTCTAGTTCTGTTCACGTGCTTGTGTACGTCTTATGAATCGTGTGTTTTGGTACCATACTTGCACTTGTGTGTCTACATCAACGCCATACACCGATTCTATGCTAGTATCTAACGTTAACTGTTTAATATAATAATACATGTAATTACTCTCCGATTGAGTTGATAAAAGTAATGACCGCAGTGCTGTGTCTACCAAGGGAAACAATTGGAGAGACGAAGAATTAGGATTATTCCTCGATCTGTTCCTCGATCTGTGGGCAGAGCCTGAATGCCACTTATCGGAAAGTATTCACCGAAATAAAACCGTAAAGGCCTGTACAGCTGGAATAAGGAGGTCTGGCTCGAGTTGCAGAGACAAGGTCAAACTGCGCAGTGCGCTGCGCAATGGCAAAGGATGAGCTGAGCCAGAATCAGCATTGCGAAAGCCCGCATGAACGCTCTTCCGCTGAGACCGTGATTTGAAACGCCGTTTTGAATCATGATTCATGTTTGTGATTCTGGCTACGAAATTCGCATGAACGCGGCCTAAGTCATATCTAATTCCAGAGCATCAAAGCTCAAGTCTGGTCTAGTTTGTGTTGCCATCCAGTTGAGCTGACCTGCCGTCATCCTCAAATTGTGTATCTCAGTTTTGTTCAGAGTGGAGGTTTTTTCAGTTTTTCTCTTGAACGTGATGGGTATCTCTTCCATTTCTGCCTCGTATGCTTTTTGCTGTACTCTGATGCCATTGTCGTCTTGAGAGATCTCCAGCCCAACATATTGGAAATTGTCAATCTGTCGCTTTCCAACCTTGTATTTCTGAACAAGGAGATCAATGACTCTCCTGTTGAAGTCATCAGTTCCAGCACATAGGAAGTCATCTACATGCATCAAGAAAATGCTTTCCATCTTCCCATAGCTGTACCATCTGAAAAGAGCTTTATCCAGCTCTGTTTGCATTCAAGCTTCACTAATTCTTCTCTGACACTGAGATACCAGTTGGGAGATGCATCTTCCAAGTCATATGCTGTCTTGTTGAGTTTCCACAGGACTCCTTCTTGACGTACTTCTGTGGGAGGTGTGACATAGATATCTCTGTCTATTTTTCTGCCTTGTATAAAGGCCACCTTGATGTCTATGCTCTCTCACTTCCATCCTTCACTCGCTGCTATGCCATGGCTAGTCTGAGAGCCGATTTTGAAGCAGTTTGTCTTGTTCCTCAAATCCTCTGACTACCAACCTAGCCTTTACTCCTTTCTTTCCATCAGGCATTGTTTTCTCAGAAATCACCCATCTTGTAGACAACGTCTGCTGACCAAGATCCTCAACTTCATGGTACACTTCAAAATCATTCCAGTTTTGAAGTTTCTTCTGTTTGGCCTCTATAACTTCAGGTTCATTGTGATGTTTAGGAGGTATGAAGACGACACTGGCCTCTTCAGCTTGTCCTCTTTGATCAGTGTCTGTTAGCTCTCTTTCTCCATCAGGCATCGTTTCAAATTCAACTTGATCAAGGTGAATGCCGTATCTGTGCTTATCTGTATTGATCTCTACGTTGACATAATACTTGTTTCTTCCGGTAGCTTTACCTCCTCTACTCAGGATTTTTGCCTCTGTCCATTCTGTTGCACCTGCATGTCGATACTTTATGTTTGCGTTCACTTTGGGTATCAGCACTTGTGCATTCTCATTTCTCATTCGATCAACCTGTTCTTCAATTCCATCTTGTTGTTGGGCCCTATCATTGTCGCTTCCTTCATTTGTCACAGACACAGTGACATCATCATTGTTGTGATTCTCTTCCACAGATTCGCTATCATCCATTTCTGCCAGGACAGTCAGTTTGCCACTTTCCGTTTGTTTGATCTGAGTGTCATCTTTGCTTCTGTTGTCTATCGTGTCATCTGAAGATGCAGTGTCGTGATTGCTTTTGATCAATTTACAGGATGCCACTCTGACTAGTTGACTGCCATGTCTGATGAAGACAATCTTGCCATCCTGTCCTATCACTTTTCCTGGACCTCGCCACCTGTTACTGTCATCTCGTTTGTAGTACACATGTTCACCAGGTTGAAACAGGACTTCTGGAACTCTGATGTTGTGACGTAGGGCTCTGCGAATCCGCTCGGAAGCTTCAGACCATGCGTAGGCTCTTCTGGCAGCATGAAGGGCATTCATATGTTTTGCCACAGCTTCACTGACTTCAACATCTTCTAGTGCTGGTGGGCAATTGTTCAAGACTGAAGGAAGGTGTGGATTTGTCCCCAAAACTAGCTGAATTGGGCTAAATCCACTCTGATTTTGCATGCAGTTCTTGGCATTGACAGCCCATGCAAGGGCGACTTCCAGGTTCATCTGAGGGTCATCTTCCATCATCTTCTGCACACACACAGCCACAACAGTGTTTTCTCTCACAAATATAATTTGACCATGGCGAGTATGCTGCTGTGGTGCAAACTACAATGTTGAATTGTTCTGCAAACTCTCTGTATTCGGCATTGTTCTGCCAACTCTCTGTATTCGGCATTGTTGAACTCTCCTCCATTGTCAACCAGGAATTTCTTGGGTGGCCCGAATCCGGCTGCAGTCCACTCCGTTGCGATGCTCTCTACAATCACTTTGGGTGTTTTTCTTCTGATTACTTTGCTCTTACTGAATCTAGTGAACAGGTCAATTAAATGCAAGAAGTACACTTCGCCAAATTGCTTCAGATCCATGCCTACCACATCACTGACCTGTCTAGCCAGAGGCAGGCTCACTGCAGGGCGAGGTGGTATTTTCTTGTACCTCTTACACGCCTCATATTTGTTGCTGACCTCCTCAATGAGGGTGGCATAGTCATCATCTAGAGCAACCTTCATGATAGCTTTCAAGCTTTTTGCCAAGGGGTGAGCAAAGTGGCAGTGTAGTTGTGTGATCATCTTTTTCTTTTCTTCCTGGGTTGTCTTTTCTAGAACCATATTCACCTTTTCAATCTGCATCTCACAATCTCTCAGTGGTAAGTAGTAGTGGCCAGATGAAGTGGTATCAAGGTCCAGCTTCTTTCCATTGACTTCTAGGGTGTCATCAGCCATGTTCAGCGTGAATCCCAACCGTTCCATATCCGGCTTACTGAGCAGCAGTGGAATGTCACTTTCTATCACATCAGTCACAATTGTTGTCTTTTGACCAGCAATGGTGCATGGAAACTCCATCCGTTCATCTGATCTGACTGTACTTTCTTTTGAACTTAGTATTGCCGGCTCGAATTTTCACATGTATCTTCTCGTCTGAGGATAGTGAAGCCAGGTATGACTCTTTCCATGCACGTCCTGTGACAGTTTTTGAGCAAGCACTATCCAATATGGCTGCATGAGCTGCTTCTGTCATAAGCAACTGCTTGTCTTCATGAGAATAGTCTTGGACTTTGTATGCTTCTGGGCAATTCCGCGGTTAGTAACGTTACATTTGAACAAATTTAGATATTTGTTTTTACCACTAAATTACCATTTATTCATTTCAAGTCAAAATTATGTCAAAAACATGTTCATCCTTCCCAGGTTTATGATACAGAAAAGAATGAACACAATCCAAGAAATATTAAAATTGCTATAGCAACTTAAAGGGCTGGTTAGTAACGTTACGAAAAAAGGACATGACAAAAAAAATCAATGTCTTGTAACAAAAAGTGTGCAAAAATTCAAGTTACTTCAAACAAAGTGTTGCATTAATTTCAATTATTGCATCATGACAAATGTTCATGCAAATTTTTTTAGCAGTTTGACCGATAATTTTTTAGCTAGACCCCCAAAAGCATGGTTAGTAACGTTACGGTTAGTAACGTTACATTTGTCCGGAGTAATTCCGCAGGTCATTTCACCCTTTTGTAATTGACAAAATGTCACATGACTTCTGGAGTATTTAAATGTATTCATCTTTTACCCTTTAGCAAAACTTTGAGGAAAAAATTTCAAAGGAACCCATTGTAATTTGCATTTAAGTGAATTTCAGCGTCCCCAGTCCCACATGTACATTTTAAATGATGGTTTTAGATCTCGCAAAATCAATAAATATGAAAAATAAAATCTACTGAATTTGAAAGACCTTAATGATTGGTGAACATCCATGGCATTAGTTGATACCTAGATTAAAGGGTAAGATAAAGAGGCACATTTCTTTCATCCATGTCATGTCCACCTAACTGCGGAATTGCCCTTCTTCATTTTCAGTTTTCACAACATTTTCTGATTTGCCTGTACTTTTGTGAGGGCAGTCCTGTTTGAAGTGCATGACAGATTCACACACATGACATTTCAAGTAGTTTCCATCTGCATCACATGGATTTTTCCTCACTGAACTTCCTTTTAGTGTGTTGGATCCTTTTTCATTTTATTTGTTTCTCTCCTGTCCGTAGTCATGTCCACGTCCTCTACCAGGCTGATTTCCCCATCTAGGCCAGCGACCTCCTCGTCTACCATGATAACCACTTCTATGGCCTGTACCTCTTCCTCGAGTGTAGTAGGCTTCTTCTGACTCAGTGTTGAACACAGCTTCTTTCTTGTATGTTGTGCCTCTTTGTTTCTGCATCGTTTGTTCCCCAAAGAACTTTCGTAAGGCATTTTTCATCTGATCATACATCTCCTCCTTCTTTGAGTAGTCCACTGCAGTAAGAAATATCTGCTTCTCCTTTTTCTCCAAACCAGCACTGTCAATCAATTGCATAGCCAGAACAACATCTGGCAGAGAGATTCCTTCCTTTTTGAGCTCTTTCACTCTTTTCTCATATTCATTCAAGAACTGATCCATGCTTTCAGTGTCCTTTTTCTGTATTCTTGTATGAAGACCACGCTTCACAGACCACACTGAGGTCATCCTTTTTGTACCATTTGTCTAGTACACCAAAGATCTGACTGACTGCATCATTATTAATGGAGATCTCTCCATTCTGCATGGCCAGCCTCACTTCCTCGTCGACTCCCTTGTCTATAGGAAGAACACTGTACAACAGGAAATCCCGTCTACGTTTTTCTATCTTGGTGAATTGAGTCCACAGTGATACATCAAACTTCCAATCTTCGTATGAGGTGGTATCCACCTTCCATACTGGTGAGGCCACAAAATTGTCCTTCACCTTTTCAGCCATGTTTACTGTTGATTCTGTCTACCTGTTCTAGTAACCTCGCTCTGCTACCATGAAAAGTAGATGGCTATATGGGACTTTCTAGTACTTGCAGAGGTAGTTCCTTATCTTGTTCTAGTACTTGCAGAGGTAGTTCCTTATCTTGTTCTAGTACAGTACTCTCCGCGTAATCGGGTATCGCTTAAACGGGTACTCCGTCTAATTGGGTAGAAATGTCAAAATCATTTCCAATGCACATTAACCCTATATCTGTCACATACGCCATAGCCAGACTGCTCAGACATTTTGCAGTGCACAGACACAAGATTGTTGAAGGTCATTTCTGATTATTATTATTGACATTAATGTGTCATGTTATACATCATTTGAAAGCTAATGGTCTAAACTTTCATTTTCCATAATAATCTGAGTGAGGGCGCACTTCAATTTCAAGTAGGACGCCCTCTTATGTCACATAACTATCAATGCAGACTTATTTCTACATGTTACCACCTCATTTTTCCACACAACATGAGCTTGCATCACAAAAAGGTCTCATAGATATTGTAGAGAATTTATTCAGCTTTCAGATGGTATGATTTTTTCGTCAATAGCATCAGTACTTTTCATTTTATGAACAAAAGTCTGTGGCAATTACAACCTAGATTTCACACATTTTGTGTAATTTCTGATTTTGTGAGTGATGTTGTCCTGAAAGTAGACAAAGCGTGTTTGTATCTTGTCAAGCTCAAAATATAAATTGATTGTGCTTTTTTCTTTCAAATTTATATTAATCTTGTCCTATGATAATGCCATAATGATAAGATAATCTAAGGATAAAAAATGTTATTGAAAATATTCAGACGTTGGAGTGTCCATGCATTCCAGTTGATCATCATATGCTAGTCTACGACTTTCTGCACTTTCCTTATTGAAACAGAATTAACTATCACAGCAGTCATTTTCTTTACGATAAACCTGCATTGAACTGAAGTTTCGCATAGTGACGGTTTCATCATGTAATAATAATAAACTGTCAAACATACCCCAACATCAAGACTGCACAGCTTCAGGCCGCCAGCAGGAAGCTACTGTAACCCTATTGCTCCTTACACCTGCCCCGCTGGCCCCGGCTAACTAGAGACCCATTGCACTGCTGTTAGTGCTGAGTAAACAGTTGCAACTGCTGCACCGAATGTGCAGTGTTCATCTATTCTTCAGATCATTTATGAGGCCGATATTACTGAAACTATACCCCTTCACAGAATTCAGAGATGTTAAAATCCCTAATCTGAGTGTTTTCACTTCATGTTTTACTATTTTGACTTAGATAAAATAGATGAAAATTGACCCACGTGTACGATCTTTTCATCGCTCGCGGCGATCTCTTTTACAGTCCCACATATACAGATTCGTGTAAGTTCTCCACACAAGGCAAAACTGTACACAATACATTGCAGTCTGAATGCAAATGAACATGGGCGGGGCCACCACAATTTCTTGGACTTTGAGAAGGCTTTCCTGATTGGTTAAAGGTGGGGAAGCTTTTTTCACGCTGGAAATCGTTTCCCTACACTGTCAGCCAATCACAAATGAGTTTATAGAGTGGTAGTGTCATAGCCTTTGAAGTAATCTGTCAATCAAAATAGGGCCGATAATATCGGCCAAAGCATTTCTATTGCAGTTTTTGGGCCGATTTAATCGGCCCGTGACAGAGATAGGGTTAAAATTACCTGATAATCGGGTTGCCTCTCCGCATAAACGGGTAAAAAATTTTCTTCTAATCTAATTTCTACCCACATTTTATCGCAGATATAACACCAGGGAGGTGAGACATAAAGGAGTGGGCACTCTGCCCTGAGGGTTTTCCCTATCACTCAACACAGGATTACAAGGGATCAGTGCCCCAAAGAACAAGTAAACGACCTCTTACGTAACGAGGTCAGTCTGATCGTTATCACTGCTGTTTGATGTTCGATCCTCGGGCCCGCGGTGATTTGGCCCTCTATCGTTAGGAGTATGGACAGGCCAGTTGACTTGTGTGTGTTCACAAGGACGTGTATGAGGGTTTTACATTCTTTATGCAGGCTCACAGGGCATATACTCTTGGGACCTGCTAGTCTAAGAATTCAGCTCTCGATAGATACAAAAATTTTGAAAATCGGCCAAGAAGAACTTGAGTTTTGACAATGTAACTGTTTAACAATAGCCATTGTTTTGCTCTTGTCTTAATCAAATTACGACGCAATGTCAAGTGTAAATCCTGACTAGTGCTGACGAAATTCACCTGTAGATCAGAAGATGTTAGGGTTTTTCTTTAGTCTGATGTATCACTTCAATGTTCGCTCTTGTTGGTTCTCTTGTCATATTTTTTGGGAAACTTGCGTACATCCGCCAAGACATGTTTTTTCTGGTCCCGCTAACATATTTTTGTGAGCAATTTTAGTTCTCCAGGGGATGAAAACACTGTTTGAATGTTTTTTGTTGTATGCTGGGGATATATTGAGGCAGGAGGGCTCGAATCTACAACAGAGTGGTCATGATGGAGACTACTATAGGACCTAATCTTCGTGAAATAACTTGCCTCCTTGCCTGGTGTATGGTGAAAACATGTGAGAGTTCAGCGAGAGCTGAACTATCTCTCATGTCCTGTATCACTGTATGCCTGATCTGTGATAAGATATTCACCATGGCACTTTTTTTGTCTGTCTCTCTGTTTTTGTTTTATTCTTATTTGAAAGCTGAATGGGTATTGTTATGATGGTTGTTGCTGTTGTGGTTGGTATTTTCTGTGCCAGCTTGGTATTAAAATTATTATTATCATCAGACATTATTAGGGCATGTGTTCCACTACTCAGCTGTTCATGTTTCCTTCATATTTTACATCAGTATATTATTATTGGTGCTGCTAATCATTATTATTAAATGTTTTTAAGTCTGTGTTAATTTGTTTCCATTTCATGTAAAAGTTATTTCACCATAATAGCATGCAAAGTACATTTGTTCCCAAGAAATCTTATGGTACATGGACATGTAAATGCACATAAATCATAATACCTTGAATACTAGCTGCACATCACAATGCAACAGTGTTGTTTGCAGGCACAGCAATGGGTAATGCACCAGTAATGCACCAGTACACACCACCCACCAGTACCACGTGGAGTAATCCAGGTTCTGGCCAGGGAGGGGTGAGACCCACCAGCCTGTTGACAAGGATTGCGCATGTGCACTGTGCGGCCAAGCGGCAGTAATCTAGTTAGTGGAGTGGTCTCTTGGGGAGTGCGGCTCCGAGGATGGTTCAAAAGACACTAATCCAGTGCCCACTCCTTTTCCTCTCACCTCCCTGATAACACTTAAAGAAGTCATGAATGTCAAATTTTCCACGGCTAATCACATTCTCTGCTCAATTTGCAAAGAAGACTGATCATTTTCATCATTTGGGGAGTGATTAAACATGAAAACACAAGTACCAGTACCGACTTGCCACACGTAAACGAACATTACACATGATGTAGCTGGCACTCACAACTGTATAGACAGACAGGAGTTGAACACACTTGCGCTCCTCCCTTGCAACGGAAATTTAGTTCATGCACCAGCTCCATAATTTTGCTTTTCCCCAGTCACTTCTCGAAAAGTAACCCGACGTTCTACGCGACTAGTGCACGCAAAGAGACGTGTTCATTTTGGAAAACGCCTGCATCTTAGCAAGGAGTATATAGTCCAACGACAAAGTTTTCTGAAGACATTTTGTGTCCATAAAAACAGTGTCATTGCTCGTGACCGAGCAAGTGTACGGTATGTATAACGTGCCATGCAAGCACGCGTGGTGTGTTTGTTGTAGTGTACAATCCATGTTCAATTTTTGTAGGCCTACTTACACACCCTGTGTCAATTGTGAATGAGACGTGTTCTTCTGTTAATCGGGTACTCCGCTTAATCGGGTAAGAAACGCTCTGTCCGAGCCTACCCGATTATGCGGAGAGTACTGTACTTGCATACATGTAGGTAGTTCCCTATCTTGTCTATCTCTAACTATTGGCATACATTCAGCCCCATCAGACCTGCAGAGGGAGATAACAACAAAGAACCTTATTAATAAAGCTAATCCTAACATACAGCAAGTCACATTGAGGCTCTAGTTGAGGCATTGATGGCTGATAAGTGCCATTTGCTGTTTTGGAAGTTTCACGAATGCAGGTTGTTTGATTGCCCTGCTTTTTCATGCTCATGTTGCCAATGCGTAAAGCTATGTCTGGGACTGACAGAGTGGTAAGATACTTGTTCACAGTCTTCTTCAGCGATTCAAAAGTTTTGGTTTACTTCTTTAGCGCATGTTTTCATTTGTGCACGTTGTTGGTCTAAATTTTTCAAAGTCCTTAGCAGTCCTTAGAAGGCACGACCATCATGACCATGCTTTTCTTCACATTTTGTGGACATCCGAGCGTGAAGTATATTGACTTCCCAGTTTCTCTCGCCTATTCGTTGGTGTAGTGTAGTGTGCTGTATTGTCATTTCTCATGGATCCGGAGAGTTAACTTACAGAAGTCCTTCCAGTTTTTTGAAGCAGCTTGTGACGTGTGGACGATGGCAAGAGACCCGGGGTCTTGTGCTCACCCGAGTATTGCAAGTTCACCTTCCCAGTATTCTTGCAGACTCTTACCTGAGAACATTGAAAACTTGTGGGGCAGGGTGCAGCTTTGAGAGCTGGGGGCATGATGTCCATTTGCATATTTCCTTACCCTGGTAAAAATACCAGCCAGGTACACTATACTTAGAAAGTTTGACTAAATATGCAGTTTGAAAAGAAAAAACAAAGACTTAAAAGGGCAGTAAAGTACTGGTTGAGGTAAGGATTCAGGTTTATAACATTAATTCTAAGAAGGTTTCAACACCAATTTTCATCAAATGAACTTTTGATTCCCCTCGGAATTGCATGCTCTTTGACATCTCATAGAGTGGTTTCTGAATATCTCGCAAAAAGTTAAAAGCTAAATCCTCACCTCAACCAGAACTGTACAGTCTCTTTAAAGCTCGATCAATTCTGATTATACAAAGAATGATTTTAAATATTCCTTAATTTGGGAGGTTCAGGCTCCCTAGGGGCCCCCAAGGGGAGCGCGGTGCCCATTCCAACAAATTGAGATCCTTTCCCCCTAGGTATGCTACCGGCCAAGTTTGGTGAAAATGCATTATGTTGTTTTTAAGAAGAAGATGAAAATGTAGAATTTAGGTCCACATTTGGCCCCCCCCCCCCTCCCCAGAGCCAAGAGGGGCACCCTCTAATATTCTGCCATGAACATTATCAATGTACTAACTCATAGTATTAACTTAGCTCTATCACTTCTGATCTTGAGAAGAAAATTTGTAAAAAAAATTCCTTAATTTGATATTTGTGACCCTGCATCACAAAACAAACAGAAAGTCGCCAGACATGAAATTTAAGTTAAGAGCATATTCTGAAAGAGCAGACTTCAAGCTTTAAAATGATGTATAACTCAAATCACATGGACTCTCCTAACCTATCTAAATATTGGAAAGAAAGCACACACTCATGAAAAGTGTGAACTGAGAAAAGAGGTTCTGAAGTACAGTGTCTACTAAAGCGCTTAATCTTTACCAAGCCGTGCTGGCTGTGTGATGAATGGGACAAAAAAAACAGGATGTAAACCACGGGAGTAACAACAATTAAGGGATTATCAAATTAAACTGAAATTGAGCATGCCTTATCAACACATTCTGTCCATAAATAAAGGGACTGTACAGTACTGGTTGAGGTGGGGATTCATGTTTTGAACATTCCTTAGTGAGATAATGAAAAGCCTCTTATGAAATATGAAAAAGCATGTAATTTTAAGAAGGATTCAGCGTTTATTTGATGAAAATTGGTTTTCAAATGGCTGAGATATCCCCAAAAGTGCTAATAATAAAAGGCGACATGCCACAACTTTATTAGGATCTCTGTTTCACCTTGTTTTTGGATATCTCAGCCATTTCAAAACCAATTTTCATTGAATAAACTTTTGATACCCCTTAGAACTGCATGCTCTTTGACATCTCACAGAGTGGTTTCTGAATATCTCGCAAAACGTTAAAAGCTAAATCCTCACCTCAACCAGAACTGTACACACCCTTTAATGCCAACTTTCAAAGCAGTAGCATCATCCTTTCAAAAGTTATTAGAGTTGAAAATGAAGTGTACAAGGTTCTTAAGAAATGAAAAGGGGACTCTAAAGACACACCTAATCACACTATTCTACACAAAAAAAAAAATGTTCGAGATAAACTGCTAAAAATACACATTTTCCTGCCCGTTTTATGATCCCAAATTTTACCATAATGTAGAAGGGCAATTCCGCAGTTAGGTGGACATGACATGGATAAAAGAAATGTGCCTCTTTATCTTACCCTTTGATCTAGGTATCAACTAATGCCATGGATGTTCACCAATCATTAGGGTCTTTCAAATTCAGTAGATTTTGTTTTTCGTATTTATTGATTTTGCGAGATCTACAACCATCATTTAAAATGTACATGTGGGACTGGGGATGCTGAAATTCACTTAAATGCAAATTACAGTGGGTTCCTTTGAAATTTTTTCCTCAAAGTTTTGCTAAAGGGTAAAAGATGAATACATTTAAATACTCCAGAAGTCATGTGACATTTTGTCAATTACAAAAGGGTGAAATGACCTGCGGAATTACTCCGGACAAATGTAACGTTACTAACCGTAACGTTACTAACCATGCTTTTGGGGGTCTAGCTAAAAAATTATCGGTCGAACTGCTAAAAAAATTTGCATGAACATTTGTCATGATGCAATAATTGAAATTAATGCAACACTTTGTTTGAAGTAACTTGAATTTTTGCACACTTTTTGTTACAAGACATTGATTTTTTTGTCATGTCCTTTTTTCGTAACGTTACTAACCAGCCCTTTAAGTTGCTATAGCAATTCTAATATTTCTTGGATTGTGTTCATTCTTTTTTGTATCATAAACCTGGCAGGGATGAACATGTTTTTGACATAATTTTGACTTGAAATGAATAAATGGTAATTTAGTGGTAAAAACAAATATCTAAATTTGTTCAAATGTAACATTACTAACCGCGGAATTGCCCAGAAGAAGACTTGCTCTTTCAGAAAATATGAAAAAGTCAGGATCGGCTAGGTTGACGATTTCACCTATTTTCAGTCCCCACACAAAATCAGTGTGTGCGACTTTTTGTTCGTTTTGTGATGCACAGTCACATTTTGAACAAATTTATATCCTAACCCCCTAGGCATGCAACTTGCCAAGTTTAGTGAAAATCCATCTGGTGGTTTTCAAGAAGAAGATGAACATGTACAATTTAGGTCCCTAAGTGGACCCCTCCCCCACATTCCCCCCTCCCCTCCGGAGGACGGGGGGGGGGGGGGGGGGGGGGGACCCTGATTCTGCCATGAACAAACTTGAAACTACAGTCATCAGGGGCCCCAAGTGGGGCATGGTGCCCATTCGAACAAACTGAGATCCTTTCCCCCTAAACATGCTACTTGCAAAGCTTGGTGAAAAATCCATCAAATGGTTTTCAAGAAGATGAAAATTTAAAAACTTAGCGTAACGCACGATGCATAATGCATGACGGACACTGGACAAAGAGTGATTGCAATCATTTGCTCAATCTAAGTCTAATCTAAGTCGAAGTCGAAGTCTCCAGCAAAAGATATCTCTTCATCTCTGTCCCTTTCTCAATCTAGACTAGGGCTCTGTAAATGAGAGACACGACAATGTGACTGTGTGTTATGCTGTGTATGGTGGCGAGGTTTAGAGGGTCTTGTTTGGTTTGTACTCTCTCACAGGTCTGAAAATTCAAAATCTCCCTCATGTGGGAGAGGGATATAATCCCCTCCCACACCATCCTCCTTTAGATCCCCTTCCATGGACTTATACAAAGTGAAGACCCACACACACTTCTCTGATACAAATTTAGGGATATTCCACCAAGAGTGTGCATCAGATCATTGTATTTTAATTCTAACTAGAAATATCGCTATGGTGACTGATGCCTCCGCCATAATGCATGATTCTCCCAATGGGCGTATAGTACAATGTCTTCACAATGTGTGATCCATGACAGTTTCACATAACTGGCAAAATATTGGAATGACAGGTTTGTCAGAAATGTCTTGAACTGGATTTGCTATAATTTTCTAAGAGTGCAGGTACACATATTTGGGGAATTTTGGGGAAGTTTATGCATTGATTAATTTCCAAGGTATGAAGAAAGAGTGTGATAATGGTACAAAATAGATTTTTTTTTTTTTGGGGGGGGAGCATTGAAACCTGACCCTTAACCTTTGACCTTCTGGCTGGAAATTTCCCGGAGAATCTCCATTAGGTAATGCATGTATTAAGTTTTGAAACTAATAATGCAAGCATTGCATATACTAGTACATGAGGGAAATAGTACAATTTTGAGGAGTTGACCTTGACCTTTGACCCTGACTATTGACCCATGACCTAAATTCCCTAGATAACCCTGCAAGACAGTACAAGCATATGTACCAAGTTCCACAAAGATACATTGAACCATTTGCGAGAAAAGTGATATTGCAATATTTTCACCTAACCATTGACCTTTTGACCTTTGACCTTATGACATGAAACTCTCTCTGGGGAATCTTTACGCAGTAGTACATGTCCACACCAAGTTTCAAGAAAATACCTTCGGGCATTGCATAGATATGGGGGAAATTGCAACATTTGTAGCATTTGACCTTGATCTTTTGACCTTTGACCTCTTGCCAATGTCACTAAAATCTAATCAACTAATTGTCCCATCATTCATCATCCTTGGACCAAGTTTGGTGAAAGCTGCTTCATCCAGTTTTGAGTTATCACGTAAACAGATAAATTTTAGGATTTGACCTTGATCTTTGACCTTTGACCTCTGTCCGATTTCACTGAAAAACTAATCAAGTAATTGTCCCATCATACATCATCCTCCAACAAAGTTTGGTGAAATTTGCTCCATCCAGTCTTGAGTTATCGTGTAAACAGATACAATTTCATGATTTGACCTTGACCTTTGACCTTTGACCTTTAGCTGATTTCACCCAAAATCTAATCAAGTAATTGCCCCATCATACTTCATACTTGGACCAAGTTTGGTAAAATTCCAGTAAATATTACTCAAGTTAAACGAAAACGGACGGACGGACGGACGGACGGACAACCCGAAAACATAATGCCTCCGGCACCACTTCGTGGCGGAGGCATAAAAATGCAAATGCTCTGTCGTGTGGGAGGGGGATATATCATTCCCATCCCCCCCCTCATCAGCTCCCACAGTTATTACACAGTGACGATGCACATGCGGAACAAGAGCTGCTTAAATGACATTTCTGTGAATATTTATGAATATATTTATCCCGATGGAATCCCATTTTCATTGCTCAATTTTCCACTAATATTCATTTTTCATACTTTTTAAAAAATTCACCAAAAGTGTGTACAAGATGGCTGAATTTCAAGTCTGAAAATCAAAAATCTCCCTCGTGTGGGAGGGGATACCCCCTCCCACACTCTCCCCCTTTAGGTCCCCTTCCATGGACTTATGCACTTGTCAATTGAAGTCCCGGCCCATGGGTACCCGGGGATGGCCCGGACTTGCAACCAAGTTGGGCGGGGATTTCAGCATTTTTTTCGCCCGGGTGGGTCGGGAATAGACCGGGTTTGTAGGGGGAAATTCAATTATTTTGCCCCAGGGGGTCGGGAATGGACCAGGCTTTGTCGGGGGAGATTCACTTATTTTGCCCCGGTGGGTGGGGAATAAACTGGGGCTTGTCGGGGGAAATTCGCTCCAACCAAATGGCAGCCATATGGGGCGGGAATTTTGGCCGGGATTGAGCCAGATTTTGCTTGAGAGTTGACCATGACTTGTACCATTTCCAGTATGGTAATGTGACCATAAATTATTTGGTTTGACTAACAATTCCCCGCTATTGAGGACTCGGTAACATTGCCCAAAAGTTGTGTAAACGCATGAATCACGTCAGAAAATAGAGCCTAGCACGAAACATGCGCGATTTGCACATTTTATGAATTTTTCTGACGTGGAACCTTCGATCGTATTGTCCGCGGATGTGCGCCGGATTGGCGATTCCGTAGGTCATGCGGGCTCGGTCACACTGCCCAAAAGTTGCGTAATTGCATAAATCACGTAAGAAATTTGGTTTTGCTTGCTTGTCCGTTGAGAATTTGACCATTTTCGTTGATTTACGCAATGAAAAATCACCGATGAATTTCCCAAGAAATACGGAAAGATCACGCAAAAATATAGCACCACAATCATACGTGAGTTGTTAGTGATACATCAGTGATTCATCGATCAGTATTTCATGAGTATTACATGCGCTTATTTGCGTGTTCTGTTAGAGATACATAGGCCTATGTCAATATTTTTTTTTTCAGTGATTTTCAGTGAAACGTAGGTGTTACAAGCGAGAAACATGCGTCATTATTTATGTCTGCTAATCGTCAGTGGAGACTCGTTGGTGAACGCGAAGCCGAGTTTAGAGCTCCTCGAAACCCAGAATTGCGTAAAGCACCGATCCAGCGCACATCGGCTGACAACTACGAAGGTTCCACGTTGTAGACAAACTCATGAAATGCGCACTGGATCGCGCATGTATCGCGTAAATATTAAAGGCTCGAATTTCTTACGTGATTCATGCGTTTACACGACTTTTGGGCAGTGTGACAGGTCCTCAAAGGCCAGGTTCTTTAGCAACTCAAAACTCGGATTCGCGTAAAAGTTTAGCCATTTTTTGCGCTGTTTTACGTACTTTTTGCGTAGTTTGCGTTGTTCTTACGCGAAAAACGAGCGAAATATGCGTGGAATATCAGTGATCGTTTGCGAAAATGTTGCCGCTATCACGTTCATGTGCGAATCGTGGTGCGAATCATGTGCGATTCATACGCAATTCATTGTGATAAAGCGCAGATTATGCGTGATTTTCCGTGGACTTCAGTCGTCGCGCACAACCACGAATTCGCCCTATTTGGGGCCTTTGCGTGCCTATGCGCTGAAAGTGCGTGGTTTAGTAATTTTTATGCCTCCGCCACGAAGTGGTGCCGGAGGCATTATGTTTTCGGGTTGTCCGTCCGTCCGTCCTTCCGTCCGTCCGTAATGAATTTTGTGGACAAGGTAACTATCAAAACCTGTATCCTAATGAAACTTGGCATGTATGTGTATTAGGGGGTGAAGTTGTGCCTATCAACTTTTGGGTGCACATGCTCAAGGTCAAAGGTCAAAAGGTCAAGGTCAAATACATAAAATTTCACTATTTCCACCATATCTATTGAATGCCTGAAGATATTTTCTTGAAACTTAGTGTATACATGTATTACCCAATTAAGATTCTCTGGTGAAAGTTTGGGTCATGAGGTCAAAGGTCAAAGGTCAAAAGTTCAGGGTCAAATACATAAAATTTCACTATTTCCACCATATCTATTGAATGCCTGAAGATATTTTCTTGAAACTTAGTGTATACATGTACTACCCAATTAAGATTCTCTGGTGAAAGTTTGGGTCATGAGGTCAAAGGTCAAAAGGTCAAGTAAAAATATTAAAACTTCTTTTTTTTCTCCATACCTTGGAAAATTGTTCAAGGTATCTTCATGGAACATAGTATATACATATACTGACTGGAAGTGATTATCTAGAGAATGTAGGGTTCATGGGGTCAAAGGTCAAGTGCAACACTTCAAAATTTTACTGTTTCCCTCCTTTCATGCAATGCCAGCAGGGTTATTTTTTTTTTACACTTGGTGTATGCATACATGTGTAACCTAATAGAAATTCTCTGGAAAGTTTTTTTTTTTTTCCTTCTTTTTTTACCTCAAAGGTCAAAAGGTCAAAGATCAAGTGAAAGTGCCGAAATAACTTTTTCCTCCATATCTCGGAAGTGGCTCAAGTTATCTTGAAACATAGTACATATTATGCATGTTCTACCTGAAAGTGATTATCTTATGAATTTTAGGGTCAAGGGCCAGATGAAAATGGTAACAATTTACTCTTCAATTCAGAAATTGCACTTTTTCTCCACACCTGTACCTTGAAAATTACTCAATGCCTAAATGTATGAATGGGTCAAAGTCGAGTTGAAGTCCTTAAATCCCTAGATACATGCTCTCCTATTCATCCAATTAAACCTACGTCCAGGAAGGTGAACATTCAACACATTTGTGACAAACTTGTCATTTCAATATTTTGCCAATTTTGTGAAAATGTAATCACACATTGTCCACATGTACTATCTAGACCTATTGGGAAAATCATGCATTATGGCTGAGGCATACCAGTCGCCAAAGCGACATTTCTAGTTGAGTAATATTTCTGTAGTTCTTGCGCAATTCATCGGTGATTTTCATCGCGTAAATCAGCGAAAATTCTCAACGGACGAGCACGCACAACCAAATTTCTTGCACAATTCATGCAAACTTACGCAACTTTTGGGCAGTGAGGGTCAGGACTTGGCCGGGGATTTCTGCACTGTCAGGTAATTGGCCGGGGATTTCAACTTCAATTTTGCCCGGCCTGCCGGGGACTTAGCGTTGGATTTCCGTGAAAATTTTGCCCGACCTGTCGGAGACTTAGCCGGGACTTGGCTGGGTGGTGTAACATCCCAAAATTGCAAGTGGGATGCAAGTCCCGGCCATCCCCGGGTACCCAGGGGCCGGGACTACAATTGACAAGTGCATTATACAAGTGAAGACCCACACACGGAGAAGAGATTAACAGATACCACTTTCAATAAGATTTCATCCATGAACATATAGTCCATGAGCATTCACTTTGATTGAAGAATTTTAAAATTCACCACATAAAGTGTGCACAAGGTTGTAGAATTTCACTAAAAATGCAGTTTCCTTGTGTGGCAGATGGCTTTCTCACCCTCACTTCAATGTCCCCACCCCCTCCCTTCACCTCCCTCTGCCCCCCCCCCCCCCCAAAAAAAAATGTTGACAGTGCTTGTATGGCCTATGCATCCCCCCCCCCCCCAAATTAAGAAACGGTGATAATATGGTCCGGCAACCAACCGGGTGGATCAGGGGTTCAGCACCCCTGTGAAAAAAGTTGCTCCTAGGGGCCTGCCTATGCTGGTAGTTGCCATTTTTTTTTTTTTTTTGAGTCCCTTCATTTGTTGGACAAATAGGCAGTTTTCTTTTCTTCTCTTTGGCCCTGTACAGTTATTACTCTCCAACGGCTTTACCTTCGTTGTGAGGTTTTGAGTTGTGGTTTCTGTATTGTCATGTTTTTCCTTCAACTTTTCCTTCCTCAGGGATAGTTGTGTTCAGCTTTACTTTTGCCAAATCTTTGTTTGTCTGATATCTCTGGTGAGTGGAGAAGTAGCGACTACTTTGACTGTACACTGTATTTCATAACTCGTGTTAACCCTAACTAGGCCGGGGGGGGGCCTCCGAGGCCCCCCTCGACGTTTCGCGCGATGTATCGCTAACGCGAAAAGCTATCGCCGCAACTTTTCATGACTTTTTTCTTTCGAGTCTCCCGCATCTTTTGACACCAAATTTGCAATGCCCGGGCACGCGGTTCTGAAGTTGCGCATAAATATGTACGTGCATGTCAAACCAAAAATTGCTCAAAAACGTGAATTCATGTACAATTTCAATGCAAACTGTGCTTACAGGCAAATTCCATAAAAGCATGATTATTTGGGGGTTTTACTGATTAAAATCAATTAATAACATATTTTCTTGTTCGGAACAATGTCGCGGACAAGTTTCATCGAAAAAAACAATGAAACACATAAAGTTGAAAAAACAAAGAAATACATAAGAAATTCAAAAAACAAAATACTTAAGAAATTCTTTTTAGATGGCACAATTTTTTTTCTCTTATATTTGCTCAGGACACTAAAAAGAATATTTACACAAAAAATGAGCCCATTTTGAGCTTTATTTAGTGATTTATACCAAATTGTTTGATTTCATGCATCATTACGCATAAATTAGCATAATTAAGCATAAATGATAATTTTTAAAAATTTAACTTCATGGTACTTTAGATTACATCATAGGCAACGTGTGTGCGAATTTTTGTCGCGATCGCGCGGTCGATGGCCGAGATCTGGAGGGGGGGCCTGGGAGGCCCCCCCCCCCCCCCCCCCCCCCCCCCCCCCCCCGGCTCTATGATCTACCGAAATAGCCCGGCCTAGTTAGGGTTAAAGAAGAAATTTATAGGAAATAATATCATATGAATTGACTGTTTTTCCACCATTTAATGTTATTTTGATTAATTTCTGACATAAATCATGCAATAAAGTTGTCTCTGCTTTGAATATAAGAATCTTTATTTTTACCAAATTTGAGCACTGGACAAAGTTCGATGCGGCTACGAAAAGTGCCAAATCTGTGACGTCACCACATGTGTATGCAACCCAGTGGGATTTACGTATCTATAGGCAAACTGTGTGCACTTTTCAAGAAATTGGTGTGTAATTTGTTGTCAATCTAGAATAAATCGTCCGCCAAAACTATATATTCACGTCGTGAAATTGTTTGTTTGTGTTCATTGGAATCATATTTTACACCCATAAATTTACGGAAAAACAAAGTTTTAAAAGCACAAAATCTATCGTCAGCTCAAGATTCACGATTGCCGTGATCAGCTGTTCCTTCGTACAGCCACAGTTTGCTGTTATTATTGACACAACAAATTGATCATTGTGGGGGAATTACGTATAGCTGAGGTAATCTTACATACTCATGAAGGATGATAACTAAGTCAAAGAGTTGTAATTGACTGGAAATCAGTTTTACACATATAAATTTACGGAAAATTTACGTTTGAAAAGCACAAAACCTACCGTAATCAGTTCAAGATTCGCGATTGCCGTGATCAGGTGTACGCACAACAGTACCAGCAGAATCGGCAGTGAAGAGGTATTTCTTGATGCCGTGATTTCAGCTTGATTCTTCTTCGAAATGGCATGATGAAGGTTTGTTAGATAAATGTGACCTTCTTCATCTCTTGTGTGTTAGTTTAAATTCTAATTTCTACCTCACTTTGCTAAAAAAAACAGTCTAACAAAGCGGGAAACTGCAACATTTCCGTGCTGAGCAGCAGTCACGATACACGCGTTGCATGCAAGCATGCACCTCTGCTGCAGCAATCCCCATAGTATAACACGTAGGTTGCTTGTGAACAAGGGGGTCCGCGGCGTAGTTGACCAATCGTGAACACGTATTTCGATCATGTGTCTTGGTAAGCAACAAGGCTGTTTACGCGTCTGGGAGACGATTTGCATAAACTTACACATGTTTCAGACGAATTTATGAATGAAAGTGAGTAGCATGACATCATGCCATGACCATATTTGGAATAAGCAGAGGTAGAGCTTTCTGTAGGTACTGGTACCAAATGTGTCAGGGTTCAATGCAGAATATCTAAGACACGATCGCCAAAAGAACAGTCATTTTCGCCGTAAGCGAAGGCGATTTGGTCTTTAGACATAAGATTTTGGCCAACATTTGAGATTGACATCCCACTTTTCTCTTCAAAATTCCACATTTTGTAGGTTGTATTTCGAAATGTTGTTGATATCAATCAGAAACTAGAAAATTTCCCCTACAACGTGATACCAAAATGTCAATTTGGTCCCTGAGGTAGGTCATTTTTTGACCTTTTTCGGGCTGTAGCGCGAAATTACATTTGCCGAGAAGTTTCAGGTTTTGCCAGAGTGTGTCTCATATAGCCGTACGGCATATCAGCTCATTCACATTAGGTGACATCGCTCGAATCCGATGTTTCTTGTAGCGAACGGAGCTATGTGGTCATGGAAATTGGGTGTTTTTTCAATCTCAAAAACAGTTTGGGGGTAAAGTTACATCGTCTAAAAGATATCCAGTTTTGTTAACTAGCTTCTTAGCTTTCCGTAGTTATCACACTTGTCATATTTCCAGATTCTCTATAAATTTCTGCTTTAAGATTCACAAGAAGTTTATTTTCTACCGGTGCTCACTTAATGAATGCATAAGGAAAGAGGAAGGAGGCAATGAGAGAGCCACTAATACAGGCTCCTGGCGGGTTTCCCGACTTGTAAGACAGGGGCTTAAAAGAAAAATGTATGATATTTAATGGTGACTGTTGACATTGAGGGTAATGAATAGCAATGTTAAAACTGGGATGGGTAAGAATGGTGAAACGCCATAAATTATGGTTGAAATTTCTCTTGCCAACAAACTTCACTCACATACACTGGACACTGCCCTGAATGCTTGAACTTAAAAGCATAAATGCTCACCATCCGCAGCACCCTGAACTGGTCGTTTGCCGGTCCGTTCAACCATTTCCCATGTCCGCTCTCTGCCCACAGGATCCCTGTATGTCACACGCTCAAGAGACAACCATTTTTCTCTGTGGATTGTCTTCATTGAAATCAAATTGAGAAAAGAGATAAGAAACATAAGTGGAGTTATTCAAATTTATGAAGTTCTTCCGTCGAGATGTTTTTCATTGCAACTGATTGACAAATTTACGTCGATGTAGGGCAATTTGTCAATCAGTTGCAATAAGTGGAGTTCTTCTGTTTAGATGTTTTCATTGAAACTGATTGACAAATTGCCCTACATCGAAGTAAATAAGCACTGAATTGATCAGAGTTTTAGAAGTAGCAATGACAAAAATGGGCATACATACTCGAGCAGGATTCGAACCTATGACCTCCTGATCACTGGACAGGCGCCATCTCCACTAGATCACCGAGCTTCCGCCCGAGAACGCGTGTTGATTCTAATCCTTATAGCACGCAGTGGGTACTGCGTAATTATTCAAATGCATGAAATTCTTGCAAACACTGATCAATTCACTGCTTATTTAAATCGATTTAGGGCAATTTGTCAATCAGTTGCAATGAAAACATCTCAACGGAAGACGGAACAATGGGGGCAGCAGATCCAAAATCTATAGGCTTGTAGACTATATCCAGTCAGACCGCAGCACCCGATAATTCGCTCGTATTTATTCAACTCATATGCAAGCCCGCTCGAGGCTTGCATACGTAATGAGCTGCGGAAGGGGATTTTGTCCTTGGGCTTTTGGCAACAAAAATACACCTTATATTCACAAATTTGGTACCAAATTCAAGGAAAATATGTAAGCTATCGTCACATGTTACTCAAATTATTGTAAATGAAAAATATCATAGCGTAATTTGAGCTTGAAAAATTATGAAAAAATTAATTCGTGTAGTACCGGTACACATGCAAGACGTCAAAAGAATACCAAATTCACCTTGCGTCTCAATGAAAATGCATTATTTGGCAGTCCATCTCTTAATCTTTGTATCCATGTAAATATCTTGACAATTTGTTACTTAATCGGGTCAGGAACCAGTAAAATATATATCGGATGTCAGTGCTGGTCAGCTTGAAACCGTGCAATCTCAAGAGTAAGCTCTAGCTCATTGGACAGCGCTTGCATTCAGCGCTTGCATTACGTCATTACGCTGCTACAGTTTCATGCCACGTGCGTGCATAGCACATGCTTGCATACATGCACGCGTGTATTTCTGTGCTTCGGACTTGTGTGGGACGAGAGCCTGAAAGTGGCCAAATTTTTGTGCAACGTGTGGAGCATTAGAGAGCATATATCTGATGATTACCTTAAAAAAATATGTATTTTATGAGTCTGTGTTTATTTTTTGTCAGCTAGCAAACAATTGAACAGTATAATGATATTGTTTGCTTCGTCAAGAGCTGAAGACCCCGGAGCAAAATTGGCAGCTCTCACAGCTTCACACATCACCAAGCACTTGTCTCCGTTCTACATGCGATATATTTTGCACGCAAGATGCTTTCAGCTGTGCTGAAATCTTGCAGGATGGTGCGTTGCTCTTAAAGTCGGCGAAGTGATCGTAAAAACACAATGAGGTACTACAGTAGTTGTAGCACATGTCATAGGCCCTACTAGTCTTACAAGTAAGTGTGAAATTCAGAAACGACAAACATGCTATTGCTGTACTACATTACTTAGATTGGATTGGATTGATTTATTCAATACTCCATTAAAAAAAACTATACAAACTTACAATATCCATTACCATATAATCACTATCAAACAAACTTCTGCCTAAATTTACAAAAATTACATGGACACACTCAATATTCTTTTTTTCCTTACTGTCCTTGTTAATTATTGTTTTCACTGTTTCATAAAGTTATTTGCGCACATTTATGTATGAAGTTGTTGGATCTGTGTGATTTTGTATACATAAAATAAACCAAAATTACACCAAGGAAGAAGCTGTGTTGCAACACCCTTTGTTTGCAACTTTCACAAAGGCAATGCCCTCTCCCCCACACCTACCCACTGCCACCCTACCCCCCCCCCCCCAAAAAAAAAAAAAAATCCTTGGCAAATTATGTGTGACCTTCAGAATCTTGCAGCTGCAATACTGGAATTGCTTTGACAAGTCTTAAATTTTTACCTCTTGTTTGAGCACTGTGCATTTGATGTTTGGTGATCCAAGGCTAGTCTCTTTCTGATTTGATGACTCGTCCATTGTCCACCCTTTCACTGCTTTCTCAGAGAAGTAAATAGGACAGCAAACATGAAATCTCCTGTATTAAATAGCAAACACAAATGGAATGGCATGTCAAAATGGTGAATACATCTTGCAATAATGCATACAAATCAGGGCCATCATGAGACATGAGACCCGGGAGGTCTCATGCTTACCAGAGTATTGAAAGTTTACCTTCCATGCATACATGTACTTGGTGACTACGCAGCTTTGAGGGCTTCTATGGAGGTATGGTGTCGATTTGCATGTTCCATCACACTGGTAAAATACCTCCCAAGTACACTGTATAATTAGAAAATTTAACTTGCAGTCAAAAAAAAAAAGACTTCAATATATTAACTACCCCCCCCCCACCCCCCCGCCCATTCGATCCCTGCCCAACACCTGGATCAACTATGAATAACCTTGAAAGTGCACTCATATTTTATTTCATCACAGAGTATTCCAGTTTTAACAAACATCTCTTTTCTTTCTTTTAAATTGGGAGTTCTGGAATCCTTGTAAAAGAAAACCAAAAGCCAAAGAGAAATGTGGATTGAGTGAAAGCAGCAACATTAGCAGAACACATCAGTGAAAGTTTGAGGAAAATCGCACAATCGATGCAAAAATTATGAATTTTTGAAGTTTTTGGTGTTGGAATTAAACCACTGGATGAGGAGACCACTAAAGGTTATGGCATCATGTGTGGACAACAATAAACAAAATACAAAGGGAATTCCCAAAAAAATTCATTTTTCATGAAAATTACATATTCCATCAACTTGATACTGACATATCACCCTATAGGCAATTCCAGCGTTATGGACATTACATTCAGAAAATTTTTGTGACTTTGTGACTTATTCCAACAACTCGGCATGGTCATTCTGAATCCATTTGATTTATTCTAACCCGGTCATCCTGAACTGTGAACAGTCCAAGTTTTGAGTAGTTAATATAGACTCTAACACTAGGCCTAAATCATTTGGTATTACACAAAATGCTTGCTGTTATGGACATTACATTTTTTGGACATGTACCTCCATGTGGATAAAAATTTATGAATTGCAGCAATCTTTCAAAAGGGTGAGCAGTGATCCTTCCAACTGTAGACCTATTTCCTTGAGCAGTGTTTGCTGCAAAGTTTTGGAGCACATCTTGACCAGCACCATAACGGACCACCTTGAACGCCACCACATCCTGTGTCCTCAGCAGCATGGTTTTAGACGGAAGAGGTCATGTGAGACACAACTCCTCGAGTTCGCCCATGAGCTATTCAACAACATGGCTGGGGGCAAGCAGACCAACATTCTAATATTGGACTTCGCCAAAGCCTTCGATTGTGTCGACCACTCCCTGCTCGTCCATAAGCTTCAATACTATGGGATTCAAGGACCCATTGCTCTCTGGATCTCAGATTTCCTTGAAGGCAGGTGACAGGCAGTCGTGATCAATGGTACAAGATCGGAATACAGATGTTCAATCAGGAGTCCCACAAGGCAGTGTACTGGGTCCATGCCTGTTCTTGGTGTACATTAACGACATGCCCGACTTGCTTACCTCCTCTATCAGACTGTTTGCAGACGACAAAGCAGTGTATGACGTAGTCACCTTGCCCGAGGATCAGACCAAACTACAGCACAACCTAGGATCAGCCCCAGAGTACCATCTCCATGGACATAAGCTTGAGGTTACTAAATAAGAGTGTGAAATACCTAGGAGTCACACTCAGCTCTGATCTCAGCTGGACCGAACACATATCCAATGTGTGCATCAAAGCTAATAAGACCCCTGGCTTTATGAGACGAAACCTGAAAATCTCTTCCCGGAGGATCAAGGAGACGGCATACATGACCTACATAAGACCGACAGGGTGACAGAGAGTTTGGTCGAGAGTGTCCTGGTATTTAGGGCCTATCACGGAATCTGTCACCGGCATAAGAACGCCACGCAGTGTGGACACGGGCTGGTGACAAATTCCACGATTAGTTATACTAATCGTGGAATTTGTCACCGCCTATGGGATTTGGACACCAGTTAACACGGGCTGGTGACAAATTCCATGATCAGTATATAGTTTCCTACTGTGATTCATATATTGGATAGGATAACATTCTGAAAGTGGCAGAGTGGTCTTGAAGAGAAGGGAAAAGTGGGGTTGATGGAATAAACAGGTTAATTACGATAGGTTTAGTAGGAAAGTGGGGGTGACAAATTCCACGATCAGTATATAGCGAGTTTCCTACTCTGATTCGTTTATGTTGGATAGGAGACATTCTGAAAATGGCAGAGTGGTCTTGAAGAGAAGGGAAAAGTGGGGTTGATGGAATAAACAGGTTAATTACGATAGGTTTAGTAGGAAAGTGGTGGTGACAAATTCCACGATCAGTATATAGCGAGTTTCCTACTCTGATTCGTTTATGTTGGATAAATAGGAGACATTCTGCAAGTTGCAGAGTGGTCTTGAAGAGAAAAGAAAAGTGGGGTTGATGGAATAAACAGGTTAATTACGATTTATTTAGTTCAGGAGTTGCCGAATATATTGACCGATGAATTCAACGACAGAGAGTTTGGTCGAGAGTGCCCTGGTATTTAGGGCCTGTCGCAGAATCTGTCACCGGCATAAGAACGCCACGCAGTGTGGACAAATTCCACGATTAGTTATACTAATCGTGGAATTTGTCTCCGCCTATGGGATTTGGATGCCAATTATCATGGGCTGGTGACAAATTCCACGATCAGTATATAGAGTTTCTTACTGTGATTCGTATATGATGGATAGGATAACATTCTGAAAGTGGCAGAGTGGTCTTGAAGAGGAGGGAAAAGTGGGGTTGATGGAATAAACAGGTTAATTACGATAGGTTTAGTAGGAAAGTGGTGGTGACAAATTCCACGATCAGTATATAGCGAGTTTCCTACTCTGATTCGTTTATGTTGGATAAATAGGAGACATTCTGCAAGTTGCAGAGTGGTCTTGAAGAGAAAGGAAAAGTGGGGTTGATGGAATAAACAGGTTAATTACGATAGGTTTAGTAGGAAAAGTGGTGGTGATAAAATCCCTATCAATGCATCCTATATCCAACATGGATAAATCACAACACAATCCACGACTTATTTAGTGTTTGAAGGTCAAGGAATTTCTCCATATAATACTGATAGTGCAATTTGTCATCGCGTATGGGATATTTTGATGCAAGCTAGGAGCACATGGGCTGATTGTGATCTATGAGTCGCGTTTATGATGTGCACATGGGATAGCAACATTCTAAAAGTGGCAGAGTGATCTTGAAGACTGAGAAGGGAAAGGTGGGGTTGATGGAATAACTGTTTAATTACGATTCATTCAGTATGAAAAGTGGTGGTGACAGAAATCACGTAACAGGTGACTTGGAATGAGATCGCGCAACAATCGACGACTTGAATACACACATAATCATGCTTTCTATGAGATCGCGCAACTAACAAGCGATTTGAAAGGTTGCCCATCGTGGATCGCGTGTGATCCGCGACGCGACCCCCACCGTACTGATCAACTAGGTGGTGCGAGTCGCTTTAATCAGCGCAATACGCGAGCTCTATATATATAGATCGATTCTGTGAGGCGGTTTGTGTATTATCGGCATGGGCAGCGCCATTACTGCGGTGTCCTGGCCGACCCCCCCCCCACCCCCCTCCCTACATTAGCACGCACACGGAATGAAAAACTGATGTATGGTTGTTTTAGCTAATAGGCATCTCATACCGAGTGCTCAAACTTGTTACAAGTGCGCGTACTCGACTGCTACAAGTGCGCGATAAACATGTTGCCCGTGGGGTGGGGGGGTAGCTAGCTGGGACACCGCAATTTGAGCTAATGGCTGCGCCCAGTGCCACAAATTGTCTGCTGCCCTCAACGAACCCGAATCGGTCTATATCTACTAGCTGTCAAAGGCGGAGTTGTCCGGCCGCGGAATTTTGTCACTGGTAACAAATTTTACGATAATGCCGTCAGTTTTTCGAATTCGACATATTTGTCGGTCAAGTTCGACATAAAGTTCTAACGTTAAATGTACTTCAATTGCATCAAAATAGATTTACCACTCATCACTGCTCATTTACTCATTCATTGATTTCTATTGTCAGATGGAAGACTGTAAATATGATGAGTTATGTTAGCGTTTGATACTATTAAATGTCAATGATAGCCCTATCAAAGTACTAACCAACTGTTAAATTTGTCCCTGTAGCCCATATTAATCATGATTATATAGTCTAGACCTAACGGTTAGGGCCTACTTTTCAAATTATTGCAGATTTATGATTTTCAGGAAAGGTAACATTTTTCATGGAATTGCCCGTAAAGGGTAGCGATTTATTCCCGTTCGGGCCACAGCTCAGAACTGTACAATATCAATACATAATGTGATTGTGAGTCTGTGTACAACTAGCCCGACCAGACGCCGTTAATACCGGTAGCGGTACGCTGTGCGAATCTACAGGGCTAGTGTAAGCGACTAGTCTAGCTGGACTGTAAATAGCCTGACCAGATACTGTGCTGCGCCATTCGCCATTCGCGACAGCGGCTGCGTGTAGTTAGGCTGGAGTGGAATGTATAGACAATCTAAGATTCTAAGTAACTAACTACACGAACGTTACAAGAACTTGAAGTAAAGTTTTACCCCTATGTTAGAGTCTAAATAAGTTCTAACGTTAGCCCTGCTTTCTAAAAGCGGTAGAAATGGGTAAGTCAAGTGCTTTTTCATTATGCTAGAAAAAGCATCCAACGTTAGATTTAACACTCAGAACTGTAAAACAACAAGTGGTCACCTTGGTGGACGTGATGAACTGCGTGCGCTTCGATTTTTGTCGGTGTGGTACGGTGTGACTAAACCATGTGAGCCGGGGGGTGTTTCACAAAGATTTAAGCTTGACTTAACTCATGCGTAAATCCCCAAACCCTGCGTAAATCCCTAAGTCCTGCGTAAATTTACGCAGGACTTTGAATCCTGTTTCACAAAGCTTAAGTCATGCGTAAGTCCCACCAAGTCCTGCGTAACTCTACGCATGGCCTGAAGCCATGCGTAAAGTTAGACTTAAATTCCAAAATGGGAAGTTCAAAAGCATAATCAACTCCTAATATTCATTAATTTCTTCCACTTTATCTTATCCTGAGTGAGATGGCAGTATTTTTAACAAACTAGAGAATCACTAGTTTCGTAGGGGGTCTACTCCTACACTATTCACTGAACAATGGTCCAAATTAAAAATAGTCATAAAAATAGATCCCTACCTACAAATGTACTGATAGTTTGAACTGTTAAGTTAAACCAAAATTTTAGCTCATAAAGAGCTATATAATCTACATGTATCTGGACTTTGGAAATTAATTATATTTCTACCAATCCTTTCTTACCTGTGTTATCGTCTTAGCTGCTTACCCATGAATATTAATGCATGCCTATCCATTATAAATATCATGCATTCACAACAAATTAGAAAAACCTAACAAATTAGTTAGACCTATACTTGTTAGAAATATTATACCTCTTGTGTACAAGACGGGGCTGTGTCTATCTACACTAACTGGTTAGACCGATAAATTTGTCTCTTGTTCGGTAGCTTAATTGTATCTGTACAGTCGGTAAAAGTAATACGGTCGACTGCATTAGCGACCGTATAAATACAGTTAACAAGAGGCTACCCGACAAGAGGCAGATTTATTGGTCTACCTCTACACATGACTGCCAATGAAATTAACCAAGTTTCCACTTCTACGGTACCAGTTACATCTTAATGAATGCTTTTTTTTTTCCTGGAAGCAAAAAACAAAACAAAATAAGACATAACAACGGTTAGCCAATAGACAGTCACCTCTGCCTCGCATCAAAGGCTATGGTAACGTATGTTACATGGAAAACGTTAGAGGTCTAGTAGTTTCTATGCCTAATCTTGATTGATGCAGTTCTCAAACACATTCCAAAATCCGAAAACGCATAAATTCATCAATTACTTCCCAATTCAACTCGGGGCCCAGCCATTCGACTTTAAAATTCGACCAAGTGATAGCCATTAGCCATGATTTATTATGGTTCTAACTAACCTTATACATGCAGACTAGGGGCGAGGGCAATCATGCACTTTGTTTTCTTCAAAATCATGAAGATGTGGCACTGTGCCCCTATCTTGATTAATAACACAGTGCACAGACTCTACACTAACTGTTAGGCATAGCCATGTTTAATTGATAGTCATACTAATACTAGAACTGATAAGAGTTTATACTTTATATGAAGACATACATGTAACTATACACAGCCCAGTTATTCGCACAGCTATAACAGCGTCTGGTCGGGCTAATGCAGACATTGTCTAATGACATGATATTAGTAATGAGCAGACTCTACAAATTACAATACAAGTACCGCCCCGGTACAACACACACAGAGTTCATAATATTCAGTCCCTTCCTAACCTTCGATGAATCATCTCTTGCTCAAATTACATTTAATTTCAAGGACCTACCTAATGACTAACAGATTAAGCTACACTCACTTCTGTAGTTACGACCAACCCTAGCTAAGTTGGAAAAGCAAATTTCTCTTCGCGTGCAACAAGAAGCTAGCCAGAATCCTCTTCTACCAAGGTCCACAGTTTACCAATTGTGCAATGTGAATGGTTGTACAGAATGCAGAGATCATATCAGTGCAGTGCGGATGCCAGCTAGCTGCTGCGAGCTGCACGGTACGAGCAACCCCATTCATCCTAACTTTCACCAGGGAGGTTGTCTCACCTCCCTGCTTTCACACAGTCCAATATAAACATGTGGGACTGGATTAAAGAGGCCTCATGCACAAAACATCTCTTATATCAAAATAATCATCAAACGAGCAGCTATTCATGTACAAAAGAGAAATAATAGTGAGTCAGTAAATGAGCACTGTGAATAACGAATGATACAGTAATGTCATATGAATCGTAGTTGCAGAAAATCAAAGCAATTTCCCTTCCAGAAATTACTCAAAAATCATCAGCAGACAACAAATGGCTAATTTGCATATTTTTGGCTCGTACATTATTATTCAAATCGAATAAGTCAGTCTTAGCCTAAGATTGACTTTGTGAAGCAAGAACGGGAAGATCTTCTGCAACATGTCCACGAATGACAGGCTTGTCATCCTGGACTCTCCAGATGACATGCTCAAGCTCGGGCTTGAGAGTGTCGACTATAGGCGGCTTGGTCTTGGCTGTTACCTGTATGCTGAGGCCTAGGATGCAGGCGGAGGACCTGGAGCCCACCACCACGTCAACCCTCCTAAGTTGCTGCCCCACCCCCCTGGAACCCAACATGATGCTTATTCCTCTTCCAAAAGCTGTGAATCTATCTGCAAGTACAACGGTTATTCTTCTACATGCCCCAACACCAACAACACTTGTAACTCTTCACCTGCCCACATTGATATCCCCAGTGTCAGTCGCAATGCTACCCCCCATAATGCTGGTGCTCCATCATCTGTTTTTGACCACCAATACTCACGAAAAACTGACTCCGCTACCTTGAACATAGCCCTTCTGAATGTGTGTGGTCTGGTTAATAAGGCTTCCCTTCCTGACTTTTTGAACTTTACCTCTGATAAAGACATTGTATTGTTGACTGAAACAAAAATGGATGCTTTCGATATTCCCAATGTTCAACTAGATAATTACTCTCTGTTCTTTAAAAATAGAAAAGGTTGTAGCCATAAATCAGGTGGTGTTGCCGCCTATATCAGTAATAATATTATTAATGATCTTAAGATTCTTGACGGTAACTGTAATAATGTGCTATGGTTTCAAGTAGACAAGAAGGTTATTGGCTTCCAGTTTTTATTGGGCCTTGTTTACATCCCTCCCGAATCCTCTAGATTCTCTTCTATAACATTATTTGATGACTTGGAGAATGACATTGTTAATCTTTCGGTAAAGGGTGGTAACAAGTTACCTGTTTGTATTGGTGGAGACTTCAATGCGTGGACAGGCCGAAAACCTGACTATATTAGTTTTGATAATGATGTAACTCCCAATGTTGGTCATGATGAAAATATATTTCATCAAATTGTTAACATGGAGACTATTGATACGCTCGGTTTTGAGCTGCAACGTAATTCTTCACACAATGCTACCAATAATTATGGTTTGAGACTAATTCAGATGTGTAAAAATTTTGATCTCTACATCGCAAATGGAAGGCTCGGATATGATCGCTATTATGGAAGGCCAACCTGCAAAAACTCTTCCGTTGTGGATTATTTTATTATGTCTCCTGAAATGATGCCCTTTGTTTTGCGATTTGAGATTGCAGATTTTGATATCACTTTATCTGATGTACATAACCCTGTCCTGCTCAGTTTCTACAATAGTAACTCTGATCCTTGCAAAACTACTGAACCTGATATAAAAGATAAAGATAACCAGGATAATGTTCCATTCTTTGTTAAACCTTGCTGGAATACCTCTATGGAAATACCCTTTCTTGATAACATTGATGTGGATCAGATAATGAAAATAGAAGCTGAGCTGGACAAGCTTCTGCTGAAACCTGTGTCAATTGATTCTCATGCAATAGATTCTCTAATTGGAAAAATCAATGATATGTTTGTAACATCTGCCAAACTGACAAGTTGTATTAAAAATAATAAACATAAAATTAGCATATGTAATAAAAGTAAAAATGGTAGCTCCAGTTATCAATATAATAAGTGGTTTAATTATAATTGCCAAGAAGCTAGAAAAAGGTTAAATCGAGCTAAAGTCAGATACAGAAATAATAAATCACAGACAAATTATGTGAAGATGAATGACATGGGTAAGCTATATAAACAAGTACTTAGAAAAGCTAAATGTAGCTATGAAAAGAAATTTGTGAGGAAAATAAAGACATTGAAATCTAAGAATCCTAGAGAGTTTTGGAAACTTCTGAAAGACCCAACCTCTAAGCAAGTTAACCAGGCTAATTTTGATTTGCTTGTTAAGCATTTTGTGGAACTGAATAACCCTCTTTGTGTAAATGATGTTTGTAATGACTACATACCTCAGGTCAGTTTAGATTCAATTAATACAATTATTAATAAGGATTTTACTGAATTAGAAGTAAGTAATGGTATTTGTCAACTAAAACATAATAAAGCTGCTGGTATAGACAATATTCTTAATGAATTTATTATATACTCCAAAGAAAAGATGTTAAGCATGTTGACAAAAATGTTTAATGCTATCCTATTATCTGGTTGTACTCCTGATGAATGGTCAATAGGTATTATTTGTCCAATACTCAAAAAGGGCTCACCCCTGAATCCTGATAATTACCGAGGCATTTCTGTTCTTAGTTGTGTCGGTAAATTGTTTACTTTGTTACTTAATAATAGAATTTCTCAGTTTCTGGAAGCGTCTGGCTCACTTGGAAGTGAACAAGCTGGTTTTCGTCATAATTATTCCACATTGGATCACATATTCAGCCTCAAATCAATTATTGACCTTTATCTCAATAAAAAGAAGAGGTTGTATTGCACTTTTATTGATTATAGGAAGGCCTTCGACTCTATAAATAGGGTCAAACTGTGGAATCGACTTATCGCTTATGGCATAAATGGTAAGGTCCTAAATGTTATTATTAATTTATACAAGAAAGCCAGATCATGTGTTAAGTCCAACTCTGGCCAGCTATCACAACTTTTTCCATCACTAGTTGGAGTAAGACAGGGTGACAACTTGTCACCCCTCCTTTTTGCAATCTATTTGAATGATCTTGAAAGGTGCCTCTTGAATTCTTGCAAGGGACTTTCCCTTATTTCAAACCTCACATATAGTGGGGTGGCTTAGTGAAATTATCGTGACACGGCGGACAAAAGCATGATTTTTTTCACCAAAGGTACTTCATGATGTACCATCTCAAAAAATAGGGTGCTCCAAGAAAATTGATGCTGGGAAGGAGGTCAGAGGTCAAAGGTCAATGACCTTTATTGGTGAAATAGGTTTTTTGGCTATTTCTCAGGTCAGGAATATCCAATCTGGATAAAACTTGGCAGGAAGAATATTGAGAACAAGTAAAATATTTTGATTGAATTTGGAGTGAATTTTCCAAAGGTCAAAGGTCAAAGGTCAATGAACTTTTTCTAAATATCATGTTTTTGTTAATTTCTTCAGGTAGGAAGATTCAGTTTTCACAAAATTTGATATGAACGTTGTATAGAAGGTACCAAGAGTATAAACCAGGGGTCAAATATAATTGTTGATTTGTGCGTTGCCATGGCAACCCAAAACTAGGGTTTTTAATTGAAGTTAGTTACAGGAGGCTATTTTCCAGTTTGGAAGAGATTCCATTTGAATAGGTACAACTGATCGACGGGATGTATAGAGGTTTGAAATACTTTTCATTAGTGTTAAGTGGTATGTTGCCATGGCAACTACATATATATAGATTTTGGTTAAACTTAAAGGAGAACTCAGAACTTATGAATTTGAAGAGATTTCCATCAGGGTTGGTGTAATTGATCAACAAAAAAGTCGCCAGACAAAGATTTGTCACCTTTATAGCATGTGGGTTGAGTGAATGCAGCAACAGTAGTAGAACACATCAGTGAGAGTTTGAGGAAAATTGGACAGTCCGTTCTAAAGTCATGAATTTTTGAAGTTTCTGCTCATGCAGTCGAGGCTGGATGAGAAGACTACTGTACCTTGTAATGTCACATGTGTACAATGATATAAAGAATGAATAAAGACAATTCAACATAAATTATTTTCGCTTACAAAAGGATACTCGACTTCTCTTTCAGAAGGCAGGGGAAATAATATTACCCTTGACATACGTCAGTAGCAAGTCAAAGAAAATATGTGAACTTTATTCAAAAAGTATGGTTTTGTGAAATTCTCATTCTATTTTCCTTAGAATGAGCGCATTTGACATCATATACTGTGGTAGTCTTTTCATCCAGCCGCGACTGTGCAGATATCTTAAAAAATCATAACTTTTGAACGGATTGTACGATTTTTTCCAAGCTTTCTGTGATGTGTCCTACTAATATTGTTGTATTCACTGAATCCACGTGTGCATGAAGGTGGACTTGTCCTTTAAGGACAGATTCTGAAAGAGCAGACTGTAAGCTTTAAAATGATGTATCACACAATTCAAAGGGATTCCCCTAACCTATCTAAATAATAATACTGGTACTGGAAAGAAAGCACACACTCTGGATAAGCATGAACTGAGAAAAGAGGCTGCATTATCTATTTTAGCGTTTAATCTTTACCAAGCTGTCTCATGTCATAATGTTCGTCTTTTCTCCCCCCCCCCTCCAATTTTCATTTGAGTTTGTCATTATTAATTTTTGATGATAAGAACGATGCCACAAGGCATTGTTTCTTAAAAATGCTTCAACTGCTCCTTCAGGTCCAAAATCTACATCAATATATATAATTTTCCTGATCTCCTCAACATTTTCCAAAAATAAAGCATACACCTTTTATGCATTGAGTCCTCCTTTTTGTGGATAATTTAAGGCAAAACCCCAAATTAGTGCTTGAAAATTATTCTTAAGTGTGAGTTACGGATAGAAAGAACCTCTGTAAAAAATGAATCTGTATATTCAATGTTAAGTATTGTTAATAACACAAAATGTGAACAATATTTCTATGATAACATGTTTCCAGACTAAACCGTCCGCATTTATGCTTTAATGAGAAAAATACTGATATCTCTTTATATGTTTACTTTGATTGCAAAAACTGTATATGGTAGGATGTCTTGTGATACAACAGGGGGGCATTTCATGAAGCAGTTTGGTCAGATATTTTTTTCTGACAAACTGTTACAAACTACAGAAATCCTTGCATCTGATTGGCAGAGAGCAAATTTGTCCGACAACTTGTCGGACAAAATGCTTCATGAAATGCCCCCAGACCTACACATATTATGCATAAAATGTGATATCCTGAACATTTTTTTCAAGTCACTCTCCCAAAAGTGTATATATAGGACCTTGAAGTTTTTCTTGTGTTTGTTCCTGGCAGACTACTAGTACACAAATGCTCCAATCCATGATGACCTAACGGAAATTAAGGAAATTAAAATGAATATACTGAAAACCAAAACTACAGATACTAATAACTTACTTCATTCTTCTCTCCCCACCCCACCCCTTCTTTTTGGTTTCTTGATATACTAGTAGATCTAGCTGACTTTGATAGTTGTCATTATGTAACATCATCCTCAATTGACAAGGCGATAAATCTTAAAGGGAAGGTAAACCCAAAGAGCAATGTGGATTGAGTGAAAGCAGCAACATTAGTAGAACACATCAGTGAAAGTTTGAGAAAAATCGGACAATCGATTCAAAAGTTATGAATTTTTAAAGTTTTGGTGTTGGAACCGCTGGATGAGGAGACTACTAGAGGATATGACGTATGAGTGGACAACAATACAAAGAAAATGTAAAGGATATTCAACAAAAATTCACTTTTCTAGAATTATGAAAGAGCAGTGGACCAACCGCTTTCAGAAAGCAGGGGGAATAATTGCTACCCTTAACATATGTCAATATCAAGTTGATGGAATTTGTAATTTTCATGAAAAATGGATTTTTGTAGTATTTTATTTTTATTTTCTTGATATTGTAGTCCACTCATACGTCATAACCTCTAGTAGTCTCCTCATCCAGCGGTTCCAACACCAAAACTTTAAAAATTCATAACTTTTGCATCGATTGTCCGATTTTCTTCAAACTTTCACTGATGTGTTGTACTAATGTTGCTGCTTTCACTCAATCCACATTGTTCTTGGGGTTTATCTTCCCTTTAACAATCATTTCATTATGCTGCTGGACTAATGGGGTTAGTTGAACTATATTGTTTTTAATGTACTATACTTTTTCCTCCTATCAATCACATGTATTTTGGGTGGAATGTATTTTGACGTAAAGCATCATAGAATCAACCGCCTTTGGGGTCCGGAATTTTGTCATATTATATTGTGATTTAGATTCTGCTCTAAGCCGATTTTGTTTTATTTCTATCAACTTTTTAAACTTCCCCATAGACTTTGTTCACCAGCCAACTACATCCCACCCTCTTTGGATAATGTGAACCAATCAAACATTGCTTTTACTTTTTAATAACATGTCTATACATAGCTATCAGACCAAAAATATTCAAACCGCTTTAAGTCTTTATGAGTGAAATTACAAATATCAATATATTTTTAAAAATATTCAAATTGTCTAAATTCAACTTCATCTATGAAAACAAACTTTTAACCTTTTTAAACATTTGAATACCCCCCATAAGAAATAAGAAACATATAGAGAGGGGAAGTGCAGACTATAAAAATTGCTTACTGGAACCAGGTAATCCCTGCGCTAAACCTATGGAATTCACACAATCTTGGAGGAAACGGGTTAAATTTGTTAGGAAATATGTAGGGCAATACCCAAAACCTTAAGTTCTCAATGGGATATGCAGCTCTTCTACTGGTAAACTAGTAGTTCTGGGAGAAAAAAATGAGCTGTGACATAGTCCTACACCTGGCTCAGTCATTGCCCAAGATTTAAATTATCTGAGCCAGAGTCACATGTCACTCTTTGCCATTTCTCTACAGGAGGTAGACAGTACTAAAAAAATCATTTACCAGAAATTATATCAAATTATTTAATGAAAAGGTGCTTAAGAAAACTGGACTATTCCAACACACCTCCCTCACGTCTGCAACACAGACTAACCACCTGTTACCATAGGAAAACCAGTAAAAATGGTGTATTACTGTAAACATGCACATAATATGTCGTATTATGGGTCTGAATTTTAAGACTAGCAACCGTGTACATTGCATTGCATTGTACAGAAACCTGGCGAATGCTCTGTGTATAGTCTTTGAATTCAGACATTATTGTTATGTACAAATTAAGGGCATTTTCTCATTTTTTCTGTTAGCGGATTTCTTGGAGCACCCCCTAATTTTGATCCTCATATATATACAAATGTCTGAGGAAAAAATTACACTTTTGTCCGGCGTGTCACGATTATCAATATATTTGTCACTAAGCCACCCCACTAATATGACATACTACAGACTGATGATACAGTTGTTTACCTAAATTTAATTACACTTTTGTATGCTGATGATACCATAATTTTAGCAGAGTCAAAAGAAGATATGCAAAAATCATTAGATACTCTTTATTCTTATTGTAATGAAAAAGACCTGAATATAAATGTATCCAAAACTAAAGTTGTTATATTTTCAAAAGGCAAGGTGAGAAACATCCCCTCATTTCACATAGGAAACTCATGCATAGATGTTGTAGATGAGTATGTTTATCTAGGTATTACTTTCAATTATAATGGGAGCTTTGCTAAAGCCCAGAAAAAACTGTATGATCAAGCCAGCAAAGCTATGTACTCTTTGATAGCTAGATGTAGGAGACTTGCTCTCCCTATTGATATCCAACTTGACTTATTTGATAGTCTAGTACTACCAATTCTTACCTATGGTTGTGAGATTTGGGGCTACTCTCATTGTCACCTCGCCGAAAAGCTCCACCTGAAATTCTGTAAAATAGTTCTTAGCTGTAAATTGTCAACTCCTACCTGCATGGTGTCAGGTGAACTTGGACGCTATCCAATAGCAAACCACATAAGGTACAGAATGGTTAATTTCTGGGCAAAACTCATACACAAAAGCGAGAGTAATATTGCCTTTACCATCTATAGTCTTATTTTTCAGATGCATAACACCCAAGGTTATCAGTCAGAATGGTTAGAATGTGTTAGAAGAACTCTTTCAGATTGTGGTTTTAGTGGGGTTTGGTCATCACAAACATGTAACCTTTCATGGTTGAAAGCCAACATTAAACGAAGATTGGATGACCAATACACCCAAAGTTGGTATTCTTCTATTGAATCATCAAGTGCCTGTATAAATTATAGAATTTTTAAGAAAAAATTTGGCCTTGAAAAATACTTATTAATACTCCCACGAAAATATGCCATTAACTTGACTAAATTCAGATTGGGTTTTACCCATCTCCCCGTAGTACTAGGAAGATTTGGAGATATTAGTTATGATGAAAGGCACTGTACTCTGTGTAAAAGTGAAAAGATTGGTGATGAATTTCATGTCCTTTTTGAATGCAGTTCATTAGAAAATACCAGGTCAGAATTATTACCAAGTTATTATTATACTAAGCCAAATACATATAAAATGGAAAAGCTGTTTAATGTTGCAGATAGAAAGATTTTGATCATACTTGCCAAGTTTGCCCATGCTATTATGGTGGAATTCAAGTCCTCTAAGCCACCATTTTAGCTCCCCCCACCCCCATCTCTCCCCTTCCCCTCCCCGTAGAATACATTTTTTCCCCTCCTAATTCCATGACTCTTAATATTACTGTTTTACTTAGAAACTATAATGTCTTATGCACCATTATTATTTATCCGGTTCCGACTTGAAGGAATGGTTCAATAGTGGAACATAATCGAAGCTTTCAACTGCTTTAAAAACCCTTTGTTATTGTATACTACGATTAAAATGTAACTTTGTTACTTTAGAACCTATTTGTTTAATACAAAGTATTAAAAATTGATAATCGTCTTTGTTTGATATCATAAATCATTTTTTTTTTAAGTTTAGACCTCCCTCTACCCCACTGCTGAACCTTCCCTTTAAGTAACTACATAGTAATTAATTTTGCTTACTGCCAAGAAAGCCTTGATTCACAGATTGAGTGACGGCTGACAACTGTATATACATGTATATATTTTGAACACTATTTGTAATTATGTTCTATATCGTTATAGTATGATACTATGTTTACATTGCATGTTATGTACGTTTAAGCCTTTATACGCCCCCACGGGGCAAAAAGGTGTTATTTTCAATAAAGTTCAAAGTTCAAAGTTCAAAGAAACAGACTTAAAAAGTCGCACTTAGACTAAGATTGACTAGCTAAGTCTGACTTACTAAGTGCGACCTTTGTGAAACACCCCCTGGGTACGGTGTCACAGGCGATCCGTTCCGGCCATGCCATGCGCCAGTAGATAAGTTCCGCCGGAACGAATCGGCGGAATTTGGATCTCCCGGATGCGTTTTTTTTTTAGACGGCACAGATTGGGGTATGATAAACACGTTGGGTTAGGGTTAGGGTCCCCAATCTGTGCCGTCCAAAAAAAACACGCCTCCCGGATCCAATCGGCGGGATTTTTGCCTCACCGCCGATACGATGGCCTACCGCCGATTCGATCTCTACCGCGGACCGTACAATGCATACAAAGTGGTAATGGGGAAACACCCCTTCAGTAAAATGTACTCTTCCAGTCTCCCTCCACATACAGCCAATGAACTCACCGATCCCAGAATGAACTCGCCAAACTAAGAAATGAACTTCTCCAAATCTCACCAGCCAACCGAACAAAGCTGCCAATTTGAGACCACAGATAAAGACTTGTGATAGAAATCAATCACAAGTTTTTTGTGTGCTGCATGCAATGCAAGTTGCGATTGATTTTAGTCTGGGTGCCAAAGGCTGAACCTTGTTTTGCCGTCCACCCAATGTTTTTTGATGGTTTTACCCTATTTCTGGGGTGCTAAATCCGAATCTGCATGATGCAACTCTTGCATCCTTGAGGGTTTTGAGATATTCAAGATGGCCGCCAAAATGGCCGCCCAAACCGGAAATTGCCATGTATATCCTTCTAAATGGTGAGAAATTGAAAAAAAAAAATCACGGTTTTACCCTATTTCGAGGGTGCTGAATCCAAATCTGGATGATGCAACTCTTGCATCCATGAGGATTTTGAGATATTCAAGATGGCCGCCAAAATGGCCGCCAAAATCGGAAATTCCTATGTATTTCCTTCTAAATGGTGAGAAATTGAAAACAATTTATGGTTCTCAGCTATTTCGAGGGTGCTGAACCCGAATCTGGCTGATGCAACTCTTGCATCCTTGAGGATATTGAGACATTCAAGATGGCCGCCAAAATGGCAGCCAAATTACCCAGAAATTCCTATGTATTTCCTTCTAAACGGTGAGAAGTTCAAAATAATTTATGGTTCTAAGCTATTTCGAGGATGCTGAATCCGAATCTTGCTGATGCGACTCTTGCATCATTGAGGATTTTTAGATATTCAAGATGGCCGCCAAAGTGGCCGCCAAAATGGCCGCCAAAACCGGAAATTCCTATATGTACTTCCTTCTTAGTGGTGAGTAATTGAAAACAATTGATAATTCGAAGCTATTTCGACGGTGCTGAATCCGAATCAGGATGATGCGACTCTTGCATCGTTGAGGATATTGAGATATTCAAGATGGCCGCCAAAATGGTAGCCAAATTACTCGGAAACTCCTATGTATTTCCTTCTAAATGGTGAGAAGTTCAAAACAATTTATGGTTCTCAGCTATTTCGAGGATGCTGAATCCGAATCTTGCTGATGCGACTCTTGCATCATTGAGGATTTTGAGATATTCAAGATGGCCGCCAAAATGGCCGCCCAAACCGGAAATTCCCCTGTATTTCCTTCTAAATGGTGAGAAATTGAAAAACTATCGATAGTTTTACACTAGTTCGAGGGTGCTGAATCAGAATCTTGATAAAACTCTTTTATCCTTAAGGGTTTTGAGATAATAAAGATGGCCACCAAAATGACCGCCAAACTCACGTGTAGAGTAGAGACTCCCATTTTCCTTCTAAATGGTGTAAAATTTTAAACAAACTGATGGTTTTACCCTATTTTGAGTTTGCTGAATTTCAAGCTGCAAGATCCAGCTCTTGCATCCTTAATGGTTTTGAGATGATAAAGATGGCCGCCAAAATGGCCCCAAATGGCCGTCAAAAACGGAAATTCCCATTTAGGCCCCCTAATTCGGTCTAAATGGTGTAAAATTGAAAACAATTGGTGGTTTTACCCTATTTTGAAGGTGTTGAATCCGAACCTGGTTGATGCAACTCTTGTGTTTTGGGGGGGTTTGAGAATTCCAAGATGACCGCCAAAATAAGTGTCAATATTGAAATTTTTGAGACCCTATTCAGCACCCTCGACATTTTGTTGTTGCCATTTTTGCGTTCCTTAGGGTTTTGAGATGACCCCAAGATGACCGCCAATTTAATTGGCAGAAATTGAAATTCCAATGTTAATATATATTTTTTTCTAAATGGTAAAAATTTGAAAATGAATTGATGGTCTCACCCCACTTTGAGGGTGCTGAAGGTTTTGAGATATTTACAAATGTCCTGTATAAATGGAAATTCCTTGATATTTTCTTATAAATTGTGAAATATTGTGCTATAAAGTGAAGCGAGTGATTAAAAGCAACAATCCGCATTCTTGAATTCAACTCGGTTGAGCAAATTTGTCAAATCAGCCAACAATTAATGGCATCCAAAATGACTGTCACAATGGTATTGTAATATACTGACATATTCCACTATGTCTCAAACGGAACTTTAACACGTAATGGAAAGAAAATGATATTGACATCATACTGAAACGTACAAACACAAAGATAAGACTGAAAATTTCTTTATGCACAATAATTGTTTTGAGTAATGCCTGTGGTAGCCAATAAGGGCTCCGCAGACTGATGTGAAGTTAATCCTTTTGGGTTATAAGAGTAATATTAAATTATGGCCTGCTGGTATTTGGTGTTCAAATTTGTCTTGTATTCTTATGAGTCTCGCCGCGTACTCTTATGAAATTTGTAACATATTCTGATTACGTCACTAGAAATGGTTGCATCCATGACCACTATAGTAGATATCAATATAAAGGTAGTTTCAAAAGCACTCTGCGTGATTATGATATTCGTAAGTACTGGACTATCAAATATTACCTTACATGTTGTTGTTTGTTTGTTTGTTTGTTTGTTTTACTGCGCGTTACCTGTGATTTTTCCAACCCCTCGTGTGTATGATATCGTCGCTTGGGCGACAAGACCCTGTGTATCTGAAATTTAAGTGAAAATGACATTTTTGAATAAACAGATAATCAGTTAATGATGTCCTGTCCAAATCTTTGCTGTCTTCACCCAAAGAATGAAGCTACCATGGCATGTCAAAGGAAAGGTTCTCTCATTGTTATAGTGCTTTGGCTGCCATGTTTGTTTGCTTTTTGTTTTTGTTTTTGTTTTTGTTTTTCTCTCCTGAACATGTGACATTTTGCAATTGTAGATGCGAGGTTTGTCGCCCCATATATATATATATATATATATATATATATATATATATATATAATATTACATCATATTGAAGAAAAATTTGAAGCAGAACAATAAAAATGTCCAACTCTTGTCTTGGACAATGTCATCAAGACCACCAATATAAACCAATTAACCAATGTGAGTGTTCATGGATGAAACGATTAAAATTGTTCATGGATTAAAACAGGTAATATTGGGAATCTCGGTAAACTTCTCTACATCACTATTACAATATGATCGAGATGGATATGTCTTGTCCGCTGATTGTTAGTGTTCAAAATATATCCATGATATGTAGATGAAACAGTGTAATCTTTCAAATATTCAACCGCATCTGTAGTCTTGCAGGATTCATTCCTGGCACAGCTGTATCTTACAAACTCCAAGATATCCGGTGAAGCTGGTTTCACTGTACAGCAAGTTCAAACTGGGATGTACAATATGCATTCGTTTATCAGCAGAGTATGGTTGGGTTTAGATTTTGCCATTGACGAAAACCTAAAAATAGGGTAAAACCATCAAATGTTATCAATTTCTCACCATTCTGCCGAGCATTTTGGCGGCTATCTTGAATATCTCCAAACTCTTAATGATGCAAGGGTGGTTTCGTCCAGATTCGCATTCAGCACAGTGATCAAAATAGGGTGGAATCATCAATAAAATTGCTCTCAATTGCGAAATATTAAAATTGAAATACGTGGAAATTTCCGGTTTTGGCGGCCATTTTGAAATCGGAATAGAATAGAACCATCAATTGTTCTCAATTTTGAACCATTGAGAATGAAATACGTGAGAATTTCCGGTTTTGGCGGCCATTTTGACGGCCATCTTGAATATCTCAAAATCCTCAAGGATGCAGGAGTTGTATCATCCAGATTCGGATTCAGCACCCTCCAAACAGACTAAAACCATCAATTGTTTTCAATTTCTCACCATTTAAAAGGAAATACGTGAGAATTTCCGATTTCGGCGGCCATTTTGGCTGCCATCTGGAAAACTCAATATCCTCGAGGATGCAGGAGTTGCATCATCCAGATTCGGATTCAGCACCCTCGAAATAGAGTAAAACCATCAAAAAGCATTGGGTGGACGGTAAAACAAGGTTAGGCCCAAAAAGTGGCTTTGGCACCCAGACTATTTGTGTGATTGAAAAGTGAACGTTTTGCAAGATAATTAGAAAGCGCAAGTTAAACTGTAAGGTGTTGTTGAATTAATATGCAATAGCGCCATCTATGATAATAAACAGTATAACTGCAACTTGTACTACTACCATGGTTCGTTGAATTTAATGCTCCTCCAAGTACAGTGCACTCCCGTTATAACGAAATGCTCGGGACCGGCAGTTTTCTTTCGTTATAACGAAATTTCGTTATAACCGAACAAATACAATATATAACGGAAACAAGGAATAATTAATGAACCACGTACCAATACATATATCATATTCTGTTTGCTGAATACTCATCATACACTGGAAAGCTATGTGAAATGTGATGGGACAACTGTATTACAATAATAAGCGCAAGTTCCCCTCAGAAACTGTGCGTGACACAAGGAGCGAACACACAGTCGTGTGAAGCGTTCACCCATGCAGAGACGCTATAAATGCTTGTTCCGCTACATATTTTCGAAAGCAATTCGCATTTCGTTATAACGGAGCACATTTCTTTTGTTTTTCTTTGTCTGTGGCGCTCGGAAAAGACTTCGTTATAACGGAAATTTCGCTATAACCGTGTTCGTTATAAGCGAATTTTGTACCATAGACTTTAATGGTGATAATTTTGGGGCCAGAAGATTTACTTCGTTATAACGAAATTTCGTTATAACCGTGTTCGTTGTAACGGGAGTGCACTGTATCAACAAACTAACGTTGTGTTTCTCCTTAATTGCGTGGTGGCAGCGCTGGAATACTACCAACAGCCTAAGTTAAATCTTGCCCATCACAGGAAGGAATTCTGCTGAGATAAAACAGCCAAGTCCACCGTAAACGTAAGTTTTTACTTAGGACTTCAATAGCAATTAGTTTGCTACGGCCAAAGTGCCAAAGCAATGGTGCTTGGGTAAAATAGAAACCATCACCTCGTTTGAGAGTTGGAGACAGAATCTCCTGTACACCCTAAACCTCGACCAGCACTTTGCACCCTTCCTAGGCGAGTCAGTGACATGGTCCAAAAAGACCAAGACAAATCCTAATCGGGGCTTTGTTGATGACACTAGCTCTGTCCCCACAGATTCTCGCAAAACAGCTCAGCAAAAGGCTGTCATGCTTGATCTCATGCTAGGACAGATAGCCAATTTCTGTCCTGTGACTGCGAGGAACTGTATAGTCCGCAGTTCCACTTCACTCAATGACATTTGGTCAAAAATTCGTCTCCATTACGGTTTTCAGTCTACCGGTGCCCATTTTCTTGATTTTTCTAACATCAAGTTGGAAAGTGATGAACTGCCAGAGGACTTGTACCAAAGGATACTTGCCTTTGTAGAGGATAACCTGCTGACCTCAGGTGAAGGTATTACTCACCATGGTGATACCATTACAGAAGACGAAGAGCTCACTCCAACTATCGAAAATTTCATAGTGTTGCATTGGCTCCAATTGCTTCATCCTGATCTCCCCCAGCTCACGTACCCTTGCTTCTCTTAAGCCTGAGATATCTCAGGCCCTCACTAGTCTCCTTGACTCAGTTGAGTGTTCTAGGGCCATGCGTGCCGCTGCCCTTCCCCCGCGCAATCGCAATCAATCTAACCCTAGGCGCGCTCAACCACAATCACGTGTTCGACCTCGCGCTAAGCCTGCTAGGTCATGCCCCCTCTGTCTCCAGGCTGGCCGCCCCAGCAATCACTTTCTTAGTATATGCCCCTACCTCCCAGAATCTGATAGGCAGTACATGGCTAAAGCCCACCAGGTTGCTAAGATTTTTGATAGTGATGAGATGCTTGCGGATGACATTGAACCCCAGGACACTCAGGTTGACCCAGAGGCGGTGTCTGGGCCAGACTCCAGAGACTCCCCTGCTACACTCAGTGTTCAGGTGCGTCAGTCTCCTTACTTTGACGCTTTTTACAATCATCATGTTGTTCGTGTCACTGTTGACAGCGGTGCAACTGGGAACATGATGCGGGCCTCTACAGCACATGTACTATGATGTAGTGTGGCTCCCACATCCCAGTCTGCCCACCAAGCCGATGGATCATCCCCCTTAAAGGTTGTTGGTGAAACCCATCTCACGTTGTCTTGTGATAGTCGCGTTTTCCATTTTGAGGGCTTGGTTGTGGAGAATCTGGATGTTGAGGTCCTTGCTGGGACCCCATTTATGGAGCGCAATGATGTGGCTATTCCTACTGCTAAGCGGCAGATATCATTGGATGATGGCACTGTGTACTCCTATGGTTCCACTGGGAAGTCAAAAGTTGGCCATGCTGTTAAGCGTGCCTACGTTCTCCGAGCTCCTTCTAAAACCATGACTCTCTGGCCAGGAGAATTCCTTGAGCTTGCCTTGCCTCCCCAGTTTGCAGATGATGAGACCTTTGTGTTAGAGCCTCGCACAGACTCTCCTCCACAGGGCGCCTCAGACAGATTGGGAATGCAGATCTTACCAGCGATACTTGGGACCACCTGGGGAACCGGGAGAAATTCTCGCAGGGAGGGGGTAAATTCTCGCAGGGAGGGGGTACCCCCTCCCTGCGAGAATTTCTCCCGGTTCCCCAGGTGGTCCCAAGTATCGCTGGTAAGATCCGCATTCCCAATCTGTCTGAGGCACCCTGTATTATTCGGCGCAATTCACATTTGTGTCAGGTCAGCCCCATGTGTATGGAGGATACAGGTCTATCTACCCCACCCATCACAGGTCAGCTTGCAGCGCCCCCACCCCGCCTCATGGGGAAGGCTCCTCTGCCCAGTCTGCTGAATCAGTGATTCTCGATCCAGATGGGATTCTCCCAGCACAGACTAGGCATGGCACTTCATGCCAAGTGTGAAAGTGTGTTTAGCTCCTCTTACAAGGGTTATAACGGTGCTTCTGGACCATTCCAGGCTGTTGTGAACATGGGCCCAGTCCAACCACCTCAACGCAAAGGGCGGCTCCCCTTGTATTCCCATGACAAGCTTGTTGAGTTACAGGATAAATTTGATGACCTGGAGAAACTTAGTGTTTTTGCTCGTCCAGAGGATATTGGTGTCACTGTTGAATATGTCAACCCATCCTTCTTGGTCAAGAAACCCAATGGCGGTCACCGGCTAGTCACAGCCTTCGCTGATGTAGGTCGTTATTCCAAGACTCAGCCCTCGGTCCTCCCTGATGTTGATTCTACATTGCGTAAAGTTGGTCACACGTGGAAGTACATTGTTGCATCAGACCTTGCCAGTGCATTCTATCAGATACCCCTTTCAAAGGAGTCCATGAAATACTGTGGTGTTGCTACACCCTTCCGAGGTATCCGGGTATACACCCATTGTGCCATGGGTATGCCAGGCTCTGAGACTGCCTTGGAGGAATTGATGTGTAGCATGCTTGGAGATTTGTTGGTTGAAGGCGTTGTTGTCAAGTTGGCAGATGATCTGTACTGTGGTGCCGACACACCACAATCCTTGCTGCAGAACTGGTCGCGGGTACTGCAGACCCTAGCTGCCAATGTTATGGCCTTCACCTGTCCCCGACCAAGACTACTGTCTGTCCCAGGACTACAACTATCCTAGGGTGGATCTGGTCTGAAGAAACCCTCCATGCAAGTCCACACAGGATGACAACATTGTCAACCTGGTCTGAAGAAACCCTCCATGCAAGTCCACACAGGATGACAACATTGTCAACCTGCTCCCCTCCTACTACGGTGAAGGGCATGAGATCGTTTATTGGCGCGTACAAGATGCTTGCTCGTGTGCTCCCCCAGCTGTGCTTCGTACGTGAGCCCCCTTGATGATTCCATTGCTGGCCTAAAGTCACAAGACCGCATCCACTGGACAGATGAGTTGCATGGTGCATTCACCAAGGCTCAGTCCGCCATTCAGTCTTCACAGACTATCACTCTGCCACGCCCCTCTGACCAGTTGTGGATTGTCACAGATGGGTCAGTCAAGAAACATGGCCTCGGTGCCACCATGTATGTGACAAGAGATAAGAAACCCCTTGTGGCTGGTTTTTTTAATGCTAAGCTGCATGGCCGCCAAGTCACCTGGCTCCCAAGTGAGGTGGAGGCACTGTCAATTGCCACTGCCACCAAGCATTTCAGCCCGTTCATTATTCAGTCACATCACCTTGTCTGTATCCTCACTGACAGCAAACCATGTGTTCAGGCCTATGAAAAGCTGTGCCGTGGAGAATTTTCTGCTAGTCCCAGAGTCCTAACAACTGTGAGTAGGTACCAGGTATCCATTCGCCATCTAGCTGGCACTGCGAATGTACCAGCTGATTTTGCCAGTAGGAATGCTCCTCCATGTCAAGAGCCCAAGTGTCAGGTTTGCTCTTTCATTGCTCAGTTGGAGGGCGCCGCTGTTCACCGCAATACCATAGACGAAGTTCTGTCTGGACGTACACGCATGCCATTCACATCCCGCAATGCGTGGGCGCGGATTCAATCTGAATGCTCAGACCTCCGTCGTACACATGCCCATCTCAAGCAGGGTACCCGCCCTTCAAAGAAATTGACAGATATTCGCGATGTGAAGCGTTACCTACAGGTCGCTACCATTGCTAGTGACGGCCTCCTTATTGTCTGGCAAGAACGCGCGTTCCAGCCACGGCAAGAACGTATTGTAGTTCCCCACAGGGTGCTTCCTGGCATCCTCACTGCCCTCCATCTCCAACTGAGTCACCCTATCCCACACCAGCTCAAACAAGTGGTGTCTCGGTATTTCTACGCCTTGGACCTTGATGCTGCCATTCAGCAGGTAAGCCTAGGTTGCCACTGCTGTCTCTCACTTCGGAATGTTCCTCATGCTGCCACACCCCAATCCACAAGTGATCCGCCATGTGTGGTGGGTGTATCATTTGCAGCAGACGTCATCAAGCGTGCACGACAGCTCATATTCGTCATCAGAGAGACAGTGACATCATATACCTCATGCATGCTGATCCCAGATGAATGTGCTGACTCCCTCCGCAATGCTCTACTCCATTTGTGCCCACCTTTACGACCGCTAGAGGGCCCTCTTGCTGTAGTGTGCACAGATCCAGCCCTGGGCTTCGCAGCCCTCCGGAATGATGAGTTGCTTCGTAGAAAGGGGATTACCCTCGAACTTGGTCAACCCACAAACGTCAACAAGAACCCTGTTGCTGAAAAAGCAGTAAGGGAACTGGAAGACGAACTACTCCGTGATGATCCACATGGTGGCCCAGTTACCCCCCTTGCCCTTGCTTTTGCTACAAATCACCTCAACAGTCGGCTCTGTGGTAATGGCCTATCTGCTCGGGAGCTTTGGACTCAACGTGATCAGTTCACAAGTGAACAGATTCCTATCAAAGACCAAGATATCATCATGACTCAACACAACCGACGTCGTGCTAACCATGCTCCAAGTGTCAAGTCGAAGGCACCCACACGACCGCCCCCTTCACCAAAAATCACCATTCACGTTGGGGATCTTGTCTATCTCCGCACGGATCGATCCAAGATGCATTCCCGACCCCGCTACCTCATTTGTAGTATTGAGGATGAGTGGTGCAACGTTCGCAGGTTCGTCGGTAACCAACTTCGATCCACATCTTACCATGTGCGCCGTTCTGACTGTCTGAAGGTTCCGTCAGATGTCCCCACTTTACCTTCTCGGTCCCCTGAATCTGATGGTGATGATGTGAGCGACCTACCCATCGTTGATGCAACAGATCATGCGAGGCCCCCGCCACATCCTCCTGAGGTTTCTACAGTAACGGATGACCACATGCCCCCTCTGCATCCCAGTGCTATCACTTCGATACAACTTGACCTCCGGCCACCGGAACCCCCCGATATCCCACATGAACTGTCTACCCCACATGATGAACCTATACCCCCACCCACTCCTCCAGACAATTGTCTGAGACCTGGTGTGCCCTCACCTATCCGACGATATCCCCAGCGCAGCCGACATGCCCCGCCTTACCTCTCCGATTATGTTCTCAAATAGCTCTGTGCCTCGAGGCCTCCCCCCGGTTTTGTTCGTCAGTGACATGCAATGTAGTCTGAACTTTAGTATTGCTGTTTTACACTACCATGTGATAACCCATGTACATGCAGTTTGTGTAGTAACTAGTGCCTGGTGCTCATTCGATCCCCCGGCTAGTAATTTTTTCAAGGACTGTGATTTTTGTTAAAACATTTGATGTTATGTTTCACATCTACTATATACATTTATTCTTTTGTTGTTTAATAGGTCATGCAGATGATATGTGCTAGCTACAGGCATATCTTTGTTCTATGGGGAAACTCTTTATATCAAGGTCCTCCAAGGAAGGACACTTCTCTTTATTTGTTTTATTAGGTTGTCTGACATCATGCAGATTATGTATGTTAACTACTGGCATGTTTTTGGTATGCAGGGGAAATCTTTATAACAAGATCCTTGGGGCCGGGCTGAATTGTTTGTTATATCAGATATTGTACAATGCTAGTCAAGGCAAATTATGTTATTGTTTCAAAGTGCTGTATAGTACGATTTTAACAGTCAATCTATATTGTATCTTATACAGGGTATAATGTTTGACACATGTCTTTTGTAATTGTTCATGCATCCCCTTTTTTTAATCACATGTCTTCTTTATCAGATATGTCGGTATATCTATAGTTTGTCACCTCAGTTTCTACCATTCCTATGGTGCCGGCTTTATTTCTCTTTCAATTATGATTAATCCACCTTATATTCATGTTTGCCCGATGCGATCAGATGTTCTATCAATATTTTCAAGGTTTGGATTTTTTTTTTTTTTGGTTGCATTATTAGGTGATGTAAACGACAACTAAAACAAAAACAATGATTTGGTTTGTTCTGAGATTTTGTCTATAATAATTGTTTGAGCAGCATTAGTAAGGTATATTTGTATATGAAAGTTGTTATTTTGTATGATACCAAGTAATGGTTATTAATTTTGTGCAATGTGATGTTTGAATAACATATTGTTTCTATGTTGAAGACTGTAAGCAGTTATCTCTTAAGATGCAAGGTATGATACTGGTTTTTTGTTACCCTATATACATGTAATTCATTTAAGGACATAGGTATATGTATGTTGATTTATGATGTTAATTGGAGAAAGTATATTGTAAAAGTTTCGTTTGTTTGTTAGGTGACTTAAACATATACTTTATAGGATTTTTATATTGTGTTTGCTCTCATGTCACTATAAGCTTGTACTGTGAATTTCGGTAATTGTTGCGATATGTAAAACTGTTAATTTTTGTATAATTGCTGCAAGGAAGAAAGAAGTGATTACGCCAGTTAAGGTGTTGTTGAATTAATATGCAAAAGCGCCATCTATGATAATAAGCAGTATAACTGCGACTTGTACTACTACCATGGTTCGTTGAATAAATGCTCCTCCAAGTATCAACAAACTAACGTTGTGTTTTTCCTTAATTGCAAAGCACATATGAAATATTGGAGAGCATACGATTCTAAGAGAAATTCAAAGTACATTATACAAAATCGGTTTGGACTGAAAAAAAAAATACATGTGTAGTGGTCAGATAAGGTGGGTCAATCCTTTAATTAGGGCCTCTTTGTTTATACAGTGCGTATCAACAAAAAAAAAAACGCAACAAGATTTGATTCCAAATTTGTGAAGATTGTGTTAACTTTACACCAAAGTGAGTAGCAACATCTTAAAACCACATATCTCCTCTTTCCAATGATATCTTATTTATGCATGCACGGTCATGGATGGCTGAGTAAATCATTCTTTTCGGACAATGGGTCAAATTGGACATGGGACAAAGTTTAGACACTGCAAGAATTAATACACCTTATTAGAAATAACTTAACAAATGGAATAATGAAATTAATAATCGCAACCTATAACCATTGTCTTCTTTCGGATATCTCTTTTTAACATTACATCCCATGTCCCTCAACATGGCCACCATTCCTTTCCACACAGAGATTTCTCCATCTCACGCACAGCCCTGCGAATCATTGGGGCTTGGTGGCGTAGAGCTTCAAACTCATCAGTGGTTCTTTGTCTCAGAGTTGCAATGTCAGGTGGAGGGGCAATGAAACTTTGCTCTTGAGATAACCCCAAAGAAAAAAGTCACAAGAAGTCAAATCCGGAGATCATGGTGGCCACTCCACATCATGATACAAGGCAATCACCCGATTTCCAAATACCTCAGCCAATCTGTTTCTTACTGCAACTAATCGATGGGCTGGTGCGCCATCCTGTGCCCACCATAGGCGTCTGAACCACTGTTGATTTTGGTCTGAAGACACTCCTTTGTTGCACATGAAAATTATCCATTAGTTCAGGAATCACAAGTTCATTTACAATTTGTAAGTATCCATTTCCGTTCATGTTGTTTTCAAAGAAGAAGGGCCCTAGGTATAATGTCTCACCTGTCTGAACATTTCAACAACAACAAAAAAGAAGAGAATTGAAAAGGATTTATGCTGGTCTTACTAACTGAAACTTGGTCCCAAGTCCAATTTGACCCATTGTCCAAAAAGAATGATTACTCAGCCATCCATGACCGTGTAAGAATAAATAAGATATAATTGGAAAGAGGAGATACGTGGCTTTAAGATGTAATTGCTACTCACTTTGGTGTAAGTTAACACAATTTTCACAAATTTGAAATTAAATCTTGTTGCATCTTTTTTTTTTTGGGGGGGGGGTGGGGGGATACACACTGCCCATTATATCTCAGCAATTTGAGGCTAATTTGTGTCAAATGAACTCTGAATTCCTAAAAGAATTGAATGCTAGTTTATATGCAGGTTTCTCATTATCTGTTTGTTCTGAACCCCCATCTCAGTCAATACTGTACCACCCATTTAATCTTGAACGCCTTAGTTTTCATGATAGTGACTGCGGCCCCAAAACAGATCTTCTGTGATGTTTGTTTGTTTGTTTGTTCTTTTCCGTCTGAGAGGATGGCTGGATAGCCCATATTCAGCTACGTACGTTAAGCTGGTCTTCCATGGGGTCCAGTTGGATGTGAGGTGGGACCACTTCACCGGGTTAAACACCCTGCTCTTTGCGATGAATGAATGAAGCGGTATCTTTTACATGCATGAGATGTTACTCTCTCATACACGGGACCTATCCGAGGTTTAAAGAAAGTAGAGTGCATGCAAAATATGGGGTATCAAAAACTCACGTAAATTTTTGACTTCTAATAATACCCTAACTTGAATATCAAAACAGTGCCTCTGTGTCCGAAATCTGGTGTTCCACAAAAAGTTACATTTTCTCTTCGTACACATTAAGTTTCATGCATACATTATATGCATTTTTTTTTTATGGAAATATATTACATGCACATGTAAAAGGTGTGAAGCCAATAGTGGCAATGGGATAGACAGAAATTAAAAGAGATAAAAAAAAGATCGAAAAACAGCTAGTAAACTACATTGTACCTAGCTGTAACATGAATTGACAGGAAACAGACAGAAATGTGGTTTAATGTACCCCAAAATGGAATCTATATAAATAAAGAGTAAAAATGGTAAAAGCTGTGGGCTAACGGAGAGAAACATATAATTTAATCTAAAAAATAAAGCCAGAGATTGAGAGTGCGAAGGAGAATAATAAGGAGAAAAGGATACAAAGGAAAATGTTATTCATCTCGAGTTACAACAGCTTGAAATCACAAGCTTTAAATCATGAAATTTTAATCCATAAATTGTCTCATTATGGCATACGGGGGAAGGCCTTGGAGTGGTTCAGGAGAACCGAAAAACAATGTGTATCTCTGAATGAGAATAACTCAAGTTTTGAATTTATTAAATGTGGCGTCCCTCACGGTAGTATATAAGGTCATTTACTTTTCATTGTTTATATCAATGACTTCTGCAAATCATCTCACATATTCTCATTTATACTTTTTGCTGATGATTCAAATGTTTTCTTTTCTCATCAAAACCCACTTACTCTCGTAGTCACCGTAAACTCTGAATAGAAAAAAAAAGTAACTCAGGTTCATTATCAGTTATTGAATTCATCCTTACGCAATGAAAAAAGGCATTACAAAGTAATGAAATTCGGCATTATTTCCATAATTTTTCCACAGCTGCATGCAGTCACCAACTGTCCGAAATACTTCCTCAATATCCCCTCTTCCGTTTCTCTTGTTCAGCGTGTAGGCATTCTCTCTCTTTCTTTCTTTAGTTTCTTCCTTTAATTTTGTCTTTGCTCTATTCCTTTCAATCGTATCCCCCTCAGTTTAGTCATGTCATGTTGTTGTGTCTCTGTTGTTTGTTTCATTTTGTCTTATTTTTTGTATTATATGTACTTTCATGTAATTCTAATAAGTATTTTTGAAGATATTTTAGAGTGGTCCAAAATCTACAAGCAATGCTTTTTAGTGGACCTCTCAGTTCTCATTTTTACCCTTCAAACATAACTTTGTAACTGATTCCAGTATGTGTGCATATTCTTTGTTAGTTTGTTGATTAACATTGATTGCCATACTTTGTAATGACGTATATATGCTTATGATTGAATTTTTGATTTACTTTGTGTTGTTTTGTTGAAAGAAAAATAAGAATGAATTAAATAAATGAAATGAAATCCACATGTACAGCTCCATTAGTCCCCTGCATACACATTAACAATTTGTTTGCATACTAACATAAGCAACATTCTTCTTTTTTTTTTCTTTTTTTTTTGAAGTACAGCTGTACAACTTATCAAAACAAAGCTCATGGAAAAAGCATGTTTATCCACGCTGTACCCTACCAGCAAAACCTCCCTCTCTCTTCCTTCCCACAATGTAGGGCCTATATAACTACAGTATTACCATGCTATTTCGTTGAACTATTCTTTAAAGTTTAAAGGCTAATCGCACCACACTGTCTGTGCAACGGTTCCAGAGATCGACTCGTATATTTTACAGTAATTCATTTCTTCGCGCTACTTGTACGAGGCTATGATATGATTCATTTAAAGGGACATTATCACAACGTAAAAATAGGTTTGTCATTAACATCAGTTAAAAAAAAAATGAAGAAATAGCTTGCTCAGATTTTTTGGCTGGTATAGGCATCCACAACAAACAGATATTATTTTGTTTTTAATGAGGCCTATAATACTCGCACAACCCGGATGCGTTTTTTTTTAAGACGGCACAGATTGGGGCATGGCGCGTGTTAAACCTATGGGAAAAACGTTGGGTTAGGGTTTTTGGTTATGGTTATGGTTAGGGTTAGGGTTAGGGTTGGGGTTAGGGTTAGGGTTAGGGTTAGGGTTTGATGGTTAGGATTAGGATTAGGGTTAGGTTTAGGGATAGGGTCCCCGATAGATTTTTAGTTTCCCCAATCTGTGCCGTCTAAAAAAAAAAACACGCAACCCGGATAGGATCGGCGGTTGCGGAACGTTTCTGCGTACTGCCTATTGTGCGGTAAATTCGTTCCGGCGGAACCGATCGACTGAATTCGGCCGGTATATCGGTTCCCCCGGAACCCGGAATAGATCGCCTGTGACATACAAAAAAAAAATATAGCGATTTACGAGTATACAGTAAGGTGGCCGCGCCGGATCTCGGAACAATACAGTATTCCCCTAGTTTGCAGGCACAAACCCTTGTTGGTCGTAAAGGGGTCTGCGCCAAGACTACTATATGCACCACTTCGGCACTGTCCCATAGGCCCTGTGTTGTAGTGGTGCGTGTATTAGTCTTGGCACATGCAGACTCCTAATACGACCAACAAGGGTTTGTGCCTGCAAACTAGTACATGTATTCCCCAGTGAAGACCACCTGCTTGTATTTTTGCCCTCTGACATGCTGAGCTCACCCGGTTGTATGGGGCGCCAAGTGTCGCATGGCCTATTTCGTTACATTATTTCGTCGATGAGTAGAAACCAAAGAGCATCTATAGAGCGCACGCAGTTACCATTTGCAGATGAAACTAAAACCCAGCAGTAGTGCTCTAAAATAGTTCTAAAATGTGAGTTAGGGATAGAAACAACCACTGTAAAAATTTGAATCCTTATAATCGATGTTAAAGGGACTGTACAGTACTGGTTGAGGTGGGGATTCATGTTTTGAACATTCCTAAGTGAAACAATGAAAAGCCTCTTTGATGAAAGAGCATGTAATTTTAAGAAGGATTCAACGTTTATTTGATGAAAATTGGTTTTGAAATGGCTGAGATATCAAAAAGAGTGCTAATAATAAAAGGCGACATGCCACAACTTTATTAGGATCTCTTTGTTTCATCTTGTTTTTGGATATCTCAGCCATTTCAAAACGGATTTTCATCGAATAAACTTTTGATACCCCTTAGAGCTGCATGCTTTTTGACATTTCATAGAGTGGTTTCTGAATATCTCGCAAAACGTTAAAAGCTAAATCCTCACCTCGACCAGAACTGTACACACCCTTTAAATACACAAAATGTGAACAATAGTTATAATAAGAATGCTTCCAGACCAAACCGTCTGCAGTTATGGTTTATTGAGAAAAATACTGATATATCCTTATATTTCAGGATTTATTGCGAAAATTTTATATTTTAGGATGTTTTTTGATACAACAGAATGATGTGCACATAATTATGCATCAAAGGTGATATCTTGAAATTTTTTAAAATCACTGTTCCCAAAGGTAAACTGGACCTTTAATGTCACTTATACGTGCGCTTCTATACTCTTCAGTGGTAGAAACCAAAGAAGTTCTATACGGTAGACCAGCCAAACCTCAAAAAAGGCTCTAGATAAGGATTCGACGGCATTTTTTGTTAATGCTCCGTTCTCATGCTGAAAGTCTTGCAAAAATACTAAGGAATAACGTACGGCCGGATGTCAAGCGCATTTTTAGCACAAAATTCAAAAGCATGTCAAAAATCACGATTTTTATTTTTTGCTTGCATTCAATTGGAAGATCATGAGTTTCAATTGTCCCTTTTAATGAAATTGCAATTTAAATGTGTTTCCTTAGCATTTTAAAAAGTCATTTGGTACAGCCATATAGGCCCTATGAGGCTCTCAAATGTTTGGGTGTTGTTTTCTCGAAATAATATTCACGGATTAATTAACGTTCTGCAAAGTTTTCACCTCCCTGGTTTTTCCAAGGTAAAGAGATTATCTTTCAAAAGTAATTTAACATTTTATAAAACTAGACATGCTTCTTTAATTGAATGTGTCAATATTATTTCAAGTTTTCTTGAAGAAATTTTTACTTTTAATCAAAACTCTGAACATGCAGAAACTCAGAAAATGCATTTTCGAGCATTAAGTAGCCCCGCGCTGCTTGTGTGCGCGCAAATACCGTGTGCGTACGTACATACGTCTACAGGTAAAATCTCTCGCGAGAGCTGAGCTGCATGTTTCGATCGTTCAGTTGGAAACGTGGTGACTGAGAAAAGGGATTATTTCCCTCGAATGTAAGTAAATTAGTAAATAGATACATAGTTCTTTATTGCACAGCTGCATAAGGGAACTTTAAAATCTGTTTTGATCTAACAGTTAGATATCCAACTCTGATCCGAGACTTGGTAAATACCAAGGTTCAAGCGCTAGTAGAATCTAACGTTAGCGCCATTACGAGAAGAAAACACCGGACGATTCCAGGTACGGTTGTGGTGTAGATTTATTACCGCAGCCAAGACGCTTAACACGATTGCCCACCGGAGGGCGTTAGCATTATAAACAACAATGATAATAACATTAACAACAAACAAACATGCTGGCGTGACTACTTCTTTTCTCCTTTGCTTACAAAGCTCAATACAATACTTCTCTCTGAAGATCCAATTCGGCATGTCAAACAAGATTCTTCAATCATTCAATCATTCTTCATTCAAACAAGCAATTCTTGGCAACATGTCTACTACACTGCATAAACAACATCAGTTTATACCTCCAATAAAATGGAGCAAAATATCCTACTCAAACACAAAGAGAGGAAGCTTTATTTATAACATCAACTGACCCTTAAGCTAATAAATCATCACAATTTGAGTAACACTTATAAACGCATCATCTTTTTTTGGCACTGTAAGCTTGATGTTACACATCAACTATCAAATTCTGTCAAACTGCTGAGCAAGTCAAAAACCAGCTTGTAACAAAGAAAAAAAAAAGGAACCTATATACATATATAAGTCATAACATTCCCAAACAGGTATTACGAAAGGTCAAACAACAAATAACTTACATATCTACTTATCCTGCAAATATGCAAACATACAATACTTTTATGCCCTTTTACATAACACATGAACACTAAGATAAAATCATTATAAATTTGTAACAATCACTTCAAACTCTCTTAAACTTTTGTATCAAAATTAAACAACTGTACCACTACCATCATTTAACATACATGTACATACCATCTTCACCACCTTCTCTCTTCAATTCCTTTATGAGAGTGTTAGATAATCGAGACAGAAAAACATAACCACCGCCAGAAGATGTGTTCTTCCATCCCTATAAAAGTATCTAACGCTTTAAATCATAGTACGTAGAGACTAAAATCTCCATTGACACACATGTACACTAGTGAAATCAAACAGAGTATACTTAAAATCCACCATTTTGTAGTTTATAAAAATAAACATGATACACGTATGCATGGAAAGAATACACGAAGCTATGACATATATGCATGCACTTCATATTACCCATAATACACATCAAAATCACTTCATTAAGCAATTATACACGGACAGCTCCCTGCATTAATGATACAATACTTATGCATATAAAAACTTGCAATAACTACTTTATACTTCTACTACAGAATGGTATACTGTTAGTAAAAACACAGAGTCACACGTGGGAATGCTGGACAAGCATAAACACAGGGTCTATAACTATACTCATAATATCAAACCATATAATGGGTGACTTTAGCAATCTGTAACATAAGGATTGTTTTAAAAACCAAACCTAAAAATCTCCACTCAAACAGTGACTTACTCGTCTTAACTGTTGCATAAATATTATCTTCAAAATTATGCATATAACATTTGGAATGCAATTACATGTAATATCAAACACAGAGCATATTGTAACAAGTGCTGCCCAGATCACTTCTTTTTGTTCACTGCAAATTGTAAACTAGAAGCACTCGCAATCGAGCACATGTATCCCCCTAACCCGTCTCCCATACTCCATCTGGATTACTTTGTAGGCCAGAATTTTGTACATGGCAACTGTTGCAGGATACAATAAAATCCAAATAGATGTAGGTGTATAAATTTGACTAAGATACATTTACATAACAAATTAAAAAAAAAAAAATCGGTCAAGAAACAAGGTAGGGTCGCACACACAAGCGGACCCTGTAGAATTTACCTTTTCGTGTATAAAGACAGAACAAGCGAAGGTGCCACCACCAGAAAAAAATATGAGCATCTTCATTTCACTGTAATGCACCTTTTTACCAAATTTGAAAAAAAAATCTTATAAAAAATGTGGCTGATAGAGCACACACAAGAAATAAGCATTGGCATCCAAAGTTGGAACACTGAGGGCGCCGTTACCACAAACTGTTGTGTCCTTCTTGTGGAATGATCACCCATACTTCTCCCTAGCAAGTCTGAATAAAATCTGTTGGGTACAATCAAGTTACGGCAACAGAAGAGGCAATAATAAATCATAATATACACAATACTTTATCGACAAGAGGTATAAAACCTGTATAATCTGAAACTAAAACAAGTATTATACAGATCTTGCAGATCAAAATAATTATAAAGATCTGCATAAAACCTATGTAAAAAAATCCCATGAGGAATCACTCAGATCTCAAATTTGAACAGAAAGTACATATACCCGAGTGAGGATAAAGTGTAAGAAGTATAAAAACAGATTTGGTTTCCCATCCAAAGCAGAGAAATGAAATTGGCTTTACCCAATGATGTAAAACCACACATCTTATAAAAGATAGAGAACCCTCTAAGAACACAACACACTTACATATGTACTAAGAGGACAGAATCCAAAGGCTGGAGTATGACAGGGACAAACTTGCATTGCAGCAATGAAAGCGATCATAACACATGAGTACACCAACTACATTGGTGAAAAGCAAACAATAAGCTGAGGACATTACTGATAAACAGCACTACAGTACAATTGTATCTATTCTCTCTCTTGTCTTGGTTTTTTTTTATGAAAACACAAAAATAATCAGGAAGACGTGTATCTATAAAAAAAAAGGGGTACACGTGGTACAAATACTGACAACTGAAACATTACATTTACTTTCTGATGAAAAAAACAAAAACAAACAAACAAACAATTGTAAATGTTTGGAAAGAGTGAAATACAATCGTACATGTATACCCGATAAAAAGGCATGTTAAACATCTTATTCATCTGTACATGAAACACAAAAGAATGAGTTACTGCATGATTAACATGTCCATCAAAGTCTATTGTCTATACTTTATATACACAAAACGAAATGGGCCAAACTATCCAGGTGCATAGGCAGCACAGATGAAGAGGGGCATGAAATCAGGGTATTAAAGTACCATTCAGTGACCGGTCGACAACTGGTGACGGAAAATCGAATGTTGCGTGGAAATCCCGTCGCCCGTCGCCTATTCCAACGGAAAAATGAATAAAATATCAATATCCTATTTTAAACTGAAAGTGGAACACGGGATAATGGATTTGCTCTGAAATCCTGTTTTCCGTGTTTCATTATCATGAAATGTCAAAAAATGACTCAAAATCCTATTTTCTCAATATTTCATAAAATAGGAAATGAAAAACAGGATATCGGTTCGATATTCGTTTTTCCATTTTCCATTTGCAACGAGCGACGGGACAGTGCCGTATATTAAGAGAGTCTGGCCAACTCATAAATTGGACGCCATGTCGTTACCCAGCGTACAGTGCGCTAGTGGTTTTAGCGTGTGCGCTTGGAGGGTTAAGTGTGTACGCGCAGGCGTCCCAAAGGCACGGTGTTGCTTGACTTTTCTTTCTCTTAGAGAGAGAGAGAGAGAGAGAGAGGATGGGGGGGGGGGGAGGGGGAGAGAGAAAGGGGGTAGGTTGAGGGAGCGACATTCTTTCATTCCATCCATGTTGAACAAAGCCAACAATCAATCATTTTTACACATTCAAATAGACACAAGCACACAGGTATACCGTATAAATAATAGGGAAGCTGTCTAAAGGACATAATTCCTGAATATAAAATGATGAATTATTGCTGTGAAAAGAAAAGAAGAATTCCCAGTAAGTCGTATCGTAAACTTTCACTAGACTGTATGCTATGTATATTGTATTTAGCAAGTTGTCCAGGGAACAAGAATATTGTATAACAATATGATATATAAATTTACAATTCTAGCTGTGCAGAGGATAGACGAATTCCACAGTTATTACTGTTTCGCACGTAAATACATTGTAATCATCAATTACCATCCTATTTAGTCCCATATATGTATGAAACTGACATGAAGGCCGATTAGTATGTAATTCAAAAGGAATTCACCTATATGTACAATGTACAACATGAAAAAGTTACGTCACCGATATTAAGGTATGTAAAATGATCTAAAATTGTTTAAAAATAATATTTAAAAAAAGACATGTTGAACGAAAGCACAAGTACTTTACCTGGATAACATAATATGAGGGATATCCTCATTGACATCTGTACCAAATAATGATGATAATAAAAAAAAAAACCACACAAATAAAGATGTCCTAATGGCGACCGGTACTCCTCCGCCATATTACATTGTTCTCTTAGCAGGTGTAGAGTACGTCTTGACAGTGTTACACGACAGTTTCACATAATTGGCAGAAAAAATGGCAAATTTGTCACTAAATTTTATGCGTATGTATGGATGTCTTTTTTGTTTATGAGAGCAAGTATTAAGGAATTTGAGCATTTTTACTTTTGCTTACTTCTTCTCACTACTTTTTACTTACTACTATTTTCATGGCAATACTTTCAACGGTTATTTTAAAAATATATAGAAAATTCTGTCATTTCAGTATTTTCACCTACCTTTGACCATCATGGCCAAAATCTTTCCCTATCACGCGTCATTGTGTAGTAATGATGGCATGCAAATACGTGTACCATATTTGGTTTTAAGTTTGTGAATTTGGTAATTTCCAAGGTATTTAGGAACTGTATGGGTAATAGTATTTCAACAATAGAGAGTAGAATTTTAACATTACATTTTACCTGACATTGATCCTTGACCCTTACCCCCCTCCCACACCCCCCCCCCCCCCAAAAAAAAAAATAAATAAATAAATAAAATCACGAGAAAATCACGGTCAGGCAGTAAGTTTCGTTTGGAAATACCTGTACTTATACCTCCAGATATTGCATATAGATATGGGGGAAATAGTGATATTTTAAGAATTTAACCATTATATATATGATTTTGACCTTTCACTTTGAGCGTGTTTACACAAAAGTTTATGTCCTATAAGCTAAAAACAAAACTTCGTCCACTCACACAAGCATACATGTCAAGCTTCATTACCTCAAACGGTGTCCACAATATTGATTGCGATATGAAGGACAGACGGAAGGACGGACGGACGACAAAAACAAATGCCTCAGGCGACACTTTCGTATGTTATGGCGGAGACATACAAATGTGAATCAAAACTTGGATAGTCTGAAAGACACCGCGAGGAATAAAAAACAAAACAAAACAAAACAAAAAACAAATTAGATATTTTCCCGTCGCACTCTGATTTCCCGCCTTTTCCTATGTTTTGGATCTGTCGGAAAGCGGTGCATCATTACACTAAGAGCCAGGTCGGTTCGCGCAACGCCATGCTGCGCAGGAAGGCATGACGAATCTTCAGTTTATGGCAATAAGATATCAAAATATCTTTCGTGTTGTACCTTCTACTTCAATAAAGTTGACAACCTTACGGCAATGACATATTCCCACTACACCATGACTGATATTCAGGGGAAATCCCCAAGGCAAGCAATATTAGCGCGTAGCTGCGCGTAATGAACAATGGGCACTGCGTATGAGCTCTGCTCGCGCCCGCGTGATTGACTTTGGTAACGACATGGCGCCTGTAGGTCACGGGACCAGCTTTTGACCAATCACAGGCTTCAAAACACCTAAGCCGAAAACCGAGTTGGCCAGACTCTCTTAATATACGGCACTGCGACGGGATATTGAAGACCGCCCCCAACGGCCACTTTATTTCGACACATAAATCGGTGGTAGCGGTTCGGTATTATACTAGTAGTCCAGTCAAAATAGGGTTTCACCCACCACTAATTGCAACAGTACGAATTCCACTGCGGTGCAACTTGTTATGGGCTCCTAAACACCATACTAAAAGTCCCAAGAAATCCAATGGGGTAAAGTGGCTAAATTTGCATAATATGCAAATTAGCTCCCATAATGAAAAAAATACAGTGTTTCCATGAAAACTATGCTTCTAGGTTTCAGATTGGAAAACCGAAAGTGTTTTAACCTATGTTTACAATGTCAGCTAGTGCGATGCAAACATTTCCATGGACATGATCTGGGCCTCATTTGCATAATATGCAAATTAGCTCCCCATAATGATAAAAATACAGTCTTTCCATGAAAACTATACTTCTAGGTTTCAGATTGAAACACCGAAAGTGTTGAAACTTACGTTTTCAATGTCAGTTAGTGCGATGCAAACATGTCCATGTACATATACTTTGCCTCATTTGCATAATATGCAAATTAGCTCCAATAATGATAAAAATACAGTGTTTCCATGAAAACTATGCTCCTAGGTTTCAGATTGGAACACCCAAAGTGTTGAAACATTATGTTTGCAATGTCCCTTAGTGCGATGCAAACAATTCTATGTACATAATCTGGGCCTCATTTGCAAAATATGCAAAGGGTACCGAGCCAACGGAATATTCAAATGCACCAAAGTGCCCGATATGAGCATATCAAGAGTGTTCAAATGTGATGTTTCAATTTCTCTTCACCAAAAACAAACTTTTCAGCATTAGAAACCTAGCATGAATAATTGTAAGCGAATAATAGTTTGTTATCAGACGGATAATGATAGCTTATCCAATAATTACGTAGAATCAAAGTACGAATATAAACAACTGTCAACATCTATAACTTGTCCAATTTTGTAATTAATGAACTCTATTTGGAGAGTTGCTTATTCGAATCTGGATGATTCAGCTCTTGCACCCTTTAGGGTTTTGAGATATTGAAGATAGCACAGTCAAAGGAAACTCTGTGGGTAGTGACCAAAGTTACCCATATCGATCATATCCCCACGGCCATTTGCAAAACATGCATCAACCAACGCGATTTCCGTTGTTCTAAGCGTACAAGATTTTTTTAAGTCGTTTGGCCGTCTAGCAAAGACTATTTCCATGAAAGTATATCTTTAAAAAGTGGTGCACATGAATCAAAGCGACTCGGATGGAGGTACCCGAATTTATCCCTATACCCTCACAGCCCGGTACAAAACACAGTATATACACGTGAATACAGCTGTTTGAAGCGAAAGAAAGCAAACAAGCAACCCTCTATAACGTCCTTTTCGTTTCATTTCCATTAAATTTCAGTGGAAGTTATAGAAGAATTATTGTTCAACAATATCTATAAGATGAAAAGGTGAAATCCTAAAGGCAATGAAAAACATGCAGTATATACAACAGCGAAAAAAATGTTCCATGGGTACATGCCTCTGAAAAGTTCTTCCGTCTGTCTAGCACTTACTCTTTTATTTTCGTAAAATGCAATTCAGGTAATACAGGAGACGTTGCTTTCGCACTATCTATATTGTTAAAAAGTTGGACATTCAAACGCAAGCCCTTGGGAAGTGCCCAAATCACCCATACCTTGACCTTCGTGGTCCCAAAACAGGTTAACAAAACATGCATTATATGCCAAAGCAAACTCAGTTGTACATGCATGCCCGTAGAAAGTCGTTTTGCCGGGTTGTAAATAAAAACACTTTACTTTTCATGATTTTTAAATGGTAGAGACACTGCTTTATAGTCAAAGGGGTGCACAATCAAAGGCCACCGAGTGGGATGTGTTCAAATCATCCAACCCCCAGGGCAATATAGGAAACATGCACTATCATTTAGCACGAATATGTTCCAATTTTCCAACGGTTGTACAGCAAGTACCCTATTGTTTTCAAGAAATGCAATATAATTAAAAGAAGAAAAAAATTTTCTACCTTAACTTTATTGTCAAAAGGGAGAACATTTCAAAGCAATCCCTTGGGAAGTGTCAAAAATTACACCTCCGCTCAAGCCCCGTAATTACAACACACGGATACTATGAACGCAAATACTGACGTTCTTTGGTGCATGGTCTTAGAAGTATAGTTCTGGCAATACAGCTACACACTTTTATATCGATGAATGTCGTGGAAATGATAGAAGAAGCATTGCTTCACAATATCTATCCAGTAAGAGGATGCACATTAAATTCCAATCCTGTGGGATGTACCCCAAAGTACCCCACCCTCACAGCAATATAGACAACATTGAATATCATTAACGAGAATATACTATATGTTCCAAACGTACATGTTTCAAACTTCGATCATGCCATGCAGCATGGGCACTTATGTTTTCAAAAATACATTGTAGTTAATAGAGGAGACATCCCTTAACGATATCCATATTGTCAAAAGGGTGAACATTAAAGGACAATCCCTTGGGAATGGTCCAAAATTACACCTACGCTCACGCACCCTTAAGACAAAACACAGATATTAGCAACGCAAACACCGTTGTTCTAGCGTGGATGGTTTTAAAAGTAGTCCCGGCAATACAGCAAATACACTATTTATAAATGAAAAGTCTTGGAAATGATAGAAGAGGCTTAACTTTACAAGATCTATACAGTGAAGAGGATGCACATTAAATGGCAACCCTGTGGGATGTGCTAAAAATATTCAACCCTCACGGCAACTTAGAAAACATAATATCATACAACGCGAATATATTTATGTTCCAAACGTACATGTTTTCAAAATTCCATCGTGCTGAATACCAAAGGTCCTTTTGTTTCCAAGAAAGGCAACTAATTAATAGAGGAGACATTGCTCTATAATAACTATATTGTCAAAAGGGCGAACATTCAAAAGTAATCCCTTGGGAAGTGTCCAAATGCACATCTACGCTCACGCCCCCTTATTACAAAACACAGATATTAGCAACGCAAATACCGTTGTTCTAGCGTGAATGGTTGTAAAAGTAGTTCCGGCAATACATCAAATACAATTTTCATCGATGACAAGTTATGAAAATGATAGAAGAAACTTAACTTTACAAGATCTATACACTTAAGAGGGTGCTCATCAAACGGCAACCCTGTGGGATGTGCCAAAAAATACTCCACCCTCACGGCAATATAGAAAACATATAATATCATATAACGCGAATAAATATGTTCCAAACGTACATGTTTTCGAAATTCCATCGTGCCGTATAGCAAAGGCACTTTTGTTTCCCCAAATATGCAACTAATTAGTAAAGGAAACATTGCTCTACAATAACTACATTGTCAAAAAGGTGGACATGCAAAGGTAATCCATGGGGAGGTGTCTAAATTTACACCTACGCTCACGCCCTCTATGACAAGATACGGATATTAGCAACGCAAATGCAGTTGTTCTAGCGTGACTGGTTTTACATGTAGGTCCAGCAATACAGCAAATACACTCTTATATAAATGAAAAGTCATGAATATGATAGAAGAAGATTTGCTTTACAAGATCTACACAATAAAGAGAGCGCTTATTGAAGGGCGACCCAGTGGCGTGTGCCCCCGAAATGCCCTTTATCCTCTTGGCAATATAGAAAACATATAATATCATATAACGCGAGTATATATGTTCCAAAAGTACATACTGTCAAAATTCGATCGTGCCTTATAGCAAGGGTATTTTTGTTTTCAAGAAATGCAATGTAATCAATACAGGAGACATTGCTTTACAATACTTATATAGTAAAAAGTGGTGCACATTTAAAGCGGCCCGTTGGGAGGCGCCCAAAGTTACCCCCTGAACCCCGCGTCCCTATATGCAAAACGTGCATTATGCCAAACATTACGTGAGTACTGTTGTTATGAATGTACTCTTACAGTTACCGCTAATTTGCATTTTATGTAAATTATTTTTGTACGACCAATTCGAAAAGGCATCTATCGTGTTCACTGACCTACAAAATATAAGTTTATACATTTAAATCTTTAAAATTGGATAACGGGAAGCTGAGATCTCTCAATTTCCTCTCATTTCAGGTGCTAATTTGCATATTATGCAAATTTTACTATTTTGCCCGGCTGGATTTTGGGGGACTTTTAATATGGTGTTCAGGGGGCCTCAACAACTTGCTCTGCAGTGAAATTCCTACTGTTGCAATTAGTGGTGGGTTACTCCCTAAAAATGGCTAGATTGACTGGACTATATTATTCAGCGTCTGTACGTGTGGAAGAAGAAGACTATAGTATACCTTGGCTACGATATGCGACGCACCTCATCAAACCATCCAGCCGGCCTACCACACCGGCACTGGGGTCTCTTCCCACCTCCATGGGTGTAGCTCTTTGTAGCGACGTGCTCTGCTGCGAAACGACAAGTTTGTAGAGACTTCCGACCGTAATTATGCGATATTTCCATCTAGGGAAAACCTTTTTCTTCTCCGACTGAAACTGACATGAACTAAGAAAATAGTTTCAGATGAAATCCTCGAATTTCAACAACTTCACCAATCACAATGTCGGTGAAAACGGAGAAAGGAGTTGCGTTTCCCTTTTCAATGTGCTAGGACCAGGATTGTGATTTTGTTTTTGCTGTTACTCTTTATATGACTGCTCTTGGTTGCTATTTTTTTTTTTTTTTTGGGGGGGGGGGCGAACACCATTCACCACAGTGATATATTTCAGTTCGTAGGTACAATTGAATTGAATTTAAGATTATTTCTTTTATATATATTTTGATTTATGATTGATTGATTTATATTTAGTTTTGTTTCCGATCCAACCTTTTTGTCCCTGGGTTTCAGACTTTATGTGTATAGGACATACATATAATTGATCCTGTATTTCACTGTTTTTGTTTTTGTTTTTGGTTGTGTTTTTTTTTTTTAGTCATTCTTCACAAAACCCAATAGTATTTATGAATTTCGGTGCATATTGTTAATTGCACAGTGGTGAATGTATTACCACATAAGGATTTTCATAGAGAAAACGTTGGGTCATGGAGTCTCAGGTTAACGATACACGAAGCTAAGGTTTTGAAATCATTTTTTTTTTTTAATTGTGTATCTAAGATGGTTTGGGTATGTTGATGATACCTGGTATCGTGAATTTGTTGTCTGACGGTGATTGTTTTTTTTTTGGGGGGGGGGGGGGGATGGGGGCAGAAGTTTTGGGTCATCGGATAGGATTTGGGTGCTAAGAATATATTATTAATTAGCAGTGCAGTTATATTTGTTTTTGTGGGTTTTTTTTTTCAGAGATGTACTCTGATAACACTTTTTGTTTTTTTGGTATACTGGAGTGACTTTTTTATGGGGGGGGGGAGGAGGGACGAATACCATTCCCCATAATGATATTTCTAGTTTTATGTACAATAATTCACCTGGTGTACATGCTCAATTTGAAATTATTTGTATTATTATCTACTATTATTATTTTTTATGTGTATGTCTTCAAGTACTTCCTGACGTGCTTCCTTCAGTTGAGTTTGATTGCTTTTTTCCAACCCGGCAACATAGGGAAGCTCACCATCAGGGAAAACCTGACACCTTGTATCCTTAAAGTAATTTGTTTGCTTTGTTTGTTTATCTGTTATCACTTGTATTGTATTGCAAATGTCGAATAAATAATGATAATAATGATAACAATAATAACTTCGTTTTATGTTCACCTGTATTTTTTGTTATTATGTGCAAACATCTAAGATTAGATTCACAAATTTATACACAAAACATACACCAAATGAAACCCTCTGTTGGTTGTGATTCATCCCTTTTCTCACCATTAAATTCTTTAGATGCCCCTTCTTTTCTTGCTTTTTCATGTGATCATTTCATTTCAATTTCATTTGATGGTGCATGTCCAGAAGTAACCACCAGGTGGACCATGAGATTACACTCTATTTTGTTTTATGGACTGTCCACCTGACTGGTCATGACAGAAAATTCAATGTAACATACCGTTAATAAGGCACCTTTTATAGAACAATATTAACTGATTCAATCAGAGATACTAAGTCATGTCCAACAATGAATTCGAGACAACTCACAAGCGCGCATACATAATCAAAGAAAGACAGTTTTCCTCTTTTTTATTTTTTATTTTATTCATTCGTTTTCCACTCATGGGAAGAAATTGCCCTTTCATCTATAGGACTGATAGAGAAGCATGAAAAGTAGGGGCAGCTAAAGAAACATGCGGTGAGAAAAGAGGTGAATCATAACCAACAGAGGATTTCACTTGGTGTATACATTGTGTAGAATATGATTATAAATTTGTTAGACTAATCTTAGATGTTTGCATAATAATAAAAAAAAACTTAGAACGAAGTATGTAGCGCAATGGTCTGGTCATAAATAATAAACAAATTCAAAACAGAGTCTCTATAATTATATAGAATTGCTGAATAGGTTTGGAAATGAGAAGGGCCTACATTGAATAATTTACCAGTTCCATCCCCCCCCCCCCCGAAAAGCTATGATTGGTACTATTCTCCCTGTTGGCCTGGTACAGTGACAAAGGAAACGCAACTCCTTTCTCACGGTTTTCACCGACATTATGATTGGTGAAGTTGTTGAAATTCGAGGATTTCATCTAAAACTATTTTCTTAGTTCATCTCAGTTTCAGTCGGAGAAGAAAAAGGTTTTCAGTAGGTGGAAATATCGCATAATTACGGTAGGAAGTCTCTACAAACTTGTCGTTTCGCAGCAGAGCACGTCGCTACAAAAGAGCTACACGCCATGTGCCTGCTGGACAGTTTGATGAGGTGCGTAGCATATCGTAGCCAAGGTATGGTCTTCTTCATCTAGACGCTGAATAATACCAAACCGCCCCTTAACGCGACGCGCCACCACCCAACCCACCCTTTCGGCACAAGCCCATTATGCCTGCTTATGATTAGAATCTACTCTTCTTCTACGCGTACGCTTACAGTTACCGCTAATTTGCATTTTATGCAGATTATATTATTTTGTATGCGACCCATTCGAAAAGGCATACATCGTGTTCACTGGCCTAGAAAATATAAGTTTATGCATTTAAATCTTACATTTAATTGGATAACGGGAAGCCGAGATTCATGAATTTTCTCTCAATAGATGAGATAATTTGCATATTAATCAAATTTTACTATTTTGCTCCGCCGGACTTTTGGGGACTTTTAGTATGGTGTTCAGGAGGCCTCAAGGACTTGCACTGCAGTGGAATTCCTACTTTTGCAATTATTGATGGGTGGAATACCCCGTAAAGAACAACTAGATTGATAGTGCGCGTATGAAATAAAACCTCATGCAGAAATACGCAGTTTGAACTCCCAAGTTCATTGACCCTACCGGCCAAAAAATCGAAATTCCTTCATAAAATCCATAAAAATTTCCGGATCATTTCTAAAATTTAATTCAATCATCTGTTCCTTGTGTCATTCTCAGCCTTTCCTGAAAGTTTCATCCAAATGAGTTCACAACTTTTTGACTTATTTTGCACACGGACAAACAAACCAACGGTAATGAAAACATAACCTCCTGCCGCCTTGGCCGAGGTAACAAACAACCAACCAAACAAACCAACCAACGCCGATGAAAACAACCTGCCTTGGCGGAGGTGAAAACAAATCTTACCATGGTATACACGTGCACGCATCTACACTACTCTTGTATGACTACACTACTCTTGTATGTTTCTCTTTGCTTGTGCAGAGTAAAAACTACTGATCAGAGGTTTCCAACTCTGCACGAGCAAAGCAAAACCCCTGATCAGTAGTTTTAACTCTGCACGCACAGCTCGAAACCTCTGATCAGTAGTTTTATCTCTGCGCGCACAGCTCGAAACCACTGTGGTTTCGAGCTGTGCGTGCAGGGCCTGTTTCACTAAGCTCTGGGATCAATCCTAAAATCAATTCAATTGATCCCAGGGGCAGTTTTGGGATTGATCATTCCCAAAAAGTTAGGAACTGTTTCACTAAGCAATTTTGGAACGATACGAAGCTGGGAATTGAACCCAAAGTTGGGATTGATTCAGATCTGACCCAAGTTGGAAAAGATCCATTACACTCGCTGAGATGCGCGCTTATGATTGTTACGTCATAATAGCGATGACCTCACACAGAAGCGTCATAATGGCAATGAAGTGATACAATTTGTCATGTGCTCGTATAGTACACAGACGAAAAGAGAGAAGAGCAAAAAAAAGGTACTCATGAAGGGAAGGAAGAAAGAAAAAAGGAAAGAAAGGAAAAAAGAAAATAAAAAAGAAGAGGGTGAGCAAAGTGCCATATGTAGGTTAGTAGTAACACGACAAGACAAAACATGTTGCCCATTATAATAATATAAAAACCTCTCAAAGCATGAAATGATCAATACATATGTTGAACCTCGTACAGAATTTTGTGCTAGTTTCTCCTATACGCCACCTTGGGCATTTAGCGAACATGATGCAGTAGTATATACACTGTATATATATATATATATATATATATATATATATATATATATATATACACACACACACACATTTATAAAACGTATTTGTTCCTCTCACATTGAGGACTGCAATTGTTGTCATTTAATGTTCGGAACAGTATTGCATTCTTTATTTGGTATTGTTTGTTTTTTGTTTGCCATTTTCTTCTTTGTTGACATATTTGAGCATACATGCATGTACATGTATGTATCTATCTTTTCATCTTTGAAGCGCCATGAGCACTGAAAGGTGGACCTGTGCGCTATACCAGTAGCCACTTTTATTATTATTTATAATCATTGTTAATATTATTATCATATGACTACATTGCATATGTATTTACATAGATACAAAAAATTCACAGTGTGCCAACAAAACCATCAACCTTAGCTCTCGATAAAACAGCAATCAACTACAGCACTCGAGACACTTTTGAATAAGTCAACAAATATAACAATATTCACATTTCATGCAATTTAATCAGGCGATGTCAAGATGCCACAGGAAAAAAAAATGCAATGAATACACACTCTTCACATTATCTGAAAGCCTGTACTTGGGTTTCAACACCACTACATCACATTCACACGTGAAGGGCAAATCATTTGCATCTGGGTGTGTTAAAATCTCATAGAAGAAACAATGGTAATTGAACTCATGAATGAATAAAATATAAAAATCAACACCAATGAAATTTTTGATATGCATCTTTCTTCTATATACAGTAGCTTTCCTCTTCTCTTACAAGTGAAAAAAAAATATTCAAATTCAAATCACATTCATGGTAGAAACATACACATTACAACATGAGACAACCTCGTGCATTCAGATACTCCCTCTTTTAAGCCTCCAACACAAGACACAATTTTTTTTTCAATGTTAAAGGTCAAGAGTGAAGTAGCATATGCAGAAAAAGGAAAATGGAAAGGAAAGTAGCATATTACGCACACCAGGGAGAATGAAAATTAGAGAATCATAGCACTGTAAGAAGAGAGCAATACGAAAATTAAATCCCAAGAGAAATTGAGCAAGAAAGACGAAGTATGATATACTTGGATTTGAGAGGGGGTGGGAGAGACTAAAGATTTATGACTCTGACACACATAAGACAAAGAAAAATGAAGGAAGCAAGGACTATGACTAAAATGGCTTACTCATTGCCTCAGATGGTTCCGTTTTGAATCTAGTCAGATAAAACAAATACATAATGAACAAATCGGCTATTCATTATGCATACTGTATAATACCATGGTTATCTTAGTGATCTGCCACAAAATGATTACAAAAAAAAATATAAGCTCACAGTCACAATAATAAAAAAAAAAATAAATATCGTGTCAAAAGTTAGAGTTGAATTTCAAGGTAAAGTATTCACCAGCCAAAGGTTTAAGTTTCTAGGAATCTGCTTCTAGCATGCTCTTGTACTTGCTATTAACACATTCACAGTAAAATATTTATACAACAATGCCTACAATGTAAATTTTCATGTTAATGACTTATGAAAGAATACCTTTAGTTGTTACACAGAGAGACCAAAATCAAAAGAAACTTTTCATTCCCTTATCACCTCTGAAACAAATGTTGTCGTATTTGTGTGGTTACGTGGATTAGGTGGAGGTTGGAGATGATGAATAAATTGTTACATCACTATTGGCTCGGCTTATTCATAAATTGCAGGACAGAATGATGCCGCAGTTGCAGATCCCCCTAGTTTATATACACATATCCCTCTTCAAAAAAAAAAAAAAAAAAAAAAATGGTGACTCTGCCATGTAATGTGGCTAAAAGTTGAGATCTAGAACAAAGATGACGATGATGATGATGATGATGATGATGAAACAGCATAGCGTCATTTATGTGTAGAAATATTCAAAGGCGCTCCGCTCCCAGAATGTGTCACACGTCATTCACAAAGTTGCTGGAAAAGATAAGGGTTCAGTTGAACAGATTTGAGGGATCAATTTGAAGACAAGATCATCTGTAGCTACAATGCTTGGACAAGACAGTCCCCTAGCTGTTCTCCACGGCTGCATATAGAAAGGAATAGGGTTTCATATCCTCCAATAGAAAGGATGAAGGCTGTGGCTGTAGATGTTCCTTGTTGACGACACATGACCAATAAAACTCAGCAATTGTCCATTTCTGAGGAAGAAAAAGTAAAATAAAAAGAGAAACATTCAAGACGTATTGAACCAGAAAATGGTTTTATTACTCGGTTGAGTTTTTTTTTTTCTCCCTATCACATTAACTCTGTAATGACTCTGCCATACTTAAAGCTAAAGATTATTTTGCAAATAAAAGAGAAGAAATAGCATGAGGGCATTGAATAGGTCTGTATTACATGGAAGCTACAGATCACATCACATCTCTAGCCCAAGTTATGTTGTTTTTCATTTTGATATCTAGCTAAATTTCAGACAAAGTCATGTTGCAAATAGATGTCAATCTGCCAATAAATGAGGTCAAATCTCTTAGGACTTAATACAAAAAATGATGGGCAATAGTGCTAATTTTAAAGTTAAATATTACAATACTTGCATTTTTGGTCTCCATACCGACACTTGCGTTGGACATTATTTAACTTAAAATCAACTTTGGTTTCAACAGAGCTTTCTGCACATTCAGGGTTTTGGATTCATATGAGATATCACATGCCATTTTATTGATCTTGATTTGCCAATGCTGCATCACATAACACCAACTGGAAGTATGGGACTATCCTTTACAGAGAAGAAAGAGAAGAATTTATATTTCCTCTGAAGGAGGCAGATTCAAGACACTAGAAAAAATATGAATTCAAGGAAATTTCACATTTGGTATCAGGAAAATAAGCATTCAAAGTACATGTTGTCATCATAAGGATAAAAATGTACATAGGTATAGTGATCAGAAATACCATTACCACCACATCCCCATTTAATGAATTTCCCCTCCCACAATAGTATGAATGAGTTGTAAAACTGGGTATAGATAATACATTAAAAAAATGAAGAATTGAAACTTACACCTTTTCAGTCAATCAATGAGCTCAAAGCCTGGTCAGGAATTCACCTCTCTCATAGGGGTTGCACGGTTCTCTTGTCCGCTGAGTGGAAGAGTGCATCACATTCAGAGCCAGTCCCTGCTGATGACAGAATAAAGCAGATTACAAAGTTTAATTATAAAAGTCTGTAGTGTAGAAATATGATATGACAAATAAAATATATCAAGCTCTAGTTCTTTTCTCAAATTTGTCTGTCATCACTTAACATATTATGGGGGAAAGGAAGTGGCACTGACGTGCATTTGTACATTGTATTTTCATACCCATGTAGAAATATTTTGATTTTCACTGTAATCAAGGTAATATCAAATTGCATGGAAATGGCAGGAAATACTGCCAGCTTTTTTCCAATCACTCATCTACGATGGAACCAACTCAGTATAGGAAATTGTTGATATTGACATTGACTTGCACATGGTTACTGTGAACACCTCGCTCTTCACAACATATGCTGCACTGCTGCCTAGGTTATCTTACCTGAAGTAACCGACACATTGAGGGATGCATATTGAAATAGGCTATATGGTGTTATGAATTAACTTTGGTGCAGTCTGGTACAATTTGTTGTAACCCCCCCCCCCCCTCAAAAAAAAAGAAATGCACAACATTTCAACCTCTCGAGTCAAAATATGACATAACGTAAAAGCATGGAATTAAGTCTTTACACATACCAGGTTGTCAAATTTAGGACAGTGTTATAGTCGAATTATGGATGGCTTGTTCCTATATAACAGTAGTGAAATTTGAGATAACATCCGTATAGGGTCGAGTAAACAACCATGGATACCGAGTAGAACTACCTAGCACCGAAAACAAAATCAGACAAAGATACCCGAGGTCTATAATAGAATCAGCATGCTACGTTGCCATACTCTGAATCTAGTTCTTGACTAATCTAATGTTAGATCTACTGACTAGATATCTCCGATACTGACGTTAGCTAACTTGTAACTACACAATCTAGCGTCTAGACTAGTTAGCCCGACCTATGCCGTGCGCTAGCACTTGTGTACAGCGACATAAACGCAGGGCCATACTGTAGGATATATAGTTAGCGTCTAGTCTAGTAGTAGTACGAGTAGATCTAGTTACTAGTGGTAGATCTAGGCCTAGGGATCTATAAATATTAAATGGAATCTACTGCATTGTACAGACTGCATTCAAATTGAACAGTTCTACAGAGTCAAGGTCTAGACAAGAGAGACTCAATTGTGATTGTGATGAAGAGTAGAGGTCTAGAGGGTCTAACGTTAGAGTTTCTAGACAGAAAATCCGTCTGTCCGGAGGAGGATCAAACTTGGAATTTTAAACAGGTCTAGGCCCTATCAGGCTATGCCCCTAGTCCCCTACAGTGGTACTGGTAGACACTAAACAAGTTAGACAGCCTACGCGATCGCCTAGCGGCTTCTGCGATATTGCCGACAGTTCACACCGTTATTCGAAGCTCACTTAATCGCAATCTTATCAGTGACAAGTTCTAACAAATCTACAGATATACTCTAGGTCTACAGTCGTGAGTCGGCAAGCATGAACGAAGCAAAAACGGAGCTAGACGTGGACTACCGTATCAGTAGTAGATGTAGACTGACCTACGTTTGCGTAATTACACACATGGGACTAAGCAAATCACGATTGTTGCGATGAACATGTTCAATACAAACAAAGTAAAGGAATCTTTGGACACTACTACCTTATCACTGCCAGAACAGACTTGGAATGGCATCGGCCATGGAAATTACAATAAACATATCATGCTAAGATGGAACTTGCACACTGAAAATGGAATTTGACCACGAAATATTAATTTCAATGTTTCTTTACCGTACCTTCTGCTTGGTTGTCATTACCATGTTTCTCTCCTTTACCTCTCACTATCGATCACAGCCTCGTTCACTATGATTGAATCAGTCGAACTCAATTAATTATCGTTCCCACCCAAAGATCGATTTGATGAAACGCGTCACAAGAGTCGTTCCCAGGATGGTATCAATCCCAGAGTTGGGATCGGTCTTGGGTTGGATCGATTTCCCATGTTAGTGAAACAGGCCCCGAAATCAAAACTACTGATCAGGGGTTTTGGGCTGTGCGTGCAGAGTTAATTTACTGATCAGTGGTTTCGAGCTGCGCGTGCAGAGTTGAAACTGCTGATCAGCGGTTTCGAGCTGCGCGTGCAGAGTTAAAACTATACTGATCAGTGGTTTTGGGCTGTGCGTGCAGAGTTAAAACTACTGATCAGGGGTTTTGCTTATTTGCTCGTGCAGAGTTAGAAACCACTGATCAGTAGTTTTTACTCTGCACGAGCAAAGAAAAACCTCTGATCAGTGGTTTAAAACCACTGATCAGTGGTTAAAAACTACTGATCAGTGGTTTCCCCGACTTTTGCAACACATGGCCTTCCATAGCCGAGAGGTGATACCAGGGCCGGCGTGTTTTTTTTTTTTTTAGACGGCACAGATTGGGGAAACTAAAAATCTATCGGGGACCCTATCCTTAAACCTAACCCTAATCCTAATCCTAACCATCAAACCCTAACCCTAACCCCAACCCTAACCCTAACCCTAACCATAACCATAACCAAAAACCCTAACCCAACGTTTTTCCCATAGGTTTAACACGCGCCATGCCCCAATCTGTGCCGTCTTAAAAAAAAAAAAAAAAACGCCTCCAGGGGTCCGTTTCATGAAGCTATCACATAAAAGCTATCACATAAATCTTAAAATGGCCAAGCCGCTCCTAAGCTAGGAGAGACTTTCACAGAGAAGTGAAAACCATTTCACGAAGTCTCTCCTAAGCTATGAGAGACTTTAATTTTTTCAATCGTCATGTTCGAGGGTAATACTAATTAACATCTCATTAGCATATCATTAACTTTTTCTCCCTATTGTGTAACATGCGTTGAGCACTCGCTACATAGACATAGCACGTATACACACAGTGTATACAGCGCAGAGGCAACAGATCTACGACGGAGGCAGGATCCTAGAGGCTAAGTTGCATTCTACACCGCTACCAGTACATATTTCTATTAGTGAGTATATTTAAAGCTGTCTACAATTGAAAAGTAATGCATGCGGATTCATAATGTTATATTATTTGGATATATTTTTGTTCGAATCTTCTACAATTCTCCAAGGGCTAGCTAGATGTAGATCTAATCTTACCGGTAGTAGCGTTATCACAATAGTCCCACGTAGGCACATCGCCGTTTGTTTGAATGACCAAATGGCCAGCTGAGTTAGCTTAGCATGGTAGCGTCTACTACAAGTACAACTTCTGCAAGTATAGTGAAATGTTTGTGGGTTGATTTTTATGATACATTTAGCGTGCAGATATTTCATGAGAGCAATTGCCCGATTTGTTCATGTATGGGTGAATTGCAGGTAACTTAAGGCCTGAATAGTGAAGGGATCGAAGAAGAAACCGGAAATTTCATAAGAATTGATCTGCATTTTATTATTAATATTATTAGGGCCTAGGCCTATATTTTTGAAGACGTGTCTAACATTGAATAATTACACTGTCACTAGCTGTGTGGATAGTATTCAGAAGTGATACAAATTTTCCGTTTTGTGTCAAATCGACAGGAAAAATCTGTTGTTGTTTTTTTCAGTCTATAAAATCTAGGTTATTTTGTCCAACACTAACAGAATTATGGGCCTAACCTAAGCCTAATGTTTTTTAGGCCCTAACGTGAATTTATAGCGTTAGCATTTACACTACAGAGAACCAGCTGTACGTTACCTGTGTCATTGTTACGTTTACAAGTCCTAATCTTACTATCTAACATTACTATAGGTCTACAACAAAAACTTGTAAAATACTAGGGGTTAGGGGTTATAATAACAGCGACCAGCCCGAACGCAAAGCACTTTGTACAACTAACAGGGAGTGCCCTGGGGTTAGGGCAGGTAGTACTATCTGGAGAGTCCGACAGTGGTTAGACTAACTAGATCTAGTAGTAGTAGTAGGGCCTAGTAGTAGTACGTAGATCCAGGTCTACACAGAATATGAATTGGAAACCATGGTTCAGATCTTGGTTCAGACTTGAAAGCTACAAAGTGTATCTTCCACAATTCTAAGTGCATACAGCACTGTAATCGCAATGCATGTATAAGAATAGAGAATGATGTTTACCTAAATTCATTGGCATGGAACCTCTAGAATTCTACTGCTATACTACCAGGTGTCTATAGATCTAGAATCCAGTGGTATAGTGATCCTGAGTAGCGCCTACTGACCTAGATACTACTTAACCAGTGTATACCAAAAGAATAACCAGACTGAACCCTTAGCCTTGGTATTCTTAAACATATCATCATTAACATAAGTAGGCCTATCACTCATCAGTAAGGAAGTTAATAGGTCTTCTAAATAGTGCTATCTATCTAGGCAGTTAGTAGATTCTGTAGGTCCATACTCGATGCTAGTACCGCTTACACAACTTCTTTTAGCAATTTAATTGATGATGATGACATGACAACAGTTGATGATCAGAGTCAGACTGTGGCTGCATCTCAGGCTGTGACTGTGATCAACCCGAATGTGAAGCCACAGTACAGCTGGTCCTTCCAGATCTTAGGTAGATGTAGACCTTGCAACGTGGATGCCTATCGACAAGATCTAGAACCTCAAGAAGTCATAATACCCCAAACTATAGGCTTACACATGTTGAATTGAGACAACTCAAATACTAGTAGTATCTCTTTTAATCATCCAAAAAAAAAAATAATAATAATATAAGGTCCTTTATATAATTATTTAAACTGCAAAAACATGTGAACTGATTTCAAATTTCATGCAGATTCTAGATATTGTGTGTAAAATCTTGTATAATCAAACAACAGTTTGAAAACACATTTTCTATTTTGTATTCACATTTTTAATTATAATGTTAGATATGGAACATCAGTCAGACTGCTACAATCAGACTTCTGCATCTCATAAAGCCCAGAGTCAGTTGCTGAACTTCACTGAACACAGAACCAAACTGCTTAACTTCCATCTTCTCCACAGCTAGACTGCTACTGAACTTCGTCGAGACTTATCTATCAGCATGGTCACCTTCAACAGAATGCAAGTATTTTAGCTTATAATACTATTTTAGCAGACAACATATCTGTATATTTTCAATTAATACAATTGCAACATTATTTACATTTGGACATCAAATTGTCTCTGGATTTTTAGTTGAATAGTGTTAGACAGGAAGTATTGAAAACAATGTTTGCTGTAATGTCCATCTTGGTAATTGAAAACAAACATTCTTATTCAGTGAATAGTGACCCTTCTAGAAACAACTGTTTTTTGCATTTTTTTTTTATTTCACTATCTGTATAATATTACATACTGATCCAGTTGAAAAGAGATAATTCATGGAGGGGGGGGGGGTACCTGCATGTCTACATGTATCAAGCTCCTGAAACAAACTTTAGCAGTCACGTTATCTTAATATTGTAGGCCCTACTATGATTGTTTATTTACCCTCTCCCTTTTCTAGTATCAAAACAGCCTCATGCTCTTACAATGTTTGAAACAAGAATATTTGACATAGCTAATCATTTTAAACTGTGAAAAGTCCTATTTACAGCTTATGGATCAGTAGATACTAGTGAATTCAGTCTTTCAAAATCAATGGTAGGGCTTTCCTATTTGATTGCTATAGCTTGTTATAGCAAAGGCAAAGCACCCATCTCTAACATACTTTCTACTGTACCATGTCCTGCACTATTGTTTTGTTTGTAAGATGTTAACTGTTCTTGTATATTGAATAAACTCCAAACAGCCAAGGACCAGACAACCATGTGAACTTCATCCACTTCAGAGTTAAGGACTGGAGGCAAGATGCAAATGGAAAAGTCAAGTGACAGTGTCATGGATATTCCACCATCTTCATTTGGTGTGTTAAATGATTATTTTTAGCTATTGAAGCAAGTTGAGAAATTATGTTATCTTGATCATCTACAGTTGGCAGCAAAATTAGTCAACCTCTCTTGCATGTTGGACACTCTGGCCTAATGAATTACATTATAACTGAGATTATTTCTAAATCATACAAGTGGTGATCAGATAGTTTGCTACAAGTAAAAAACAGATCAGTAGCCTTTGATTTGCATATAGTTACAAACTTTGATCATTCATGTATAAAGAGATATGGTCCAGTGGGCACATTTATGGTCATATTCAGTCCTTTCAGTGATCTCTGAAATGCTTCGTTGAATATGGATTCACTCAATGTTTTGATAGGTGACACAATATGATGGAATTTGATGTAGGATTCTTAATATTTCAATTGGCACTTTTTATTGTACAAAAATATTTAAATGAAGTAATTTCTAGTGAAGGTTGCCACCATAGAGTTTGTACAGAGGTTTAGCCATGATATTAATAATTCAAAGTTTAAGTCATGTCAAAATGAATATAACCCAATGAAATGCTAAGAGTTATGTATAGAATGGCAAGATACTATTTAAAATTCCATAAAAACAAAAGAAATTAATCGTTATCATCAGACCATAACACGTCATGCTTCAGTGATCACAGAAAGGTCTGAAATGACCATAATGTACTCATTTGACCTTATCTCTTCATGCATGAATGATCAAAGTTTCTAACTATATGCAAATCAAAGATTATTGATCAGATAGGCATTTGTCATAAAATATCTGTTCACCATTTGTATATGATTTAGTAATTGTAATGTTATTTATTTTGCCATAGTGTCCATAATGCAAGGGGGTTTAATAATTCTGCTACCAACTGAATAAAGTGAATGCTTGTTTTTAATTTCCCCTCTCATTCATTACTGAAATTACCTCATACTCTTACAATTTGCTAACAGGGGCTCATTACATAGTGATTCAAACTTTGAAAACTGGCAATTACAACTTGTCGTTCACATAATATATCTTACAAAATTGATATTCATTAATGAACATTTTGTTGTTATTGCTTGTTTTGATAAAGATGTACACTCATCTCAAATATTTTCCAACTATCCCATTTGTGCATCCGATGTTTCTGTTTGTATGGTATTTAACTGTTCTTATATTTGCACACCCAAAGGCCTGAAGAGAGCTGAACCTCACCAAGCCCTTGGGACTGACAACTGCAGCTGAACTTCACCCAGGTCAGAGTCAGACTGCAATTAGACCACGAACTGTATAGCAGCATCTTATCTACAACAGAACACAGGTATGCATTTCTCAAATTAAACTTGAAAGTATAAAGATTTTACAAAATAAACAACTTGAATAACAGTTGAAAAAAGGCAACCTCTGTTGATGACATATTAGTTACAGGTAATTCGGTCTTTCTTATTTTAGGAATTATTGTAGACTTGGTGGACAAACAATGTCACCTCTGTATGTGAACTGTTCCACACGAGAAATGAAGAAATTAGTGCATTCATACACCCCAGTTGGGAGTTGATTTAATGTTTATGTCTATATCAGCCACAATTGGGAATTCAGTACGGCTCACAAGAGTTGATTAATGCACTGACATAGCAATGCAGCTGACTTGTTGCATAACCCATTGAATCATCTTTCTGTTTATTTTGGAACTCCCAGCTTGCCTGACATAAGTTACAATCCTTTCTAAAAAAAAAAGTCAAATAAGTCTCTACTGACATGAATGAATGAATGACATTATGTTAGATGAGTGTTTTAAGTCACAATCACATTTTCATTTTGAGTCTGTGTCACACCTTTTTTGTTCGTCAGGAAGAATCCGATACACTAATTCTTGTGTATGACAACCCAGACGATTTTCTTTGTTTTTTTTTTTTCCTTGATGCTGTTAAACTATTGCTAATATACTGTATATGAAATTGCTGACAAGCAGCTCTGTGTAATGATATGTGTGGTAGTCGTGTGTGTATTCATTCAACTGTACACCCACATGTTACCACTCTGTATAATGTCAGGGAGAGGGGATGTGATTTGCATGTCACAAAATTTCAGTATGTAACCAGTATTGTTTATTTTTCCATATTCTATTTCTTTTGTCCTTTCTTTCTTTTTTCTTTCATATAGATTCTCAAGGCATGGAGCTTGCCAAAGGTGATGCAGACAGGTTGAATATAACATATGCTGGTTTTGACCACTGTGGATTCAATCCTTCAAAAATTAATGGTATACAATGTATACATTTTTTTTTTTTTGGGGGGGGGGGGGGGGTGACTGCATTAGATTTGAGGATCTGACATGTACCTGCAGCACTGTAATGAAAGTCATGAATGCAAATGTCATGGTGATTTTGTAATAGATCTTTATGACAAAAGCTTCTTGCACAACAAAAATTCCTAAAATGGAGTGCGAATATTATGTCTTTCAGGACATCATTTGGAAAATAAGAATAGGTCTATTGTCGCTAGACCTACACACATGATAGATTTTCAAATTTTATGCACTTGCTGCAAATGACATGAGTAATGTTACAGAACCTAACAACATCTTGATTGTTTTCTGTCTGCTTTTCTATTTTGTGTTCACATAATTGGCATGTTCAATTTCAACTTTATCTGATAATCCCTTCATTATTGTTGCTCTAGAGTTTTATATACTGGTTTTTGTCCCATTTATTGCACAGAACATAGCTAGGTAAGATAGACCGCATACTTCAGACCTATTTGCTAGCTATGCTTTGGCAGAGTGTGTGCTTTCTTTCTAATATTCAAATACATAGGAGAGTCCATCTGAATTCAGTTGTACATCATTTTAAAACTGAGAGTGTGCTCTTTCAGAAACAGGATTGGCCCTTTTTTTTTTTGCAAGATACTAAGAAACCACTATTGAAGTGCTACAGAGCATTAATTCAAAGAAGAATTCAATGTTTATTTGACAAAAATTAGTTTTTAAATGGTTGAGATATCCAAAAGCAGAGTAAAACAAAGCGATTCTAGTAAAAGGTTGGTTCCACCTTTTATTAGGATTCCTTTATTTTGGATATCTCAAACATTTCAAAAACCAATTTTAATCAAATAAACATTGAATTCTTCTTTGAATTAATGGTCTTTCATATTTCATAAGAGGTTTCTTATTATATCACCCCTCCTCCCCCCCCCCAAAAAAAAGAGAAGAAATGTTAACAATCTGAAACCAGGTCTCAACCAAAACTTTACCAGCCCTTTAACCAGAAATCCATGTTTGGTGACTTTCTGTTGATATTGTGATACAGAGTCACAATTGCAATGTTAGATATGAAGCTGCAATCAGACTATTGCAGTCTGACTGCTGAATTTCACTGAGTTTTGTCATAGACGAGTCCATAGGTGATGGCATAAGTGCTTTGCCAGGTACATGTATTAACCAAACCAGAAATGAGAAAAATCCCCCTTCAAAAGAAAAAGCAAAAACATTACAATACAAAACAGAACAGAACAATTAAGCGTGCAAACGATTCAGTGAAAAGCAAATGGGTGAATTGAAGCACTCTGAAAAAAAAGAAAGATTTATGGGCCTTGTAAAGTGTAAGAAAGCATTTTAAAATGGATAAATGCAAATTCTGTATCAGTCTGATTTCTGATCTTTGATGATTAAAAGCTATTGTGTAGTAGACAAGGTCATTATTAGTAGTATTAATATCATTATTGATATTCTGATATAGGGAACCTCAAAGAGCAAAGAAGGTGGATTGCAACACATATCATTTTATGCTTACAAAATATTTGCAATGATAGCATTGTGTGAAGTTCAGCTACTTTCATAATTTGATTAATAAACCATGAAAATAATACAAATGATTATGAAAAATCTGTCGATGTATAAGTGATCCAAACATAAATACATCAGTGAACATTGCAGTGCATTGTTTTTATGCCTCCGCCACAAAGTGGTGCCGGAGGCATTATGTTTTCGGGTTGTCCGTCCATCTGTCCTTCTGTCCGTCCGTCCGTTCTTCCGTCCGTCCGTCCTTCTGTCCGTCCGTAATGAATTTTGTGGCAAGCGTAACTAAAAATCATTTTGAGGTATCCTAATGAAACTTGGCATGTATGTGTATTAGGGGGCGAAGTTGTGCCTATCAACTTTTGGGTGCACATGCTCAAGGTCAAAGGTCAAAAGGTCAAGGTCACATACATAAAATTTAACTATTTCCACCATATCTCTGCAATGCCTGAAGATATTTTCTTGAAACTTAGTGTATTCATGTATTACCCAATTAAGATTCTCTGGTAAAGTCTGTGGTCATGAGGTCAAAGGTCAAAAGGTCAATTAAAAATAGTAAAACTTCACTTTTTTCTGCGTACCTTGGAAATTGTTCGAGGTATCTTCATGGAACATACATGTACTGACTGACAGTGATTATCTAGACAATTTTGGGTTCATGGGGTCAAAGGTCAGGAGTCAAAAGGTCAAGGGCAACACTTCAAAATTTTACTATTTCCCTCATGTTTATGCAATGCCAGCAGGATTATTTTTTTACACTTGGTGTATGCATGTATAACCTGATAGAGATTCTCTGGAAAGATCTTTTTTTTTTTTGCCTCAAAGGTCAAAAGGTCAAAGATCAAGTGAAAGTGCTGAATTAAGTTTTTCCTCCATGTCTCGGAAGTGGCTCAAGTTATTTTTAAACTTTCTACATATTTATGCATGTTCTGCCTGACAGAGATTATCTTATGAATATTAGGGTCAAAGACCAGATGAAAATGGTAACAATTTTCTATTCAATACAGAAATTGAACTTTTTCTCCATACCTTGGAAATTACTCAATGCATAAACGTATGAATTGGTCAAAGTCAAGTTAAAGTCCTTAAATCCCAAATACATGCTCTCCTATTCATCCAATTAAACCTAGGTCAAGGAAGGTGAGCATTCAACACATTTGTGACAAACTTGTCATTTTGATATTTAGCCATTTTTGTGAAAATGTAATCACACATTGTCCACATGCACTATCTACACCTATAAGGAGGATCATGCATCATGGCGGAGGCATACCAGTCGCCATAGCGACATTTCTAGTTGTTATTATTTCCAGGCATGTGACGACAATATTTATGTAACCCAGTTAGAAATTATGTCTATGCGGGCAATTATTATTTGATTAGAAAGATAAAATCAAGCATAGCTTCTAATGTAGAAATCAAGTAGAATGTAATACCAGAAAATACTGTGAGTGATAGTAATTTCACAAGGACTCTTACCAGTATCACCAATGTGGTTGTGATAATTGTGCTGTGATTATGATGACATTGAATAATGAAATAATGTTTTCAAGATCAGATTTTCTAATGAATCACGCAACTAGAATGAAATATATGAAATAGTTTGTGCAGTTACATAATCTGTCACATGACATGTAGTTAAATTGTGAGGAATATTGATATTAATGAGTATGAAATTGATAGCAGTGAATGAATTAAATACAGTGTAATTGAATCATTGTCGGCCTACACTGCCTCTTTCAATTAAATGCTTTCCCATTGTGGCAATTGATGAGTGAAATCAGGGAGGTGAGAGGAATCAAATCCAAGTACGAAACAAAGAATACCTGCTGAAATTAGAAGTATCATTGTGATTTTTACTCCCACCTCCAACTGAGGGAGTTCGTTCAACCAGCGCTAACTTTATATGGTTTTATTAAAAAAAGAAAAAAGCTGTACCATGGCAATGCATTGTCAACATTGAATAAAGTGTTTTGTTAATTCAAAAAATCTGTTTGTCACATGTGTCATATATGTATTGCAAGTCAAGTGCTCAAAAACTGAGTAAATTAAATGAAAAAACTGGAAAGTCATATGATTTTCACAAATGATGTTACCATGGCAACACACTGTTCAGTATTAACGAAAGATGAATATACACAAGTACATAGTATAACTTTCATATGTTTCAAATTTCAAGTCAAAAGCTCAAAAGCTTAGGAAGTTAGCGGAATCTACAATATTTTTGAATGATTTTCATTCAAAATAATCTGTTACCATGGCAACACATTGTGTGAAAAAGAACAAAGAAGAAATTTGCACATCAGTCTATGTACTTTAGCATTCTCATGTGCCAGATTTCAAGTAAAATGCTCAAATATTGAAGGAGTAAACTGAATCTACACCTTTTTTATTATATTCATTGAAAATGCTGTTACCATAGCAACACAATGTTCTATATCTTTGAAAGATGAAGTTTGCACAACTATACATATCATGGTGGTCACATGTACCAAATTTCAAGCAAAATGCTCAAAAGCTGAGAGATAGCAGAATCCACAATATTTTTGTATGATTTTCATTCAAAGTCTGCTGTTACCATGGCAACGCATTGTTCAACAATGGCGAAAGATGAAGTTTGCACATCTACGCACTATGCCGGTCACGTGTGCCAAATTTCATGTCATATGCACAAAGATTGACAAATTTAGCGAATTCACAATTTTTGTATGCTTTTAAGTGAAAAAATGTTGTTACCATGGCAACAGATTGTTCAACAGCAACCAAAGATAAGTTTTGCACAGCTACATACTGTAATGGACATGTGCCAAATTTTTGGTCAAATGTTAAGAGAATTTTAAGGAAGTTAGGTCAATTCACATATTTCTTTGTGTGATTGGTATAGAAAAACTTGTTGCCATGGCAACAGATTTTTTCACACCACTCATGAAAAAAGTGTTTTGCACAATATGTAGTTACATATTACATTTATCTGATTCTATGCAGAATTTCAACTGCATTGCTTTAAAACTGAGGGCAGTAGTTCAATCCACAACAATTTGTATGTTTTTGTGAAAATTTGCCATTGCCATTCATGACAACATATTATGCGATATCAGCGAAAAAGATATTTTGCATATCTACCTTTGACAGTGGTCACACATGCCAAATTTAGGGTCAATTACTCCAAAATGAGACAAAAGTTTGATACAATGGCTCTCTCAAAAAGCTATCACATAAACTTAGGAGTGCTCCTGACCACTCCTAGATTTATGTGATAGCTTTGCCAAGTTAGGAGAGACTTTATGTGCTAGCTTTGTTCATGAAATGGTTTCTAGAAAAAGTCTCTCCTAAGTCCGAGTTTATGTGATAGCTTTATGCGATAGCTTTTTCATGAAACGGTTTTTAGCAAAGTCTCTCCTAAGTATGACTTAGGAGAGAGAAAGTCTCTCCTAAGACTTTCATGAAACGGACCCCAGGGAGATGGCCTAGCCTAGCCTGCTGACACGAGTACAAGCTAAATACATGTAATTAGTTGGCGAGAAAGGCGCACGCGCAGTGCACTTCTTTCATTGTGAGCACTTTCATTAACCGGGTGACGGGTAAACATGTTATACTGTACGAGTATACAAGTACTGTATGTGTGTACTCGTTTGCGATTACGTGATGTGTGAAGTGAAGCATTCATAGAAATCAAGAAGATTTAATTCGTGTAACCATACCACGTCACACTACGTCTGCAAATTCTGCAGCCCTTTTGTGACACAGCCCAGAGGTACTAGGTTCAAAAGCTTTGCGGACAGAACGTCGACGACTGCTTTCGTGGTTGCGTTGGGAATGACTAGTACGTACCCTCGTGGAACTATGGGCATGGCTGACAGTACCAAAGGTGCTGCCGTCGCCGTCGGTATGCGGGATTCTAGCAAAGCTAGGAGTGCGAGTGATGTCGGGAGTGTTCCAGCAGGTTCACAGCAAGCGTCTCTCGGTAGCGCAAAGAAATACTCCAAAATATTTTTAGTCGTCTGTGCCTACTGGTAAGGAAAGTCATCCAAAGTCGAATGTTTTTTCTTAAGTTAAATAAAAATTCTCGTGCTAAATGCCGAATACGGCAGGTGTGCATTTCTACATCAACGTACACTGTACATGATTAGGCCTACTGGTACCATATAGAATAATCTAGGCCTAGGCCTAGGTCTAATTTACTTGCTGAGTAGGCCCTAACCTAAATTCTGTAAATTTATAAATTTGACGTTACAATTTCGCCCAATTCCGTGCTACGCAAGTCTCTTCTTTTTTTTTCTTCTTCTTCTTTTTTCTTTTTAACATTAACGTACCTTCTATAGTCTAGTGTCTAGGTCTTGTGAAGACTTATCATGCCATGGATTCTGATCTTTCCCCAACAGTGCGGGGCTCTCCTCGGGGTCCTCAAGATGAGGCTCTTCACTTCTCATCAATCTCACATCTGGCATTTAATTAGGTGATCCGAGTATCCTCTCGGATCACCTTCTGTATCTGTAGCACAACGGATTCTTTGTTGGTGGTTCTTCTTTCTTTATTTCTGGACAAATTTGTGTACCAGTATCGATTAGCTCAGAAAGTATTCTTCCTATCAATGTCAAAATTATACCATAATTGTCCCAAAGACGACGGGTCTAATAAAATCATAGTGATCAGTCGACCGTGACGTCACTATGACGTCATTAGGCCTATATGAAAACACATTCTCATTCATATCTCATTAATAGAATGGAATTTTTCAATGAAATTTATGTCAAGTTATGCGGATTCTACTCATATTCTCAAAATTCATATTTTGTCTTAAAACGTGCGCGTACGCGCGCGTCGAAATATTTGTATGCTCAAATCGAGCTGAAATTTTTTTTGCACACGTTTCAGACCATTTGGAGCATTTTTTGAAAAATTGAAAAAATTGGACGGACGCGTACGCGCGCGAGCATATACGCACGCACAGCTCATATGCAATAGAAATTTCCCGTTTTTTCACACTTATCGGATGCCTGGAATGTCAAGGAATATTTCTACCAAGTTTCAAGTCAATCCGACTCAATATGACGTCATACGGACCCGTCAAAGTTGAAATTCCGTGCGTGCGTCAATGGCGATATACAGTCCAACAATGCCAAAAAACCGCCAATTTTGAATCCGATTTTACTCGTCAGGATGGACAGTGACCCCCCATTTTCTTTACCTATTCTGAAAGCTGATGAGTTGTACATGTCATTTCATGGGTTGGCGATGCTGAAAAAATGATTAAAAGATATCAAATTTCTTAATAAAGTAAAAAAAGTAAATTTTCAAAATGACGTCATCAAATTTTAAGTTCATTCGAGCGTATCTCACTAATCCTTTGCCAATTTTCACCGAGATTTCAGTATGTTGTAGCTTATTAAATACTCTTTCATTAATATAATAACAGCATTTTGATTGGGTGACGGCATCACCTCGTAAAAATGAATTGAAAGTAATCTTGTCAAATTCGACCAGTTTACGTGTTGTCTCTATGGGAGTGCAGTTTTTCTGGAAATGAAAATTGACATGACTATCTTTCTGGAGCACTAGCTCACTTATGCTTCGGTGAATTCCTCCCAAATTTTAATATGTTGTAGCTGAGACTTTGGGCTATCGTGAGTGTGCCCTTCGTTTCTTCATACGATGTCGGCATCACGTCAAAAAATTTGGTTGAAATTAAAACTTATTTTCGATGTATTGAGATATTTCTTTCTTTCTGCAACTTCCTTTGCAATAACTCAAGAAAGACAACCCCTATCACCCCCATATTTTGAACATGTTTAGTTCATGATACGTACATTATTTCATAAAATAACAACTACTTGATCGGACACCATCTTGGGTATGTAAATTAGGGTCAAAGATCATAAATATTTCATCTTGTATCTTAGTAAATACATGTCCTATCTTTCCCATATTTTGCACACGTAAAGACCATGTTACAAGGATCATTTCACAAAATAACCACTTTTTGCTCAGATGCCATCTTGTCTGTGCAAAGTGGGGTCAAAGGTCATATGAACTTTTTTCTGTATCTTCGTTATGACGTGTTATCTCTATGGGACGGAATTTTTCTAGATGTGAAAGTTGACATGATTGTCTTTATCGAGCACTAGCTCATTTACCCTTCCGTGACTTTCTCCCAGATTTTAATATGTTGTAGCTGAGACTTTGCGCTATCGTTACGTGCCTTTTGTTTTTTCATACGATGTCGGGATCATGCTAAAAAACTTGGTTGAAATTAAAGCTTATCTTCAATGTATTGAGATATTTCTTTCTTTTTGCAACTTCCTTTGCAATAACTCAAGAAAAACAGCCTCTATCACCCCCATATTTTGCACATGTTTAGTTAATGTCACATACATTTTTTCATAAAATAACAACTACTTGATCGGACACCATCTTGGGTATGTAAATTAGGGTCAAAGGTCATAAATGTTTCATCCTGTATCTTGGTGAATACTTGTCCTATTTCCCCCATATTTTGCACACGCAAAGACCATGTTACAAGAATCATTTCACAAAATAACCACTTTTTGCTCAGATGTCATCTTTGGTGTGCAAAATGGGGTCAAAGGTCAAATATACTTCATTCTGTATCTTCGTTACTGCATGCGGAATTCGGTTCCAAAGATGGCAGGTCTGACACCCTTTTCTAAATGAGACTCCAAACATCACATGGCCAATGTCCCCTCAACACAGATGAAACCTGTATGGTCATGCCTATTGGGATCAGGACTGAAATCATTTATTTCCCAATAGATCGGATCACCTAATTTGTCAGTGTTGACAAATTCCGAGTCTAGTTATCACAAGTTTTCATGTTGATTTTGTAACACTACACAGGTGCACTAGAGCTAGATCTAGCATGTCTAGCGCTGTAACGCGCAAATGTCTGGTGCTAGTGGAGTTTCACATCGGGTGCCTGATTTCCGGTGTAATAGTATGGCATATTAAAAGTCAATCTTCAGCTCAAAGCGATATGCGAACACCTTTTCCGGCCTCTCTCTGACTGAGCTTGTTGTCTCTTTGAATCCTCGAAATGATGAATTTTCACATTAAAATCAAAACAGACAATGTTACATGTTCGTGCGATTACAGTCGATGGTTGAATCTGACTGTACACATTTTGTAGCAATCTCAAATTGATCACAGTTTGTATTTCTGTAGTATGGCATCCTTCAAAAGATTATCTTTTTTTTTTTTTTTAATTTGTGGCCTGCTGCAGACTCCTGCGACAGACCTGCCACAGACAGTTATCATTTTCACATGCAAATTAGCTTTGCCACAGACTTGACACAGCCTTGCTGCGTATATTCTTTCAGCATGACAAAGAGTCTGCAGCAGATCTGCAGCAGACTCATATATCATAAATATGCTCCCGTCTTCAAGAAATGAAATTTGCTGAGGCGACAGAATTGCCACATACTTGTCATAGACTTGCCGCATACTTCAGGAGTGTGATATATTTTTGCTGCCCTCTGTGTTGTACTGAAGTAAACTTGACAAGGGATCTAACAATGGGCCGAATGCATAAAACAAGCAATTGCTTGTAAGCAATTGCTTCAAGCAAAAGCACAAGCTCGTCTAGTAAAAGGTGTAGCTCAAGCAATTGCTTAAATACATATGCATAATCTTTTGCTTGTGCACATACCTTTTGCTTGCATTCAGCAAGCAATTGCTTAGGGTTCGAACAATAGCGTCACGCCTGTGCGAACACAAGAACAAAGGCAAGTGTGGCAGCATGCATTTGAAAGGGCATGTGTGTGCGGAAACATTTCCTGACATAGCAGAAGAGCTATGAAATGACACTCATAAATGCACACACAGACGCACACACAGACAACTATACACACACTCGTATTACTGGCTGATTCCCACCACTGCTTACAATAGCCCGCATCTGCCAGATCGCACGTGGAGAGACGTCTCCTTGCTCTCCACCGAAGTGAGACATCCTACCTGTTTTTCATCAAATTTTGCGTGCTAACCACTGGACATTCCCGTTGTTGAAATGAAAAATTTCTTACTCTACTTAAGAGTAATTTCTTGTAGATTTATACCACTCCTTCACAATTGTTGTCTTTCTTCCATGAATATGAAAATGATACTTAAAAGGGAACGTCCCAGATAAGCAAAAGCTCAAGCTCATTTTGCAGAGCTTGGAAAATTGTAAGCAATTGCTAGCAAGAACTAGCAAAAGGTATGTTTTATGCATACGTTTTTAAGCAAATGCTTGGTCTCTAAGCAATTGCTTGCGGACAGCAAGCAATTGCTTGTACTTGCTAGCAAGAGCTTCTGCTCGCAAGCAATTGCTTGTTTTTATGCATACGGATTCGAGTAAAAGGCTAGCACAAGCAATTGCTAGCGTTTATGCATCCGGCCCAATTACAGAACCCATATTTGCATAATTTGGGGTCTAATTTATTGACCATTACTCCACAAAGCTCTGCATGCATTTAAGAGACCTATGTCAGATAGAAAAGTCTGTCCGTTTACAGTGCCGGGCTCGGCCCAGGCTTTTAATTCAAACCTTTCAATATTTTGTCGTAGTGGCGCTCTGCCTGCAAACAAACGCAATTTGGTATAGTCTGGTTTTCAGACCCTTTGCCGACTGGATTCAGTGGTGACTAAGTCGCCTTTCGGCAAAGGCCTTTGCCGAAGGAAAAATCCTTTGCAGGACAAAACCACCTTAAGCTATACTAGTTTTCGACGTTGAGGGTGTTAAAGGGATGGTACAGTATTGGTGGAGATGAGAATTGGGCTTTTAACTTTTTGCGTGATACCAAGAAAACACTTATAGCATGGCTCGACACTAACTTTTTTGTTTGGTGGCCCGATGGGGCCACCAAAATCCTAAATTTCAAATGTTTGGTGGCCCGAGAGGAAAATTTGGTGTCCCGAAAAAAAACAATAAAAAACATTAAAAGTCCTTTTTTTTTAATGAGTCAAATATTTAAGATTTATGATAGTAAGAATTAGAAGTTGGACATATCTACTCATAAATAAACTTCAGCAAACTTGCAACACTCACTCTCAGGCACTCATTCAGTCCTTTTCATCCATCCTTTGAACAAATTTAACTGCTAATTTCCGGCGCAAAAAGTTACGAATCTATAGACATACTTTTCAAAAAATTTTGGTGGCCCGAGGCGGGCCACCAAATTTGCCCTTTTTTGAAATTTGGTGGCCCGACTTTCATTTTTGGTGGCCCCGGGCCACCGGGCCACCGTTAGTGTCGAGCCCTGCTTATAGTACAGAGCATACCATTCTAAGGGGAATTCAAAGTTTATTTGATGAAAATTGGGTTTGGAATGACTGAAACATCCAAAAACAAAGTAAAAAAAAGCGATCGTAATAAAGTGTGGGTCCCACACTTATTAGAATCGCTCTGTTTTGGATATCTCAGCCATTTCAAAACCAATTTTCATCAAATAAATGCTGAATTCCTCGTGGAATTACATGTTCTTTCATATTTAGAAGAGGTTTCTCATTATCTCGCCCATAAATATTAGAAACCTGAAATTAGGTCTCAACCAAAACTGTACGATCCCTTTAATATCCTGAATAGCGAAGTAGAACGGGCAGAGGGTCTGGAAGCCAGACTAAATTTGGTACCGCATTTGGCCCAGTTTGCGTTTACAGTGAGAAAAGGCCAGGCTCGGCCGCTGCCGAGCTGCGGCCGAGACCACCTCCAGAGCGTGGCCAAATGCGCATTTGGCCTTTTGCTTACCCACCTTTTACCCATGTTTGCCCGTGTGGACCCCACATGGGCATTTCAGCATGGGCAAATGCGCATTTGGCCTTTTGCGTGCTTACACTGAAATGAAGGCGGGGCTCCACCGCGGCCGAGCCTGGTCTTTTCGCTCACTGTAAACGGGGTGTATGTTCCTGCCAACAACCCCATGTGGGGTCCACACGGGCAAACATGGGTAAAAGGTGGGTAAGCCGGGTTTGAGTTGGGCAAGGGCTACTCGAGGATCATCCTTCAAGGGGCTATTGTGGGCTAGCCAAGGGCAGAGATATAGATTGGAAAAGCTGGTCACATGGGTTTCTATGGGCACAAACCTGGTAAGCAGGGAGCATGATGGGTTTTGTAGGGCTAGCCCTGCCCTTTTTTTTTTTTAATGTGTGTGCATGTGCGATTGTGAGTGTGTATGTGTGTGTGTGTGTGTGTATAGGGCCCATGATACAGTTGGTTGCTACTTAAACCAATTGACTTATAGGCTCTATCATTAATCAAACTGGAAAATTTGATACCAGTTACACTTGTTGCGACTTTATACGGTTTCTATACCCATACAGGTCCTACAGGGGTCCCACATAGGACCTAAGGGACATATCCTATGCATATTTATGAATATTCAAATTAGAAATCTAAAATTTGAAAACTAGTGGAAATAGATCAAAAGACTTTCCAACTTTCTGTGTTAAAAATTGTACTTAGCTTATTCAGATATTCACAATTTCAAATTTGTGTTATGAAGATGTATTTTCATATCTTAATAGGCATGATTAAGGATTTGGGTGATCTAATTTTAGTAACCATGTCTTCATGCATTGTAATTTTTTGCAGGTATCCCTTCACACAGAAAAATTAGTTAGGAATAGGATGTATATGTGGGTAGGTGTATAGGGGTAGGACATTAAAATTAGGTTACTAAACTCTCATTTTTTTAGCATTTGGCTTCAATTTTGGCACATGTTACCACTATATTACCTAGCTGTGCAAAATTGATCTTTTGTCATTGTTAGATGTGTTGCCATTGTAACATCATATTTTGAATGAAAATCATTCCATAATGTAAATTCACCTATCTCCCTCAGCTTTTGAGCATTTGACTTGAACCCCCTTCATTTTTCAAACGTGTTACCATGGTAACAACATTTTTTTCAAATTAAAATCATAGAAATTGCTGATTTATTTACTTTACTCACTCGGTTTTTAGCACTTGACTTGAGATGTGGCACATGACTATCAGTGAGCAAAATATACATTTATTGTATCCCCCGAACATAGTTCGGAGGATACTATGACTTTGGCCTTGTTGCGCCACAGTGTCCGCTGCAGAGATTTTCTTGTGAGCGCTCTACTGGCTGCAGCTCTTCTTAGATCATCTTCAAATTTGGCATGAAGGTGTATTATGGTAAAACGAAGACGCCTATTGTTTTTGGTGATTGCGCCCTTGCTTGTTCCGTCTTTATACATGAAAAGGTAAATTTAACAGGGTCTACTTGTGTGTGCGACGCTGGCCTTGTTTCTTAACAGATTTTTTTCAAATTTGGTATGTAAATGTATCGTAGTCAAATCTGTACACCTATACGACATATTGATAATGCTGCCCTCACTGTTTCGCCTTTTACAGGGTCAAAGGTCACCCTGATCATGTCAAAATTTGCAAAAGTGCTTATTTATGCAATAACTTGATTGTTACTCAACGGATTTTATTCAGACTTGCTAAAGAGGTGTATGGGTGGTCATTCTACGTGAAGGACACAACAGTTTGTTGTGACGGTGCCCTCAGTGTTCCGACTTGGATGCCATGTCACATTTCTTGTGTGCGCTGTATCGGCCACATTTCTTATCAGATTTTCTTCAAATTTGGCAAAAAGGTGCATTATTGTGAATTGAAGATGCCTATTGTTTTTGGTGGTGGCGCCCTCGTTTGTTCCGTCTCTATACATGAAGCAGTAAATATTTCAGGGTCTGCTTGTGGGTACCATCCTGGCTGTGTTTCTTGACTGATTTTTTATTTTTTTTTAATTTGGTATGTAAACATATTATAGTCAAATCTAGACACCTTTACATATTGATACTGCTGCTCCCACTGTCCAACCTTTTACAGGGTCAAAGGTCACCCCGATCAGGACAAAATTTGCAAAAATGCTTATTCATGCAATAACTTGATTGTTACTCACTGGATTTTACTCAGACTTGCTAAGGAGGTGTATGAGTGGTCATTCTACATGAAGGACACAACAGTTTGTGGTGACGGCGCCCTCAGTGTTCCGACTTGGAGGCCATGTCACATTTCTTGTATATGCTCTATAAGCCACATTTCTTGTCGGATTTTTATTCAAACTTGCTGTGGAGGTTTGCGGGGGGGGTTATTCTAGGTACCAGGTAACAAAAGTTTCCATTGACAGTGCCCTCATTGTTCCGACTTTTATGTGCTGTACTACATGTAACCTCATTTCTCGTGGGATTTTATTCAGTCTTGCTAAGGATCGGTGAATTGATGGTCATTCTACATGTAGTGACATGTATGTAGGACACAACAGTTTGTGGTGGTGGTGCCCTCAGTGCTCCAACTTGGATGCCAGTCACATTCCTTGTGCATGCTCTATCAGCCACGTTTCTTGTCGGATTTTATTCGAACTTGTTATTGAGGTTTATGGGGTGTTATTCTAGGTAACTAAAGTTTTCATTGCCAACGCTCTCATTGTTCAAACTTTATAGGATGACATGTTGTATTCCTTGTATGTGCTATATACCAGCCTCATTTCTCGTCGGATTTTATTGTATCCAGGGTTCGAAATTGGCGATGGTCCGGTGGCCATTGGCCACCCGAAATCACGTCGGACTAGCTAAAAATCATAAAATTCTGAAGTTACTAGTCCGTCTGGCTAGCCAAAATATTGCTTCAGTGTCAAAATTGATGCTAAGTAGTCCGCCTGGCTAGTTAAAAAAAAAAAGGTAAGTGTGACCCCTGGTATCCTGCAACACTTGCCATATTATACAACATTCTGACCTAAAAAGTAATCCAGATGGGGTATGGGAGACGGGTTCAGGGGATACATGTGCTCAAACGGGTCTCCTGTGCAAGTGCTCTAGTTCAATGTTGAACAATACATTGTCACTGTAATTTTTTTTCAATAAAAAGCATACAAAGTAATCATTGCTAGTTGAGCTAACTCCCTCAGTGTTAGGTTGGGGTATTAATCACATTGAGTGATAGTTCTAGTTAAACATAGAAATAAGACTATTCAAACTGACAAGTTCATGTAATGGCAAAATGTGATAGACAGTGGTTGACTATGGCTACAATATATGGCGTTATTCTGAAGCATTGATTAGGAAAGAAACAGTAGTGAAAATGATTTCTGAATAAAATTTAGATGTCGCCAGACCTATATAGTTTTACACAAAATTCATAAAAATTGAACTGTAAATCAAAAGTGCTTGAAATTCAATTGAGAATTTAATCTCTGTTGGGTAGTATAAATGAGCAATCAAAAAAAAAAGCTCACAAGTTCAACACATTAAGCCTGTGATGTAAGGTCAAACTTGGCTGTTTTTGCCCATTTTTTGAACTTGTAAGCCTGTTTACACTTAGTGTTGAACTAGTGAGCCTTGTTTGTCTAGTGTTGAACTTGTGGGTCTTGCTTGCGTAGTGTTGAACTCATGAGCCTAATTTACGCAGTGTCAAACCCATGAGCTGTATGACTTCTGGGCTGTATGACTCATAGACCTTTTTGCCATGTCGAACTTGTGGGCCATATGACTTGGGGGTGTTGGTCTCGTAGGATGTCCCCTGCCAGATTAAAGATAATATAAAGTTTTGGTATTACCTCAAAAGTTTCCCTAAATTTCCTTGTCTTAGTTTGTGTTTCAGGTTAAAGTACCTTTCATATAACTAACACTGTGAGACTTACTCGCCCCAAAGTGCTCTCATGTCTTAGTAATCATGCAATAATGGTTTCGTACCAGAGCCGCCGCCGTACGGCGACGAGGTAGCACACGTATTGTACGAAACCATTATTGCATGATAACTGCGACCAGCAGCGTGCAGCCCCATACGCATACTGAGTAGCTAACTGCGACCAGCAGCCCCATACGCATAGCTAAATGGGGCTTCGCACTGTAGCTTACAGGATCATGACAGATTTAGTATCGCGGGTAAATATCAACTTAAAATCCGAAAAATTCTTCAATTTGAAGACTTACCAATTAAGTTGAAGTCTTGAAAACAGGCTTCGAGCAACGTTTGGTTCTGCTAATAGTCCCTTTCTGTTCAAATTGATGACTGAATGTGACTCGGTTGAGAGGACCTTGGGAGAGCTACACTGAATTGACGGCCAGCGCATGCGCACACAAACATCTTATCCGTTTGTGGATTTGAAATTTGTTCGCATGTGATGTGTGCGTATGCGCTGGCCGTAGTAATCAGTGTAGCTCTCCCAAGGTCCTCTCGACCGAGTCACATTCAGTCATCAATTCAAACAGAAAGGGACTATTTGCAGAACCAAACGTTGCCCAAAGCCTGTTTTCAATACTTCAACATAATTGGTAAGTCTTCAAATTGAAGAATTTTTTGGATTTTAAGTTGATATTTACCCGCGATTCTAAATCTGTCATGATCCTGAATGCTTCAATGCGAAGCCCCATTACGCTATGCGTATGGGGCTGCTGGTCGCAGTTATTTGCATGATTACTAAGAAATGAGAGCACTTTGGGGCGAGTAAGTCTCACAGTGTTAGTTATTTGAAAGGTACTTTAACCTGAAACACGGAAATTCAGGGAAACTTTTGAGGTACCAAAACTTTTTATTATCTTTAAAGGGATGGTACAGTATTGGTGGAGATGAGAATTTGGCTTTTAACTTTTTGTGAGATACCAAGAAAACACTTATGATATAGTTCAAAACATACCATTTTAAAGACCTAATAAAATGGTTTAGGCATTTTTTTCTCAATGATGTAATAATATTAAATGTTAAATTCTAAGTAATTCTATGGTTGTGCGGGGTTTTTTACTGTTCTGAATTTTGTTCTATATTTGTTAACATATTGGATGCAATTTCCTCGGTTTTGGAAAACTTGCTATACTTTCACCGCATGCGGCGCACTATCACTTCTAAATTGTGATGACATCTAAGAACGGAGTCATTCACGACCAGTCTAGCCGTAGCCAGCGAGCTGGCAAGGCTATGCTAGCGCAGCGCAGCGATCGACAGCCGGCCGGCGGCTGCACTGGCTAGCGCTGGCAGGGGAGCGAGCTAGCGAGCGCATAGCAGGTGCTGCGCTGCACTATTTTTTTTTTTTTTTTTTTTTGGCTAAGCCTTTAGACAAAAGAATATTTAATGAACTGTATCGGATTTAATACTGCCAATAATACAGATTACAACTGTGGTACGCTTGGATATCCATTATTTTCGGCAAACTCGTGAAATAGGCCCCACCACTGCGTGTCTGTAGTAATAGTAATACTACGGCGACTCGCCTGTTTCAGCCCCACCGTGTGGCGTTCATCTCCGTAGGTAAGCACGGTGGTGGGGCTGCCTTCCACAGTGAATACTCGTGAATGCGGCGAAAGTGACTTCATAATATGGCCCTCGGCTCGACTAATTTAACGGCCAATTTAACCATAAATACAACCCTACCTAACCCTAAACCCTAGGAGGACCTACCCTTGCTTGCTATAAACGCACGGGTACGGTGCACGCGCACTGTGGTGGGGCCTATTTCACGATAGCCCCACCACCACTGCGTGTCTGTACTAATACTACGGCGACTCGCCTGCTTTATAGGCCTAGACCTACTCGTGAATCCAGCCCCACCGTGGCATTCATCGGTAGATAAGCACGGCATTTGGGCTTCCTTCCACAGTATGATTTTTAGCATAAAACAAAAACCACTTGACCAAAATTGACGATCATTCTTGGTATCGTTTTTCTTAGAAAATGACGCATCTAAATTACTGAGTGTAAACTACTAGTAGACTGCTACTAGATCTACTACTAGACTACTACTGGTAGTTTAACTTGTAAGCGCCGGCCGACGGGCCAGGCCACGGCCGGGACGCTCCCGCTTGCTTGCTGCGGCCGGAGTAGCCGCTCACTTTGTGAGCGAGCTGGGCTGTTCTTCTAATCTACTTACTAGACAGTTACAACTTACAATGTCAGTCATGCAGAATACAGTATATCCTTTCTAACGTTAAACTATATGGGGGCATACCAGACATACCACTCTGTATTTCCCAGGCGATCGTTTCCGTGAGGTCTATTCTCGGGCTTGGTGCCATGTTCATACGCTCTTGCACTGGCCCGCGGGGGAGATGCAGCTGGTTCATATCGGTAAGGTGCAGCCCCACGATAACGTTCTGGTTCATCGGCTGCCTCTCCCTCCCCATCTTCCCCTTCAACTTCATGTGCCTCCTCTTCCTCTCCGCTATCGTCAGAGCTGCAGTCTTCATCATCATCATCAATGTCGAAGTTTACCCATATAGGGGAAGACATTATGCTCGAGGTACCAGGTATCTGTGCAAGCTAACTTAAGTGATAATGTACGTGGTAATGCGTACATGTCGACAGTCAGTGTGTCGACCGGGAGCGCATATCCCGCGGGGCCCGGGCCTGGCCAGGCTAGCTATCGTGTACGCGCGTGTACCAAGCTAGTAATCTGAGTGCTTGTGCTGAGCGGCGTCTGCTAACTGAGCACAACTCCGTGCTTATACGTCATCAATCGGTTCAGGGGTGTTGGTCACGTGACTATCTTTTTCGCAAAAGCTGCAACGGGGTCCTCCAAAAATGTGATATTTGGGGGAGTTTCTAGAAGCGATAAAAACCGGAACGACACTGACAACATATTTACATTGATAATCATGACATATATTTTACATTTTTTTGGCATATTAAAACATTTTGCAAGCATTTTATTAGGTCTTTTAAGAGGAATTCAAAGTTTATTTGATGAAAATTGGGTTTGGAATGACTGAAACATCCAAAAACAAAGTAAAACAAAGCAATCATAAAGTGTGGGTCCCAAACTTTATTAGAATCGCTCTTTTTAGCTCACCTGAGCCAAAGGCTCAAGTGAGCTATTGCGATCGCCCTTCGTCCGGCGTGCGGCGTGCGTAAACTTTTTACATTTTCATCTTCTTCTTGAAAACCCCAAGACCGATTTTCATTAAACTTGGCAGGTAGCATCCCTAGGGGGTTAGGAACGCAATTTGTTAAAATGGGCACCATGCCCCACCCACGGGGCCCCCAGGGGGGCCCAAACCCCCCAAAATTAAGGAATCTGTAAAAATCTTCTTCTCTAGAACCAGAAGTGATAGAGCTAAGTTAATACTATGAGTTAGTACATTGATGACTGTAGTTTCAAGTTTGTTCATGGCAGAATCAGGGGTGCCCCCCTTAGGACCCAGGGGAGGGGGGTGGGGAGGGGTCCTAATGGGGCCTAAATTATACGTTTTCATCTCTTGTTTCCCATCTGTTGAAGAAACCGAACCTAGATCCCGATGTCCTGAGCAATTACCAACCAATTGTCAATCTGCCATTTGTGAGTAAGCTTCTTGAAAGGATTGTGTCTACACAGTTAATGTCTTATGTTGACAGTAATCATCTGCTTCCTACAAACCAGTCAGCATACCGCAACCTCCACTCAACAGAAACTGCCTTGTTGAAAGTGCTCAACGATCTCCTTCTTGCTGTCGACAAGGGCAATGAGGCTGCTCTTCTTCTTCTTGACTATTCGGCTGCGTTTGACACGCTCGACCACACGTTGCTACTACAACGACTTAGTAATGACTACTCCATCACAGGCACTGCCATCCAGTGGATCAAGTCATATCTTCAAGATCGCACACAGAGGGTGATAATCAATGGGACCTGTTCACGTCCTAGTCCTATCAGCTGCGGAGTTCCGCAAGGATCCGTTGCCGGCCCCCTTCTTTTTCTCCTCTATACAGGTCCACTCACCAGAATCATCAATTGTCATCATGGAGTCAACTACGCTATGTATGCTGACGACACTCAAATTTACATAACTATGTCACCTAGCGATAGGATTGCTGCTGTTAATTCACTGAGAGAATGTCTCAACAACATCAAAGCCTGGTCCACTGCCAACAGACTCCGTCTGAACGAAGACAAGTCTGAACTCATCCATTTCTCATCAAAGTTTAGGAGCACAGTTCCTCTACCAGATCTAACTACTCGGGATGGGATTATTAAGGTCTCTGACTGTGTTAGAGACCTTGGCTTTACTTTGGACAAACACTTAACTCTTAAACGCCATATCACAAACATTTGTAAGTCTGCATCATGGGGTATTTTCAAAATAGGGAAGATCAGGCGTCTGCTTGATCAATCATCAGCTGAGCGGCTCGTCCATGCCTTCGTCTCCTCCTATCTGGACTACTGCAACTCCCTCCTTGCCGGCCTCCCTCTTTCTCACATATCCCCTCTCCAACATATCCAAAATTCAGCCGCTAGATTAGTCTCCCTTAGTAGGAGACATGACCATATATCTCCTGTTCTCCGCTCACTACATTGGCTTCCAGTCCATTCCCGTATTACTTTCAAAATCCTACTTCTGACGTACAAAATCACACGTAATCTTGCACCCATATATCTTCAAAACCTAGTCTCTCCGCTCCTCCTCTTCTGCCAGACCCCTCCGTTCATCTTCCTCTCTCCAATTACTTCATGGCCCACGTACAAAAACCCGTTATGGTGACCGAGCCTTCTCTTCCATTGCTCCCACTCTTTGGAATAAACTCCCTCTGTTATTCAGAGTGCCTCATCTGTCGAATCATTTAAAATTCTTCTTAAAACTCACCTGTTTAATCAGTTGTAATTTTTTTTTTCTCCTGGAGGCGCACACAGTTATCAATTATTGTACCATTGTATCACATTTTTTTTTCTTTTCTTTTCTTTTCTTTCTTCTTCTTTTGTTACTGTTAACGCTGATTTTGTTAATGTTATTGTGTTTTCTAATCTATTTGTATGAGTAGCAAAGTGCGCTTAGAAACGTCAGTATGAAGCGCCATATAAATGCAATTATTATTATTATTATTATTCTTGAGAACCCCATGACCAATTTTCACCAAACTTGGCAGGTAGCACCCCCTAGGGGGTTAGGATCTCAATTTGTTAAAATGGGCACCATGCCCCACCCAGGGGCCCCATGGGGGCCCAAACCCCCCAAAATGAAGGAATCTTTAAAAATCTTCTCTAGAATCAGAAGTTATAGAGCTAAGATAATACTATGAGTGAGTACATTAATTAATGACTGTAGTTTCAAGTTTGTTCATTGCAAATCCAGGGGTGCCCCTCTTGGGGGCAGGGGGGGGGGGGTTGGGAAGGTCCAAATGGGGGCCTGAATTGTTACATTTTCATCTTCTTCCTGAAAACCTCATGATGGATTTTCGTCAAACTTGGCAGGTAGCATCCCTGGGTGCACGTCACGAGACCGACACCCACGAGTCATACAGCCCACAAGTCATACAGCTCACAAGTCATACAGCCCACCAGTTATACAGCCCACGAGTTCGACACTGAGTAAATAAAGCCCACGAGTTCGACATCAAGTAAAATAAGCCCAGGAGTTATACGGCTCACGAGACCGACACTACGCACAAAAGGCTCACGAGACCGACAGTAAGCAAATAAAGCCCACGAGACCGACACTACACTTAAAAGGTCCACGAGACCGACGCTACGCATACAAGGCTCACGAGACCGACATTACGCAAAAGAGGTTCACGAGACCGACACTAAGCAAAGAAGGCCCACGAGACCGACAGGATGAACAGCGCCACCTATAGACCAATAAATTGTATAGGGTGTCCTGATAATGGCATGGGAAGATGTGAGAGATGGAAGAGAAGAGTTGCCATCTCCGGCAGGGTGTTACCCATCAGTTGCCCCCCCCCCCCCCCCCC